>CM008282.1:43622181-44051989 GCA_002319775.1 Fagopyrum tataricum
AATGAGCACAACTTATCCTTTTGATCCATATATTCTTATCCTTGTGGTCATAATTTCTTAACACAAGATTCTATGTGAATTATGTATTGAAAATGACATCGATTTTGACACCTGCACGCTATACATTTTCTGGTTGATCGCTATGGACCGGACCAGAAGAAATAATATGAAATTCTATGAAATATCGCAGCCGTTAATTGCGCTTAAAATCGGACGGCTTTGAGAAGAACATACAAATCAATCCGAAAGTTTGACAATGAGGCAATGACACTCGTGGTTGGAATATAAATTATTTTATTAATTCTAAAAATAAAATTTCAGGAAACCTTATAAATTATTGTGGTTAAAAATCACCAAATGTATTAATATTATTATATGTGACTATATATACATATTACAAGAAAATCAAATAAACTTCTAGGAGCCGTCGGGACTTGTGGTTGGAATATAAATTATTTCACATCTTTTTTTTTGCATATGACAATGTTGTGTTTGCTAAGGCTTCTTGTCAATAGAGCAATGAAATTGTTAATATACTCCATGTGTATAAAGAAGTTTCGGGACAACAGGTGAACCTTGTAAAGTCAATCTGAACCTTATTTTAGAAACGATGTTCATGTGGAGAGGAGTGAGATTAAGATGGTTTTGGGTATTCGGGAGTTGGATGGATACGAGAAATATTTATGGTTATCAATGGTGGTAGAACGGTCCAAAAAAGTCACCTTTGAGAAGGTAAGGGAACGAGTATGGAAGAAATTGAAAGGATGGAAATAACTTTTTTTTATAGTAGAGTTGGAAAGGAAGTTTTACTCAAAGTTGTGGGACAGGCGGTCCCTTCTTATGCCATGACTTGTTTTGAAATGTCTAATGAGGTTTGTTTTGATATTTGGGGGATGATGAGTCAGTTTTAGTTGAGCTTAACTTCGGAGATAAGGAAGATACATTACTTAGGTTGGAAGAAATTGTGTATCTCGAATGAGGGTGGAGGCTTGGGCTTCGGAGATATGAAGGTCTTCAATTAGGCAATGCTTGGTAAGAAATGTTTGAGATTACTCATTGATCCTACTTCGCTTACTGCTCGATTGTTATAGGTCAAATATTTTTTCAATGGTACTTTTCTTAACGCGCCAATTGGCTTTCGTCCGAGCTTTACGTAGCGTAGTATTATGTGGGGCAGAGAGCTGTTGTGATGCGGGATTTGCTAGAGCGTGGGAAGTGAAACTTCAATCAAGATTTGGAAGGACCCGTGGATCCCTAGGCCTCCTTTTTTTAAACTTATTATTTCCCTTGTGAATGCTCATATGAATTTGAGAGTAATTGATTGAATTGATTGGGTACATGGTGTGTGGGATGAAAAAGAGGTAGGTGAACAGCTGCACGAGATTGATACCAACGAAGTCTAGAAAATACCGCTGATTTTTTTGTGATATTCCTAATGAGATATATTGGTATTTCACTAAGGAGGAGTATTCACTGTTCGGTCAGCTTATTATCTTACCCTAGGTAATAGGGAGGTGAATTAGGGCAATGCTAGCACGTCGTATGGATCAGAGTGAAATGTATGTGAAGAGATATACATTTAGTTACGAGTTTGTTTCCTAAAAGCTTTACATAAAAGCTTTCTTGTAATAAGCCAGATACACAACAATTAATACAATACAAATTCTCTCTCTTTCATTGCTTTCTCATACACAATAACATGGGATTAGAGCATAGTCTCAACCCTTCTTCTTTACATAAAAGCTTTCTGGTTCTGCAGTGGGAAAGATTCGATGGCATGGTGATTTCTTGGCTCTTGCATTCTGTCGCCAAGGACATCGCCGAAAGTGTTCTTTATTGCAAAACAACGAAGGAGATTTGACAACAACTTCAGACAAGATTTTCTCAGTCTAATCAGGCAAGAATTCACCAGATCCAGCGTGAATTGTCTATAATCAGTCAAGACAATCTCTCGATTTCTTCTTTCTTCACCAAAATAAAAAAGCTCTAGGATGAATACATCGTGACAACAAAGTCTATTTGCTCAAAAAGTCACTATATGGTCTTAAGCAAGCTTCTCGGTAGTGGTTTGCTAAACTTAATGATGCATTGAAAAAGTTATATTTTATACAGTCAAAAAATTACTACAGCTTGTTTACAAAAAGGAGCTCAACTAGAATTGTCATTGTTGTTGTCTATGTGGATGATACTTTAGTCACATGTTTTGATTTATCTTCTATCAATTCTTTAAAGGGACATCTCCATCAACTCTTTTTTTTTTGAAAAGGGAAAGCGGTTCGAAGCACTAGACGACACGCCGTCTAGTGGATCGAAAGGCCGAAAAAGATTGGCAGACGGACTAACCGTCATGAGGAACAACAACATGAGAAAAAGAAACCACAAAAAATACATCAAGAAAACCCGAAAGCAAAGACGTCAACGAGGGAAAGTAGTATGATACAGTCGAATGGAAGCGGTGAGCACAAAGTTCGTCTTCGAAGAGAGTACACAGGAATAAAGCCTGGGGAACAACTATGGAGTCGATCACAAATCCACACCCCCTCCTAGACAGACCACTCAAAATGCCACCTAAAACAACATCAAACTAAGAAGACGACATTGGCAAACACACGAGATCTTGACATATAAAATTGTGTAACTTTGATTGTTAAATGGAATGAGGTTTATGAGGATGAAATTATTCAAAAAAATTTGATTATAGAAAATGGTAAACCGAAATGTTTTTGTAGATTATTGAATCACTTACATTCACGTTTTTTTATGAAGACTAGAGTTGTTGTAGTGGTAATAGTGCCATGATGATGGCTCATAGGAGTTTGTCCCCTTTTTTTTTTTTTTGTTGTTGTTGTAATTGAGACAAAAAGCCATTTGTTACTTCTTTTTCTTTTTGTTAAGTTTTGTTTATGGGAGTAAAAGAATTGGGCCTATAATCAAGCCAAAACAAACAAAATGGACCGCTTATAATCAAGTTCAAACAAAAAGTCATTTATTACTTCTCTTTTTTTTTAAAAAAAATTTCTCAAGCGTTGCAACCCCTCAAAAGGGTGCAAACGAAGAAGCAAGCCACCAAGACCTGCGGTCAGAGCCGAAGACGATTTGAGCGGAAAGAATCCCGTCGAGAGGCGAAAAAGCTAAATTTTGAGATGGGATTTGCTAGAGCCTTGATTCGGTTGGAAGATTATGAAGATCTACTACCGAAATGCCAAAACTCAAAAGACTTTGACAGAGATCGGCATAGCTATTTGCGCAAGCCAGAGATGCAGGGGTACTTCAACGGAAGAGAAGACGAAAACATTATTGGGAAGAAGAATTGGAAGACTAAGAGGTCAAATTGGTGGTTTGTGTGGAGGTATTGGAGGCAACAGAGGAATATAAACAAATGATGCCCAATAATAAGCATAGGTTTTGGCGAATCTGGAGTCAAGGTCAAGAGCGCCAAGAAATGGTTCCGGCAAAGTGTATTGAGTGCGCCAAGAGTAGGGAGCCGGCGAAGTGTGCTGGAACGGTGGATGGACGACATACAAAGAGATTTTTCCTTATACTTTGATGGTTTTTATAAGAAACAAACAAAGAACATCATTGGTGTTGTTTATGGTTTGAGTTTGGTGTAAAAAGACCATCAAAACTAGAAAAAAAAATGAAGTTTATTGTTGACATTGTTGTGACTTCTCCAATTACATTATTTGTCCTCAACTCTATCAAGCAAGAGTGTAGGGGCGAAAGAAAAGGAATTTTTTTTGATTTTTCATGAATGAGGGGTTTTCTCTATGGAGAACTAGGTGTTCTCTTGAGCAGTCAAAACCAGCTTCAGACTTGTGGGAATCCATTGTTGTTGAGAGAAGAAATCTTTCTTTGTGATTTGTGGGCTTTTAATGCCATGACGGCTAGGGTTTTTCCCTGCTCTCAAAGAGAGCGTTTTGGATGGTGGTCCTATCTCCATCAACTCTTTAGTATCAAAGATCTTGGCCTTTTACACTATTTTCGGGTATTGAGATCTACTATATCCAATCCGGTGTTGCAATGTCACAAAGGAAGTTTGCTTAAGAGATGCCTCATGTCAGCCACATACCTTACTTTTTCTCAGGATTCTCCTCTTACCCATTTACCATTGAATATGAAATTGTTACTAGGTGATAGTTCACTTATTCCCAATCCAGACTTTTATATATGTATGGTTGGGAAACTGAATTTCCTTACAAACACTAGACCATACCGCTCTTATATAGTCCAAACTTTAAGTCAACATATGCCAACTTCTACTGATGTCCATCTTCGAGCACTAGTTCATATTCTTTTTTATGTACATGGAACCATTGAAAGATGTATTATTCTCAAAGGCGACACAAAGCTTAATTTAACTGCTTTTTCGGATTTAGATTGGGCATCATGTCCCATATCCAAACGCTTTGTCACTGGTTTTCTTGTATTTTTGGGTGGATCTCCCATTACTTGGAAGTCCAAGAAACAATCTACTACTATTTCTTGTAGCTCAACAGAGGCTAAATATCGGGCCATGGCCAATGCCTCTACAAGAGTTGTTCGAGTCCTTCAAGAGATATGTGTCATTGGTTTACAACCCATTACCTAATTTTGTGATAACATTTCTACGATTCACATCGCAAAGAACCTTGTTTTCTACGAGTGTACGAAGCATATTGACATTGACTGTCATTTCACTCGAGAAAAGATCCTTGAGGGTCTTCTTCACCTGGTTCATCTTCCTACCCATGAACAAGTTGTTGATATTCTTACTAAAATTCCGACTTCCAATCAACATCATCACTTACTGTCCAAGCTGGGTTTTATGGATGTTCCAGCTTGCAGGGTGAAGGGATTGATGATGCAACCACATATATCAGTAGATCTAGAATAACTATGAGATGGACATGACCACCACCCATAATAATCAAAATCAATTGCGATGCTTCTGTACGACAGGTGGGTCCCCGTGGAATCAGAGTAGTGGCTCGGAATGCTCCAATGGGGTTTTTTTTAGCATCCTCAAAGTATCAATGGAGGGTAAGGGGTTGAGCTAGCTGAGGCCGAGGCAGTCCGGTGGACTCTTCAATTGGCTAAGGAACATGGGCGGCATAACATTATTTGCGAGTCGGACTCCGCTTCGCTTATTTTGAAGCTAAATAATGAGATTAATTGTTGTTCGGGGGCTGACAGCTTGGTGAAGATCCTTAAACACGAGGCGAGAAGTTTCAGGAAGTGTAAGTGGAGTTATGTACGTAGGAAGGGTAATATGGTGGCCAATTGGATGGCCGGTGTGTGTCCTACTCAGACTGTCCATTTCTCTGCTTCTTTTATTGTTCATAGTGCTTTATGTAATTTGATGGATTTGGACTAGGAGCATGAATTAATAATTATTAACGGACGGGTGAATAAGTCTACATTTGAAGACGTCATATCAAGATCGAGACAACAACTATCCAAATGGAAAGCGTCATCCCTCTCCTAAGAAGGCAAAATTGTTCTAATTAAAGCAAATCTTAATGCTAAACCAAATTATATCATGCAAAGTTTCATGCTACCGACATCCATTCACAAGGAGATAAACAAAATTAATAGGCAATTCTTCTGAAACAAAGGCCCAAATTTCCACCCACTTATCAACTGGGAAAAAATATGTAGACCAAAGACTGAAGAAGGTATAAAAATAAGAAAAGCGGAGGATATGAATAAAGCTCTGCAAATGAAGCTCCTATGGAAAATAATGGGAAAATCAGATAACATCTGGGTTAAAGTCATCCAAGAAAAACACCTGAGAGGAAATAACTTATGGTCCTATAAAATGAAACCAAACACCTCATGGCAATGGAAACAACTGATGAAACTAAGACCAGAGTTTGAAAAGGGTTTTGTTTGGAGAGTAGATGATGGACAAACTTTCAGACTATGGAAAGATCCTTGGATAGTTGAACTCCCTCTAAAACAATACGCCCCAAGCTAAAAAAAATAAACGAAAATGACACTATAAGCATGCAAATGACAAATAACAAATGGGACCAAACTAAAATATTAAGCACCCTTAGATCCGTCATTCCTCAAAGCATGATTAACCGAATCTAGGTACCCTTTACCAATCCATCCGAGATAGAATATACTGGGGCCTAAGCAAAGATGGTTGGTTCTCCACAAAATCAGCACTTGAATTGTTTCATAAAAACAAAAGTACTAACTCAATATAATTCATGGATCTGGAACCTCAACACACTACCAAAAGTAAAGAACTTTCTATGGAAACTTTCTATAGATGGCTTACCAATAAAAGAAAACCTGAAAAAACAAAAAGTACCGATACCAATGAATTGTGCACTATGTCAACACCCATACGAAACTGCAAAGCATCTTTTCTTTAGATGCCCAATTACCACCAATAATATTAATACAGTGGCACAAAACCAATTAACTAAGATCGACACCTCAGGAATGAAAATTCAGGAAATCATGTCCCTCATCCACAACAAGTTGGATGAAAATAACTTCATCCATCTCTCTATCATCTGGTGGAATATTTGGTATATGAGAAACAAAAGCATCTTTGAAAATAAACCCGTTACAGACGTCCGTCAAGAGGCTGCTAAACAAATCAAGGATTAGAATATAGCAATAGAAGCAAATAAGTTGGAAAATAAAAGAACCAATATCAGAAAAAGGAAAAACATTCATTGGATTAAGCCGGCAGAAGGGAGCATAAAACTTAACTTTGATGGATAAAAAAGGACTAATGACCATGGATCCTTCAACTATATTCTTAGAGACCACCATGCAAAAACAATTGTAAGGGCCTTAGTCTTTGGGAGCCAGTTTTGGCCTTAGCCGCCCCCGCGGGTTCAGGGAGCCGCCCATACGGCTCGGGTAGCTTTCCACCCCTACGGCCAAGGAATCCGCCCTTGCGGTTTCTTGCGGCTGCAGCCGGCTTTGTTGACCGTTTGACTCGTGCTTTACTCTTCTCTTCTTTATAACCTTTCTTTCCTTGCTGAGCAAGGGTTTCCTTCCTCACTTCATCTCCAGCTTTCCACGATCTTCTTTCCTTCCTTTCCCTTCTTGATCTTGCTTGAGAGTTCTTGGGAATTTGATAGAGTTTTGGTGTGTTTTTGTGTGGCTGAATGTTGTGTGCATGTTTGCTGAGCCTCAGATGCCAGCTGAGAGTGTGTTCTGTGCTTTCCTTGAGTAATCACAGTAGTAGAGGTGAGCTCCTTGCTTCTCCTTCCTTTCTTTCTTTCTTGTTTTTCTTCCTTCGCTTAGGATTAGATGAATTGATCATAGATTAATGTTGGAATGTGTATGTATATGTATGTGTGTGACTTTGGAATGAAGAAGAAGTGATTTGATCACGTGAAGAGCCGAAGAGGAATCGCAGGGTCACTTTCTGCACTGTCGCCGCCCCCGCGCCTGGAAGACACTGCCCCTGCGGAAGCTGTGCCACAACGCCCGCGCCGTGCCTGCGTTGCCTGCGGTCATTGTCATCGCGCCTGCGACTGAGCCTTGCCGCTCCTGCGGGTTGCCTTACTCCGCCCCTGCATCTCTCTTGTCACGCAAGTGCGTCTTGTCCCGGGTCTACCTAGAGTTGGGTAGATCCTTTCCTTTCCTAGTATGAGAGTTAGTAGCATGCTAGGTATATGTGTTTGAGATTAGGATAATGATGAGTATGATATCGGTTATGCCAGTTATGGCTTTGAGGTTTATGAATTAGGATACGACCCTTATGGATCCCTTGGGTCTAGGTGTGACCCTTTGATGGATATGAGTTGATATATTGTTATACCTTGTTGTTAGGCAGTGTTGTCCTCCATATTGGAGTGGACCAGATTGAGAGTTGATTGTAGTAAGACTACTTCTGAGTTGAGGTAACTCCATAGGACTTACTTAGCTACCATCCTTATATTGGATGTATGCATGAGTGGTGTTTGTTATATGCTTTATAGCATGCGATATAGTTCATTACCGACCTATGTTATATTGACCGCCCATTTTAGTGGCTGTGACAACTTACCTTTCATCCCGTAGTGGAGTCTGGGAAGTTCTCTGTAAGCTGGTTAGATCTGGTATATGGGAAGGGCACTAACCACTCCTTATGGTATACAGGAAGGTGCGATGATACCACTCCAGCTAGCTATTGCACGCAGAGGTGATGATTATATATATTCCTCGTGTCACATATTTTCATATGCAGATCTATATACTATTTGAGTGATTGACGTTATAAAGATAATAAACCGGGTAAATGTGTGAAAGCATGATGATGTGTTATGATTCCTGATATGTGTTTGTGCTCTAGCATCTTCTTATATATGTGTATGGTTAGCTAACGGTTTTATACCGTGTTGTAGATCCTTTGCAGGTTAGGAGAGCTGCAGAGTGATCCAGAGGGGTGATCCGCTGAGGGCTCCGTACACTGGGGCGATATCGTGGGATATGAGATTTTTGTATGTACAGATACATGTTTATGTTGTACTCATCGGTTCTTCTGTATTACCTTTTGGTATATATATATATATATATATATATATATATATATATATATATATATATATATATATATATATATATATATATATATATATATCAGTTTTATGTTTTGTTTTAATCTGTCTGTGCCTTGTTGTAAGATCCAGTGAACTTGTTATCAGGCTTGGGTCAGGATCCATTGTGAGATCCTAGCTCAGTAGCGCCTCGAGTCCTACGGATTCGGGGTGTTACAACAATAGCCTTTGATTACGGACAATGTGGTTACACATCGGTCTTACATGTAGAAGCTTTTGCACTTAGGAAATGACTTTTAAAAGCAAGAGAAATAAAAATAAAAAATATAGAAATTGAAGGAGACAACTTAACAATCATTAACGCAATAAATAAAGTATGGAAAACACCATGAAAAATTGAACTGATTTTTTCGGATATTTCTATTTTGTTGGTTGATTTTATGTAGGTCAAAGTTAACCACATTTTCAGAGAATTCAATGGCGTTGCGGACAAGATCGCAACTCTAGGCCTAGACAACTCTGCAGTAGGGGAAGTCATTCCACAAGAAGTCGTTAACCTCATCCGTAAGGATGGTGCAATATTAGATATTGACCAGACCTATATGCTTACCTTGTTGTAAAAAAAAACAAAAATAGGAGGATTGTTATGGAATTGGTCAAGAAGTGAAGTCAATTGTAGGTGAATTATTCACCTTCTAACACCCCAATTTACTTTATTAGTAACTCCTCATATTGTAACCCCTTTTATGTTAATGACTCCTCCTAGTTTTTGACCTATAAATAGAGGTCGTTCTCATTGTAACAAAATGCACTAAGAGCAAGTTAGAAATATAATCTTCTTGTTCTCTCCTCTCTTATATATTCATTCTAAGTGTTCTTGAACACATTCCACAAAGTTTAAGTAAAGAAAGAAATACAAAACAATATTTTTATAACTCGTTATCAGCACGAGAGATTCTAAGTTATAACTGAGCTTTGCTACTAAGGGTATGTTTCTTAAACTTTTCCTTAGTTTTTCTTTACACAAAACTATACACGAAAATCTACTTGAGGACTATGCTCTGTAGTTGCCCTTCATGGGATTCTCTACATCAGAAACTCAATTTTTAGAAACTTAACTTAATCCGAGGAGTATGCTCTGTAGTTGCCCAAATCGGGAACCTCTACACCAGAAACTCGTTATCTTAACATGAGATCTAAAATAAATTGTCAAAATAAAATTATGTCGTTTGGTTTTATGCTAAGAAACAAAACAAAATTGAGATTTGCTCACCAGAAACTCAATTTTTTTTGACAAAGACCCAAATTAATTAATTTTCTTGCTTTCACCTCTTGGAATACGAACGAATATGGAGATGGAGTTTAAAGAGGGTAAAAGTAACTGGTTTTAATTTCTTACTCTCGTAACTCTTATATATCCATATGTTTTCTTTCTTATGTCGCATGATAAAAATATGTGTCTCTATTATTGTTATGACATCTACACCTATGAAATGACTTTACTTTATTTATTCACGACTCATATTATTATAAATGCTTAATATTGACATAAACTATAATGTTATGTAGTAATCAATGGCAAACATTGCAAAAAGAGAGTTTGACATGCTTGACTTGTCGGGCCAAAAGTACCTCGAATGGTGGGTTGATGCACTTGCCCATCTCTAGGCAAATGACCTTGAAAAAACAATTGAGGATGAAAATGATGCCACTCCACAAGAGAAGGCAAAAGCAATTGTATTCCTCCGCCACCACATTCATGAAAGTCTCAAGACTGAATATTTATTTGTGGAGGATCCAAAAGAGTTGTGGGAAAACTTGAATGAAAGATATGGACATCAAAAGGAAGTCCTTTTCCCACAAGCTCTATATGAATGGAACAATTTGAGGTTCCAGGACTTCAAGTCCATATCTGATTATAGTAGTGCTATTCACAGGATCACCTCCCAACTGAGATTATGTGGTCATGTGATCACCCAAGAAGAAATGCTAGAAAGAACATTTTGTACTATGCATGCCACAAATGTATTGTTACAACAACAATACCGGGAGAGAGGTTTCAAGAGGTACTCAGACCTCTTGAAAGTATTGTTGGTGGCGGAAAAGAATAATGAGCTCCTAATGAGAAACCACAACCTCAGACGGCGGTCGTGGCCGTAGGCAAGGCTATAATGATGGTCGTCATTACAATCGAGGTGGTAACTATGGTTACAAGGGGAATGATAAGCTAAAGGTCCAGGCGCGTCAAAAAGGACCCTCTCACAAGCCAAGAACTGTTTGCTACCGATGTGGCATAGCTGGTCATTGGGCAAAAATATGCCGTACAGCTTCACATTTGGTGGATGCTTATCAGGCCGAAAGAAACAAAGAAAAGGCTAGTGAAACCAACTTCGTGGAAAATGAAGGTGTTGGTAGTTCACCCATGACCAGCCTATATATCTCTCACTTTCTCAACTTTGAGAATGACGATGCATGTGCCTTGGACTAAAGTTTTTTCGGTTTATGAACTTGTGTTTTTTTTCCTTATTGCATAATAATATATAATATGATGTAATGCATTGTAATGTTTTCTTTCAAAGACTATTTAAAATATGGTTATCCTAATATAAAATATGAAGTTTTATTTTTAATGGCTTAATTTATTTATGCTTCTTTCTTTATAGAGTAAACATGGAATCTTCTAAGAAAAGACTCGATGAGAATGAGCAATGTCTTGTGGACAGTGCCACCACAAATACCATCTTGAAAAATAAAGAGTATTTCACGGATTTGTAACCCTTTAAGGGCAATGTGAATACAATATCTGGTGTGGCGCTCGGGAAGAGCTCTTGTTCTACTCCCGAAGGGAACAAAAATAATAATAAATGACGCATTATATTCGAGTAAATCTCGAAGAAATTTATTGAGCTTTAAGGATGTGCGTCAAAATGGGTTTCATATGGAAACCATGAATGAAAATGGGAGAGAATATTTGTGCATCACAACACATGAATGTGATAAGAAAAGGATCCTTGAAAAAATGCAAGGACAAGCCTTCGGATTATATGAAACATATATTCATCCGGTTGAGGCTAATGTGATTTCTAACAAACGGTCGGATGACCGAGTTGAATTTACACTATGGCATGACCGATTGGGTCACCCGGGGTCAATGATGATGCATAAAATTATAAAGGGTTCAATTGGACACCCACTAAAGAACATGAAAGTTATGCCGTCAAGTCATATTAAATGTGCGTCTTGCTCACTCGGAAAGCTTATTATTAGACCTTCTAAAAGTAAGGTTACGAGTGAGACTCCTGCATTTTTGGAAAGGATACAAGGAGATATATGTGGACCAATTGCTCCACCGTGTGGTCCATTTCGATACTTTATGGTATTAATTGACGCATCTACAAGATGGTCACATGTAAGTCTATTATCAACTAGAAATGCGGCATTTGCTAAACTCCTTGCTCAAATAATCCGTTTGAGAGCTCAATTTCCGGATTATACAATAAAGAAAATTCGGTTTGACAATGCAGGAGAATTCACATCCCAAACATTCAATGACTTTTGCATGTCAATTGGGATTGATGTGGAGCATCCAGTAGCTCATGTTCACACACAAAATGGTCTTGCTGAATCATTAATAAAGAGATTACAATTAATCGCTAGACCATTATTGATGAGATCAAAATTACCACCATCTGCTTGGGGGCATGCGATATTGCATGCTGCAGCCTTGATCCGAATAAGACCAAGTGCAAATAATGAACAATCCCCATTGCAATTAGTGTTTGGTAAGGAGCCTAATATATCACATCTAAAAATATTTGGATGTGCAGTTTATGTTCCCATTGCTCCACCACAACGTACAAAGATGGGTCCACAAAGAAGATTGGGAATATATGTTGGTTTTGAATCCCCCTCGATCATTAGATATCTTGAACCAACAACGGGTGATTTGTTTACAGGAAGATTTGTTGATTGTCATTTTGATGAAAATACATTCCCAATCTTAGGGGGAGAAAGGAAGAAAGTGGACCCAAGTACGAAAGAAATTACATGGAATGCAACGCTATTATCACACCTTGATCCAAAAACAAAAATGTGTGAACAAGAGGTTCAACGAATCATTCACTTACAAAGTGTTGCAAATCAATTACCAGATGCATTTTACAGACACTAAGAAGGTGGTAAAATCACATGTTCCTGCAGCAAATGCTCCTGCAAGAATTGATGTACCCATTGGACAACCAAAAGTGTCCATTGCAAAGGAGTCTATGACTCGTCGAAAACGTGGTAGACCACTCGGTTCAAAAGACTTGAAACCGAGAAAAACAAGGAATCAAAAGGATATAGCAGGAGATGCTATAGTGATTGAATCAAATGAGGAACATGAGAAAGACAAAGAAAATGAGGATGAGAACATTCCAAATAAATATAATATCCCTGATGATGAAATAATCGACAATTATGAAATTTCTATAAATTATGTCGACACATGGATACAATGGAATAGAAAGGACATCATTATTGATGATATATTTGCCTACTCTGTGGCTAATGACATCACAACTGAAGATGACGACATTGAACCAAAAACAGTTGATGAATGTCGTCATAGAAAAGATTGGCCAAAATGGAAAGAGGCAATTCAGACAAAATTAAAATCACTTGAAAAACGTGAAGTTTTTGGGCCTGTAGTTCATACACCAAAGAGTGTAAAACCAGTCAGCTATAAATGGGTTTTCGTGAGAAAACGAAATGAGAAAAATGAAATTATGATATATAAGGCAAGGCTTGTAGCCCAAGGTTTTTCTCAAATTCCAGGAATCGATTATGATGAAACATACTCTCTAGTAATTGATGCAACTACTTTTAGATTCCTAATCAGATTGACTGTCTTTGAAAAACTACAAATGCGCCTTATGGATGTCGTGGCTGCATACTTATACGGGTCACTTGATACCGAAATCTACATGAAAGTCCCACAAGGACTAAAATTGTCAGATGCTAATTCCTTAAAGCCACGAGAAATGTTTTCCATAAAATTGAGAACATCCTTGTATGGATTAAAACAATCAGGACAAATGTGGTACAACCGTCTTAGTGAATATCTTCTCAAGGAGGGATATAAGAACAACATTATATGTCCATGTGTTTTCATCAAGCGATCTCAAAGTGGATTTGCTATAATCGCAGTATATGTTGACGATTTGAATATCGTTGGAACTTTTAACGAGTTTGAAGAAACTGCAAAGTATTTGATGAAAGAATTTGAGATGAAAGATCTCGGAAAGACCAAGCTTTGTCTTGGCCTACAAATTGAGCATTTAAGGGATGAAATATTTATTCATCAATCTAATTACACAAAAAAAATACTAAAGAGATTCTACATGGACAAAGCACACCCTTTAAGCTCACCCATGGTTGTTCGATCCCTTAATGTGGAAAATGATGGGTTCCGTCCTCGCGAAGAGGATGAGGAAATCCTTGGCCCAGAAGTGCCATATTTAAGTGCAATTGGTGCCTTAATGTATTTAACTAACAATACAAGACCAGATATTGCTTTTGCTGTAAATTTGTTATCCAGGTACAGTTGTGCACCCACAAGAAGACATTGGAATGGCATCAAACACATATTCCGTTACCTTAGAGGTACACATGACCTTGGTTTGTTTAATCAAAACAAAATAGATGCCATTTTGGTTGGATATGCAGATGCAGGATATTTATCTGACCCACACAAGGCCAAATCCCAAAACGGATATGTGTTCACATATGGAGGCACGACAATTTCACGGAGGTCAACAAAACAAACAATTACCGCCACTTCTTCAAATCACGCGGAGTTGCTCGCTCTATATGAGGCTGGAAGAGAATGTGTGTCTCTACGATCAATGATCAAGTTCATACAAAAGGAGTGTGGGATGAAACCCATCACTGAAAATCCTACCATCTTGTACGAAGACAATTCAGCATGCATTGCTCAGATGAAGAAAGGGCATATTAAGGGAGATCGTACAAAGCACATATTGCCAAAGTTCTTCTCCACTCGTGAGCTAGAGGAAACTGGGGAAACTGATATTCAACAGATCCGTTCTAGTGACAATCTTGCTGACTTGTTCACAAAATCATTGAACCCCAAGAAGTTTGAAGAGCTTGTGCGCAAGATTGGAATGTACAGACTCCGAGACATATGTTGAAATCAGGAGGAGCATTATACGCGCTGCACTCTTTTTCCCTTCGATCAGGTTTTTTTATCCCACTGGGTTTTTCTTGACAAGGTTTTTAATGAGGCAGCATCATCCAAGCGTATAATAACTTTGGAGTCATTAACAAACACTCAAGTTTGATAATAGAAGAAGGTGAATATTCAAGGGGGAGTGTTATGGAATTGGTCAAGAAGTGAAGTAAATTGTAGGTGAATTATTCACCTTCTAACACCCCAATTTACTTTATTAGTAACTCCTCATATTGTAATCCCTTTTATGTTAATGACTCCTCCTAGTTTTTGACCTATAAATAGAGGTCATTCTCATTGTAACAAAATGCACCAAGAGCAAGTTAGAAATATAATCTTCTTGTTCTCTCCTCTCTTATAGCTACATTCTAAGTGTTCTTGAACACATTCCACAAAGTTTAAGTAAAGAAAGAAATACAAAACAATCTTTTTATAACAAGGATGAAATAATTTATGTTTGATAAAAAAAATAATCAAATAATAATGAGTTAAATGGACTATAAATGCACTTATTTTAACTAGGTACAAGGTATGTAGGCATTTTTTTAATCAGATACTAACTATGCAGGTATAAATAGTTTTTTTTTTCCAGCCTTTTTTGGCTTTAGTTTTCTCTCTCTAGACGGCGGTTTATGGCTATTCTTTGCCCTCTTGTTTCTTCGTCTCCGCTCTCTCACCTCTCCTCTCGCCCTAGATCGGCAGAGGGAGAGATCATTCTTCGGCCATTGGAAGGACCGTATCGCCGGAGATCCGCTTTGTTTGGAAGCTTTTTGGGCTTCGTTATTAGAAAGTGATCGATCGGCTTTGTTTACATGTATCGATCGGATTTGGAGATATCGATCGCGATTGCTTCATTTTAATCGATTTTGGTATCTCTTACCGATTTCGATTGAGTTTTGGAAGAATTTTTGGGGTTTTGCCAGGTTTTGAAAGTGCTATGAAGCCATTGATGATTCTAGCAATTCTCAATTGATTTCGATCGGTTTTGAAATCTATTTGAAGACATCGATTTTGCTCGAATTCCGCTTGGATTTTGCTCGGTTCTAATTTTGTCTCAGTTGACTAGAGTCTTGGACATCATTGACTATTACTAGAGTGATAAAGGTTATAAAGTTCACAGAATTGATGGCAATGTGAAGCTAGATGAAAGGAGGAGGCAGGTAAATGCTTCAATAAACTACCGTCTCTTCAGTTCCATTAACTAAGTACCTTTATATGCTTGTTCGTATGGAGATTTGATACCTAGTCAAGTCCTATGCTATGAGTTGTATTGAATAATACAAACCACTAGTGTTATTGTTCTTGGGGATTCAACTAGTACTGCTGGTAATTTGTAACTATTGAAGCAAGGTATAATCCTCTTGATTAATAGACTATGAGTTGTATGGAATAATACTGACCACTAGTAATATTATTAGTTTTTTCTTTTCAAATTGTTATCTATGCCCTTGGAACATGGGTTAGGAAAGATGTACAAATAATACTGACCACTAGTAATATTACTAGTAATATGAATTGCTTCAATAAACTAGTAATATTATTAGATTTGATACCTAGTCAAGGAAACAAAGTGTTTCTGGCTATTCCTTTGGCCATTGTTGCTCATTGCTACAATTTTGGTCGGGTAAGGGCTTTTCGGATTAGATTAATGTTGGTTATGTATGAATCTACTATTCAATTGCTTGAAATATGAAGAAATCCGCTTGCTCCCTAATGATTTGAATGAGTTTAAGGAGGACTCATTTGAAGATTGCCCTTCAACTCATTTGTCGCCTAAAACAGTGTCTTCTTGTTCACATGTAGAAAGTGTGGCCAACACAGTAATTGAGAGGGTCTTTGATGAACTACCTAATATGCTTCAAGAAATTGACAGTTTCAGAGAGAGTGCAAGAGCTTGGACGCAAAAAGACAACAGGTGCATGTCTAATTGTATTTGTATCTTAGGAGATGCCAATTTAAGCTGTTTTTAGCTAACTTTTTGGTTATATTACTCAGGCAATGCTTGAGATTTAAGTCTGATTATACCTGTTCCAAAGAGGGATTTATATGGTTTAATTTTGCGTCCTTGAGTTCTTATCACTTGTTCATTTTCATTCTTAAGAAATCAAGCTGAAGTTGATGCCCTGATGCTGGAAATTGACGGAACTCCCAATAAGTCTAAACTGGCAGCAAATGCTATACTAGGAGTATCACTTAGTCTATGTAGAGCTGGTGCAGGAGGCTATTGGATATTTGCAAAATAGAAAGCTTCAGCTCATGATGAGTCTTTGTCTTGATCTAGCTTTTGAATCAGAAGCATCCTGTTTTCGGTGCTTGATTGCGTTAGCATTCCTTTTTCAGCCAACGCATGACATCCAAGGTAATGCATTTTTTAGGAACTGGAGTGGCTGTTGCTACTATCCAGTAAATCATTCAAAGACTTCTTCTAATGCATTTTTATTCATAAAATTTTCCTTTTGTGCTATTTTGAAGATGTTTGCTTAATATCCTATTGTGACAGGTACCTGGAGTGACTGATGTTGGCTTAAAACCAAGGCAAGTGAAAAAAGTTGCTGTTATTGGTGGGGGTCTAATGGGTTCTGGCATAGCAACGTCTCTGGTTCTAAGCAACCATTCTGTTATTCTCAAGGAAATCAACTCTGAATATCTTTCTAAAGGGATTAAAATGATACAAGGTGATGTTCTGCACCACCATTATCAAATAAACTGTTTCAAGAGTGGGCTTAATGATTTTAAAATTTTCGAGTATTTATGATCAATTGATAGTAGTGCTGGTACTTTTCCTACAAAAAAGAAATAGTAGTGTTGGCGGGTTACAACATTAACTGTTCAATAACTTAAAGGAAGTTTGATTACTAATCTAGTTGATTAAATAGCTTGATCTCTCATTTCTAAACAGGAGCAAAGTTTGCAAATTTGCATCATATGAGTACACCATCCAATTGATCAAATAGCTTGACCTCTCATCTCTAAACAGGAGCACATGTTGCAATTTGCGTCATATAAGTACACCATTCAGTTTATCAAGTTCTAGTTTGAGCAAAAACAGTATCTCACAACACAAGAATACTAATAAAGATAGCTTTTGGTTCTAGGAGCTTAAGTTATTAGATTAGCTATTTCTTCCCAATATCTTAGGGTTCTTCGTTCTCAATTCTAAATTCCGATTCTGAACATCCAGTAAAGAGGGTCCTTGCGCCTCCCAGTCTCCCACGATCCACCACCACCGGGCTCGACATTCATTCATCACCGTCCTTCGATCACTAGGAGCTTCTGCATCTCTATTACTCATTTGTTCGCCATCTAGATTTTGATGTTCTTGGTAAGATACAAGAAGGATGTAAGATCACAGAGTTGAGAGACTTGAAGAATCTCATATGTGAATTATGCATTGCTAGATTGGAACATGTGGAGAATGCACATGATGCTGAAATGGCATCTCTAACCGCGAAAAATCACCTTAAGAAACTGGAGCTGAGATGGAGTGATTTCCCATTACAAGAAAGAGATCATAATCAAAATTTGGATGCAACTGTTCTTGAAAATCTTTGTCCTCATTCAGATTTGGAAGAATTTGTGATTAGATGCTGTGACGGAATTGAATTTCCAAGATGGGTAGGAAGTGAATCATTTAAGAAGCTAGTTAGCATTATCTTATTCAAATGTGAGCATGTTTCAGTACTTCCATCTATGCAGAAGCTACCATCATTTAAGTATCTTGGTTTGATCAGTTTAAAGAGTGTGATGCTAATGGATTTTAAAATCGGGTAACCACGAAGTTGAGTAACATAAGTGAATTTGGATGTAAAACGTTGGGTATTAAAATTGGGTAACAACGAAGTTGGGTAACATAAGTGAATTTAGATGTAGAACATTGGGTATTAAAATCAAGTAACAACGAAGTTGGGTAACATAAGTGAATTTGGATGTAGAACGTTGGGTATTAAAATCGGGTAACAACGAAGTTGGGTAACCGAAGTGAAGTTGGATATAGAACGTTGGGTATTAAAATCGGGTAACAACGAAGTTGGGTAACATAAGTGAATTTGGATGTAAAACGTTGGGTATTAAAATCGGGTAACAACAAAGTTGGGTAACATAAGTGAATTTGGATGTAGAACATTGGGTATTAAAATCGAGTAACAACGAAGTTGGTAACATAAGTGAATTTGGATGTAGAACGTTGGTATTAAAATCGGGTAACAAAGAAGTTGGTAACATAGTGAATTTGGATGTAGAACGTTGGGTATTAAAATCGGGTAACAACGAAGTTGGGTAACCGAAGTGAAGTTGATATAGAACGTTGGGTATTAAAATCGGGTAACAACGAAGTTGGGTAACATAAGTGAATTTGGATGTAGAACGTTGGGCGTAACAAAGTTGGGTAACAAGGCTTGGGTAACAGGGTGGGGTAACAGGGTTGGGTAACAGAGTATAACGTTGAGTCCCTTCACAAATAGAAAGTCCTTCACAAATAGTAATTGCCATAGTTAGTGTTTCTATAAAATTTTGCCTACACACTTTGTTTCCTTGATAAAAAATCTATATACTCCCAATCTCACCCAATAATAATACTAAATAACAAGATAATAATAGATTGATATTCTCAATATTTTCAAAAAATATTAAGCTTCTTTATTATAATATTCTTATATATTATTTATATTTATTAGTCTAATGATCTATTAAATAAACAAATATTTTTACACATCGACAAACAGTATTGTAGTAGGATCCGATCGAATAGCCGGATATCCGAATATAAATTTTCATAAAACCCCCGCATCAGTATCCGGCCGGATATTCCGACAGTTTTTTCCCGGATCGGATCAGATAATTATCCGCGGATATCCGGCCGATCCGTTTGATCCGAATTCCAAAATATACTATCCGAAAATGATTTTTACCCGGATCGGATTATTATCCGCGATATCGGATGATCCGTTTTATCCGAATTACTTTGTTTGACCGGTTGATCCGTTTATCCGAAAATGAATTTATCCGGATCAGGATAGCACTGATCCGTTATTCCGCATATCCGTTTGATCCGAACATGTATTACCTACTTTGTTTAACACTAAAAGTAATTAAAAAAAACAATTCAAAGACACAAAACAAAATCTAAATAAAAATGATAATATAGATATGATTATAAAAAGAACATTAAAGTACATTGTGATAAGAAATAAAATTAATGTTTTTAAAACAATTGATATTCTATTTTATCCTTTATAATACTTAATAAAAAAAAGATTGAGATCTAAAGTAAAAGTAAACAATTTAATCTTGATAAATATTTAATTTTCTTAGTGTGAAAATATTAATAAATAGAAAATGTTATCATTAATATTATCAAAGTCAATTAACTTATTTTTAAGATAATAAAATCTAATTGATTGTAATTTCATTAAAAATATTATGAATAAGAATTTTACAAGAAAAACGATATTAATACAAAATTAATATAATATGAAACTTTTTTTTATACTTTAAAATGAAAATTTTTATATATACATACATATATAGACGGTTTCATGTAATGAGACGATCTTGTAATAAAAGGTTGATTTGCTAAGAACAAATACTAAAGTTATAGTTATTTCATATTACTTATATTATTGAGAAAACTTATTTTTAAGACTTTAACACATATCTTATATCTAACATTGTTAAAAATGTTAAGACTTTTAAAACATCATTATACAAACTTATACTATATAATAAGAAATTATATTAATACATATCTTATTTTTAATACTTTTTTATTTTTAATATTTTAACACACATCATCATTTTTATATAACAAGACACTTATTTTTAAGAGAAAATATGAGCATATGTATTAAACAACAATTCAGATTATGATCATACTTATAAAATATGTTTATGTATGTGTAAATAAAATTAACGTGATCTATTCGTTGTTTTGCTTAAATATTTAACTTTTACCATGTAAAATATTTAATTCATTTAAATGAGACCAATTTCTAATAAAAGATTATTATTGAGATTAACTTGTACATATATAATTTATTAAGTTGTAAACAAAGACATAATTATATTTATAAACATATATATGTTAGAACAACATCAACTTATATTAAGAGATTATTATGAACATTTGTTAGTTTAAAGTTTAAACGAGATCAACTTATGATAAAATACATTATCGAGACTAACTTGTACATATATAAGTTATTAAGTTGTAGACAAATACATAATCATATTTATAAACATATATATTTTAGAACGACATCAACTAGTATTAAAATGTTATCATGAATGTAATAACTGAAAAATTTCGGAATTTAATTTAGACATAATGTGTAAAGTGGTAAATTATTCCGAGACCGAATCGTTTTTTTAATAATAAAACCGTGGGGAACCAAACCCGGTTGCTTTGGTTGCTTGTGGGCTGTTTCTTCACAACCCCCCTCAGGTCCAAACCTCCAATCTGCATCAAGCTCTTGTATCCCATCTTGATGGGCTCAATCCACAGCCTTCCCAACCCAAAGTTTTCTACGTGGCTGACCCCACCACGAGAGTTACATGCGGGCAAGGACTCCATCCCTCTCCATTGCCATCGACAGTTTACGCGAGAGTGAAGGCGGAAATAATAGCAGTTGTTACGCAAAATTGAAGACGGGAATAATACTGGCAGTTACGCAGAAATGAAGACGAGGCTGAAGTAACCGATCGACCTTGAGGAGAGACGCGCCTACTTCGTGGTCTTGCGACTTCTGCATCTCGATCGCCACTATGACGACGACCGGAAATTTCCAGCACCGCTACTCGACTCTACTCTCCTCCCTGCAATAACAACCACCTTGACCCGCAGTCAGATGGTCAGTCCGAGAGAACCATCCAGACCTTGGGAGGTTAGGGAATGTGTATTGGATTGGGGACAGTTATGCCGATCACCTACCTCTAGTGGAGTTTTCATACAACAATAGCTATCACTCGTCTATTGGTATGGCTCCCTATGAGGCGTTATACGGCCGAAGTTCCGTACACCCCTGTGTTGGAGGATGCTAGTGAGGCCGGAGGAGTCGCTCCGGAGCAGATACAAGATGATATGGCCGGGTAGCCTTGATCCGAGAGTGTATGCTAGCCGCTCAGAGTCGCCAGAAGTCTTATGCTGATAAGAGGCGCAAACCGCTAGAGTTCCGAGTCGGTTCACACGTGTGGCTGAGAGTATCACCGACTCGAGGGTTAGGCGTTTCTGCATTAAGGGGAAGTTAAGCCCCGATATGTCGGACCCTTTGAGATATTGGAGCGGGTTGGAAAGGTCGCGTACAGATTAGCTCTCCCACCTGCCTTGGAGAGTGTACATCCGGTATTCCATGTATCCCAACTCAGGGAATACATACCGGACCCACGACACGTGGTCAGTCATTAGGATTTGACAGTTGAGCTGGACCATACTTTTGTAGAGATTCCGGCCGGTGTAGGTGTCGAATGGGTTGGGGCCGGTGGAGTTGGAACCGTATGGAAGTCACGGTCAGTTTGGTGTTGGTCCAGCACCGTGGGTCCAGATGGTCCGGCGTGTAGGGCGGCGGAGTAGGCAAAGGTACAGGCTGTACAACTGGTGGTTGTCGGAGGTTTCCGGGAGGTGTGGGTGGTGGTTGGAGGTGATTCCGGTGGGTTGGCTCTTGGAGAGGAAGGCGCACAAGCGCCGGTTAGCCTGGTGGCGTGGGTGGTCCGGTGGAGGCGTGGGTAGCTCCGGCCCAACAAAAACAGTTTTTCCGGTGGGTGAGAAAAATCTGTTTTGTGTGTTTTTTTTTGATAGGGGTAGCGCTGCTACGAGGGTAGGGGGCGGTTATTCAAAAGTGACCGTGTCTAAAAGATCGTCTTGGTTGGTTTTCCCCAATTAGTCCGAATAGGTTTTCACAAGATGAACCGTGGGGTTTTGGCAAGAAAAAGATTGAAACTTTGGCTGAGTTATGGTGAGATAATTTAGGCCACAATTAATCTTTTTCAAGATAATGAATTTAGATTGTGAAAAAGCAGAGTGTCTAGCGTGAATAGAATTACTAATCGTAGCTTTTCTGCTCCCAATCGCTTGTTTTTGGTTGAAGCCTCTTGACGAGTCTTGAAAGCTTTGATTTTTGACGGCGCGGTTGGTGTTGATGAACCTTAGCTCTGATGCCAATTTGATGCGGGGTTATGCCGAGGGTTGCCCATCTTTCAACACCCCGAATCCGTAGGACTCGAAGTGCTACTGGGCTAGGATCTCACAATGGATCCTGACCCTAGCCTGAAAACAAGTTCACTGAATCTTACAATAAGACACTGATAGATTAAAACAAAACATAAAACTGATGTGTGTATATATACATATCAATAGGTAATACAGAATACTGTAGAGTACAAAGTCAAAACATAAATCCGTACAACGTAAATAACCCATATCACACGATATCGCCCAGTGTACGGAACCCTCAGCAGATCAACCCTCTAGATCACTCTGCAGTTCTCTTAACCTGCAAAGGATCTACAACACGGTATAAAACCGTTAGCTAACTATACACATATATAAGAAGATGCTAGAGCACAAACATTCATCAGAAATTATAACATATCAACATGCTTTCACACATTTACCCGGTTTATTATCTTTATTAAGTCCAATCACTTAAATTGTAACACCCCAAATCCGCGGACTCGGGGCGCTACGGGCGAGACCTCACAATGGGTCCCGACCCTTAGCCTGACAACAATTTCACCGGACCTTCCAACATGGCACAAATAAAGGCGAAAACTCAAATTTGTTTTTAAAGTATGCGGAAACCGAAAAGTAAGAAACTACAACTTGGAAACTCAGCCGAGTCCTCAAAACAACATAATTAGATCCGAATTCTAAACATACGACAATATCCATAAACAAGAATATGAAACATGACTCAAATACATCCCCGTCCTATAATGTACGGAGACCCCGGCTGTCCACTCCTCCACCTCACTCGGCAGCATCCCTAACCTGCAAGTCAACTACAACGGTTTTAAACCGTTAGCTCATATTCTAGGTATTAGAAAGCGGTGAAGACACAAACACATCCAAACACAAAACATAAATCACACAAGTCCGTTCCTTATCTTTTATTATTAAGTCGTATTCCATTCTAGTTCAACTTCTTTTGTGACACGAGACCCCAATGGTCTCGCCTCGGTCCCTACTTACCGGCAAGGAATGGTACGGATGCATCCCATCTAACCCCGGGCTAGTCGCCGAGAACCTCCTAGACTCCTTGGTCTAGGCATGATGTCACCGCCCGTTCTCATACACTTGGGCCAACATAACATATAGGTCGGTGGTCCTAATTACCGTTTAATTGTTATAACATAACATAAACACACACCACCAAACACACAGCAATACAATACATAAAATACGAGCTAAGTAAGTCCGGAGACTTACCTCGTCCCAAACGCTAACTCACACAACGCTCTCGCTTCCTTGGGAAGAAGTACACAACCTGTTCACAACAAGGTATCCATAAAAACCCGCTCAACTCGAGAAGTCTAGGACTTCTACACAAATGATCTACGCAGGATCATTTGACTCACATTCTAGGACTGCATCCTAGAGTCTACCATAATTACCGTCAATAACGACGTAAAAGCTAACGAGGTCTAAATACGCTCATCACATTCTCCTAAGGTCTCAAAAGCCGCTACTTGGCATTTCTCTAAGTTATGCTAGTTCCAACCTATCATGATACTACTAAACATAACTAGATCGATATGAATTCGTGGCTTTTATCGGCTTCGGAACCTAGCATCAAACTACACAATTTAGCCCATACGCTAAATTGATCATCAAATATAATATATCGAAACCTAATATAAAACTCGTTCATAATTTCCGAGTTAAAACTCGCTAACGTATTTTCCGGGCAATTATACATTTCCTAAGACATATGGGTCAAACCTGTAATTGCATATAGAAACTGAGGGCCGAAATGTTAATTATACCTAATAAGAGGGCCCGATTTAAATAGCCACAAGGGCTGTTCCAGGGCTGCGGCGGCAGGCAGGGCTCCGGCCGGGAGGAAGGCGGCTCCGTGGGTCCCTTGGCGGCTGCAGGCAGGTGGCGGCCGGCCTCTAGCTCCGGCGAGGGCAGCGCAGGGAAGAAGAGCCGCTGCTCACCCAGGCCGAAGGAAACAACGGCGTAGGAAGTGGCCGGCGTCGGCGGGGTCCAGGCGAGGCGCGGCGACGACGTTCTCCTGGGTGACAGGCTCCTCGTGGCGGCCGGCGAAGACTCGATCCAGAGAGGGAGGGAGAAGCCTCGGTCGGGTGGTGCAGTTTCCTCTTAGTTCCCGGCGACAGGTTCGACAGGGGAAGGCTGGTGGCTCTCCGACGAGCTCGAGGGCGCCTGGACGCAGAGAGGAAGAGAGAACGGTGGAGAAGGAGGTGGCGGGATGGAGGTGAGGTTGCCGCGTGGGAGAGAAGGGAGAGGAGTAGAGTGAGCGTGGGAGTGAGTGCCAAAGTGAGGAGAGGGCCGCGGTCTTGCAAGGGAGAGGGTCGGGTCGGCTGGTGCAGGGAGCAGGGACGAGGGGTCGGGTAGGCTGGCGGCATGGTTGCAGGCCTAGGCACAGGCTAGGCGGGTGGCAACTAGCTCCTGCAGCTGGGCGGCTGCGTGAAGAAGAGGGAAAGCGCCAGCGTTGCGGTGGACCCGGGTGACATGGCGCCAGCGTGGCGTGGGGCCCAGGCTGAGGTGGAAAGAGGAGAGATAAAGGAACGTGTTCGGAACTCGTTAAAAAAATTCCGTAACGGATGTTACTGGTCGGAATATTTTCCGACATTCACGTAAAATTATCTATACGGTTACGGGTCGGAATGTTTTTCCGAGCATTTCCGTAAAATAATTTACGGAACGAGAAATAAAAAGATATATTTATTTCTAAAAATTCCCGGACGTTACATAAATAATATATCAGCATATGAAAATATGTGACACGAGGTATGTATATAACCCTCGCCTCTGCGTGTAATAGTTAGCTGGAGTGGTATCAACGCACCTTCCCGTATACCATAAGGAGTGGTCAGTGCCCTTCCAGTATACCAGGTCTAACTAGCATATAGAGAACTTCCCAAACTCCACTACGGGATGAAAGGTAAGTTGTCACAACCACTACAATGGGCGGTCAATATAACATAGGTCGGTAACGAACCATATTGCATGCTACAAAGCATATAACAAACACCACTCAAGCATACATCCAATATAAGGATAGTAGCTAAGTAAGTCCTATGGACTTACCTCAACCTCAGGAGTAACTTAACCACGATCAACTCTCAGACTGGTCCACTCCAAACTGGAGGACAACACGGCTTATACAAGGCATACATATATATATCAAACTCCTCCTACCACACAAGGAGTCACACCTAGACCCAAGGGATCCATAAGGATCATGTCCAACTCGTAAACCTCAAAGCCGTAACCGGCATATCTATATCATACTCATCAACATCCGATACCTAGCATGGTACTAAGTCCCTCATACTAAGAAAGGAAAGGAGCTACCCAACTATAGGTAGTCCCGGGACAAGACGCACCTGCGTGATCAAGGGACGCAGGGGCGGAATAGACAACCCGCAGGCACGGCAGGGAGCAGCCGCAGCGCGGTGACAAGGGACACAGGCAACGCAGGCACGGCGCGGCGCGATGACACAGCTGTGATCATCTAAGGAAGAAGAACAAGAAAGAACAAGAAAGAAAGAAAGGAAACCTCCAAGAAAGAAATAAAGGAAGGAGGAGCAAGGAGCTCCTCCTTGCTCCTCTTCGGTTATTCACGTGATCAAATCACATCTTCTCTCATCCAAAGTCACACACATACATATACATACACATTCCAACATTAATCTATGATCAATTCATCTAATCCTAAGCTAAGGAAGAAGAACAAGAAAGAAAGAAAGGAAGGAGGAGCAAGGAGCTCACCTCCACAGCTGTGATCATCCAAGGAAGTACAGAACATACTCTCAGCTGGCCTATGAAGCTCATCAAACATGCACACAACATCCAGCAACACCAAGTCACACCAAACTCTAGCAACCTCCAAGAAATTCTCAAGCAAGATCAAGGGAAATGATGAAGAAGCAAGAAGGACGTAGGAAGACTGTGAAGGGAATGAGAAACACTTGCTCAACAAGCCAAAGCAAGGGAAAGGTTAAGGAAGTGAAAGAGTAAAGCACGGGTCAAAGGTCAACAAAATCGGCTGCAGCCGCAAGAAACCGCGGGAGCCGTTCCCTGGGCCGCGGGAGCGGAAACCCGCAGGGGCGACAAACATGCCCGCTGGTGCGGCAAGGCCAATCTCGGCCAAAACCAATCTCGGCTAAGGACAAAACTCGGTCCGAAAGACTAAGGCTCTTACACCTCATCCCCCTAAAAACAAGTTTCGTCCCGAAACTTGCAAAAATCCTCGAACCACTCGGACTCACAAGCCAAGGTACACTCTCTCTATAGCCTTAACACAAGCACGGAGGAAAACATCAACTCCAGCAACACAACTATACTATCCAGGGCATAGAGGAAAACCGTCTCTAGCCAACTCATATCCATATCACAAGGCATAGAGGAATCACATCTCTAGCCGTATCATATCCATAACAGGAAGGCATGGAGGAAGAACATCTCCAACACTACTATGTCCATCAAAATAGCATGGAGGAAAGAACCATCTCCAGCTATAAACAATAATCATACTAGCACAACAAGATCTAATAAGATCATATATCACATCAAGCTAGTATGAAAATAGACACATCATAACATATAAGCATATAAGCACATAACACTCACCAAGGTAGTACTAAGATCTACTCGGTGATCCTACTGGTGCATCTAACTCAGCATAAAACTCTGGATAAATCCTTTGGATACTATCCCCAGTCTCCCAAGTAGCCTCCTCAGGTCCTCGTCTCGACCACTATATCCTCAACATAGGGATGTCCTTCGAACGCAGGCGTCTCATACCTCGTTCTAGGACTGCAATCGGATGCTCAACAAAAGTGTGGTCCGGCTCAACCACTAAATCATCATACCTCACAATATGTCTCGGATCTGGTATATACTCCCTCAGCTGAGACACATGAAACACAAGGTGAACACCCTCTAATCTCAGAGGCAAGGCTAATCTGTAAGCTGCGCTCCCAACTCGATCCAAAATCTCGAACGGTCCGACATATCGGGGGCTCAACTTCCCCTTAATGCCAAAACGCCAAACACCTCGTGTCGGGGACACTCTCAGCCACACATGGGCTCCAACTCTGAACTCCAGAGGTCTACGCCTCCTATCAGCATACGACTTCTGACGGCTCTGCGCAGTCAGCATACGCTCTCTGATCAATGCTACTCGAGCCATATCATCCTGAATCTGATCAGGTGTTAAACCATTGACACTACTCTGCTCATCCCAGCATAACGGAGTACGACATCTCTGTCCATACAGTGCCTCATATGGGGCCATCCCAATAGATGCATGTCAGCTGTTGTTGTAGGAGAACTCAACAAGTGGGAGATGATCCATCCACACCTGTCCCCAATCCAACACACAAGCTCGCAGCATATCCTCCAGGGTCTGAATAGTCCTCTCTAACTGACCATCTGTCTGAGAATGAAACGTAGTCGTGAAATGCAAACTCGTCCCCAGGGCAGTCTGAATCTGTTGCCAGAATCTCAAGGTAAACCGTCCATCTTTGTCAGAGACGATCGTCCTCGGTACACCATGGAGTCTCACTATCTGCCTAGTGTACTCCTCTGTTAATCTGCTAACCGGCCACGTCTCTCGAATAGGAATGAAACGTGCCGTCTTCGTCAGTTTGTCAACTATGACCCATATGGCATCAAAACTCCGGCTCAAATTTCAGTCCAGTCACAAAGTCCATGGTGACGTCCTTCCACTTCCTCTGTGGAGCAGGAAGTAGATGGAGCTCACCTCCAGGTCTGAAATGCTCGATCTTGACCTGCTGGCAGGTCGCACACTGTGCCACAAATCCGGCAACATCGGGCTTCAGCCCTCCCCACCAATATATACGTCTCAAGTCCTGATACACCTTACTCGTACTTGAATGTACCGAGTAAGGTGTACAGTGAGCCTCCTGTAATATCCTCTATCTCAGCTCTGTACAGCAGGTACACAGACGCGACCCTGGCGTCTCAAAACTCCATCTGCTCCCAGCAGGAACTGTGGTGCCTCATCCCGAGACATCCTATCTCTGATCCTCTGTAAGGTCTGGCAGGTCTCCTGCTTCTGTCGGATCTCATCCAACAGATCAGGAAGGACCTCTAATGTACGCATCTGGGCATCCTCATCAGGAAACTGGATGTCCAACTCTAGCCAGATCAAATCCCTCTGTAACTGCTGTTGAACTGTCAGCCTCGCAATCGCGTGCTCTCGATGCGTCTTCCTGCTCAGGGCGTCGGCGACAACGTTCGCCTTCCCCGGATGATACAGAATCTCCAGATCAAAATCCTTGATCAGCTCGAGCCACCTACGCTGGCGGTTATTCAATTCCCGCTGCGTGAAAATGTACTTCACACTCTGATGGTCTGTGAAGATCTGACAGGTAACACCATACAGGTAATGTCTCTAGATCTTCAGTGCATGAACTACCGCTGCCAACTCCAGATCATGAGTTGGGTAGTTCTCCTCATACGTCTTCAACTGTCGAGACGCATATGCAATCACCTTGCCTCTCTGCATCAACACACATCCCAAGCCTAGCTTGGATGCATCACTGTATACTACAAAATCCTCTGTACCCTCTGGCTGTGCCAAAACAGGAGCAGAAGTCAGATGTCTCTTCAGCTCCTCAAAACTCTGCATACACTGATCAGACCACACAAACCTAGTAGTCTTCCTCAGTAAACTCGTCAGTGGACGGGCAATCACCGAAAATCCCTCCACAAAGCGTTTACCGGCTAGGCCAAGGAAGCTACGTACTTCCTTGACGTTCGTCGGTGTAGGCCATGCAGCTACTGCCTCTATCTTCGCTGGATCCACCTTGATCCCCTCAGCTGATACTATGTGACCAAGGAATGCTACCTCTAGCATCCAGAACTCGCACTTAGAGAACTTTGCATAAAGTTCTCTATCCCGCAAAACCTACAATACAGTCCTCAGATGTCCTACATGCTCCTCACTGCTACGAGAATATACCAGAATGTCATCAATGAAAACCACCACAAACTGATCCAGGAAGTCGATGAAGATACTATTCATCAACTCCATAAAGGCAGATGGGGCATTCGTAAGTCCAAATGGCATCACTACAAACTCGTAGTGTCCATATCTGGTCCTGAATGCTGTCCTGTGCACATCCTGCTCCCTCACCCTCAGCTGGTGATACCCGGAACGCAGGTCTATCTTGGAGAACACAGTCGCTCCCTGTAGCTGATCTAACAAATCATCAATGTGCGGCAGTGGATACTTGTTCTTGATGGTCACCTTGTTCAGCTCTCTGTAATCAATACACAGTCTCAGTGATCCGTCTTTCTTCCGTACGAAGAGGACAGGTGCTCCCCATGGGGACACGTTGGGGCGAATAAAGCCCTTCTCAGCCAACTCCTCGAGTTGCTTCTTCAGCTCTAGCATCTCTACAGGCGCCATCCGGTATGGGGCCTTCGAGATGGGTCTCGTACCAGGCTCCAACTCGATACTGAAATCCACACTCCTCTGAGGCGGCAAACTGGACGGATCAACAAACACATCAGTAAACTCACAGACCACTGGGATATCCTATAACGCTGGACTCTCCCCCTCCTTCATGGCTTAACACCAGAAGGCCTCACAGCCCTGTGCAATCAGTCTAGCTGCCCGTATACCACTGATAAATGTGCCTACCTTTCCAAGGTCCCAACCTCGGAAAACCTCTATCTGGCCTAACTTGGTAGAGAGGGTAACAGTCCTCCTACCTATATCTAAGACTGCAGAATGTCTAGCCATCCAATCCATACCTAGTATAACTTCCTCATGCTCCAACGGCATGACAAAGAAGTCAACTAGTAACACACGAGTCCCTACAGAAATGGGACAACCGTGAATCTCACGGGTACTTCTGACCCTACCACCATCGGGTAACCCTATAATAAAGGGCATCCCCTCAACTGTATCTAACCCAAGACGCTCTACACAAGCATCAGCAATAAAAGAGTGCGTAGCACCAGTATCAAATAAAACTCTAACAGGAAAACCATGAATTAGAATGGTACCTGTAGCAGTAGGTGCAGTTGGCTCCTCTGCACTCCTCAGCTCAAAAACATGACCCTGTGGGCCTTTGGTATCAGTGGTGCCCCCACCACGGCCTCTGCCTCTACTCGGCCCAGGAGCAGATCCCTGAGTCGTAGGGCGATTTGGGACCCTCTTCTGTCCCTGACTCTGCTGCTGCTGCTGAGGTGGTCTCTGTCCACCTCTTGCTGCACTAGCAGGAGAAGAATCCTGCTGTGATGAAGCTCTCCCACGTCTACAGAAAATAGCTCTATGACTAGGTCGGCCACAAGTAAAGCAGGTCACTGACTGCCTCGTACACTCTGACCTCATATGCCCATACTCGCTGCAGTTGAAGCACTGCACTCCCTTATCTGCACCCGGTGCAGATGGAGGACGACTCTGGCCTCGACCTGAACCAGCAGCTTCACCAGTACCACTGGTCTGACCAGTCCTTTGTCTCTTCTCAGACCCTCCGATCTGAGAAGCTCTCCTCTGGCTAGCTCTCTCCCTCTCGTAGTCAGAAGCCCGGTCCTGATAGTCGACCAAGGTCTCACAGTGAAAACCCGCCATGTAGGTACGGGTAGTATCCCTCAAACGTCGGGAAAACAGATACACGTGCTGATCTGCAGGAGGTGTAGCTGGACCCAGTAATGCCAGCTCCTCTTGGAATCTCCTGATGGCCTCCTAGACCGGTACATCCTCGAACCCAGCCTCAACAAAGTCCCGCAGTTTCTCCCTCCTTAACGAGGCAGGGCAGAAACGCTCTCGGATCAGTATCCTCATCTGCTCATAACTAGTAACCTGTACTCGTACAGACCTCCACCAGTGTTGTATTAAATCCCTGAACAAAGTTCGCACCAGCTCAATCTGCCTGTCAGCTGGACATCTAATAGACTCCAGAGCTGAGTCCACATGTCCTATCCACAGCTCCACCTCTAGCCCCACTTTCCCAGTGAAAGGGGGTACTCCCATCTGATGAAAAGCCTTCAACCAAGTGTCTGGTCTAGGCCCTCTATGCTCCTCTAGAGCCCGAGCAATCTCAACAGCAGGTACCTGTACAGCTGGTACCTGAGTAACGGTATGGGACCTCTCAAATGGTCCCTCCTATGCTGGCAGATCCGGGGCACGCCTACCTGCCCTGGCGGCCTCCTCAACACGTCTGATATAAGCCTAAAACTCTGCTCTATCCATAGAGACGCGATCAGAATCACCAGACTGGGCTCTCTGTGGCCCCTATCCCTCAGCTGCACCGTTCCGAGTCTCAGGAACGGCGCTCTCGGCAACCTCCTCGTGGACCTCCTCTGTTGTACGTGGCTCAACAGCAGGAATCCTACCCCGTCCTCTACCTAGAGGGGGTCTACCTTTACCTCTACCTTGTCCAGCTGTAGGTAAGGCTCTAGTCTGAACCATCTGCAGAGGACATAAACCTATCTTAGAAGGCTATATATATGCCATATGTATAGATATATCACAGATCAATCACAACAGAATATCTATATATATCTATATTGTCGAGGTCTTCAGAGGGGTGATGGCTCCCGTACACGGTATCCCAAAACATTTGTACTCATTTCAAAACCAAAACCTTTTGAAAAGTCAGACCCCTTTTCGGGTTTTGTTTAGTTATCTATTCGACCTTTATTGCAGATTACTAGTGCCATTGTTGTCAACCTGGGCTCTGATACCAACTTTGTAACACCCCAAATCCGTAGGACTCGGAGTGCTACTGGGCTAGAATCTCACAATGGATCCTGACCCTAGCCTGACAACAATTTCACAGATCTTACAACAAGGCACCGATAGATTAAAACAAAACATGAAACTGATATATATATACATATATAGATCAAAAGTGTGAGAGCCCTTTCTTTCGGAACGAGATTGGACCATGGCCGAGATTGGCTTTGGGCCGAGATTGGTCTTGCCGCACCCGCGGGCACGTGTGCCGCCCCTGCGGGTTTCCGCCCCTACGGCCCTGTGATCCGCCCATGCGGGTTACGGCGGCTGCAGCCGGTTTTGTTGACTCTTTGACCCGTGCTTTACCCTTCTTTACCTCCTTCGTTCCACCTTGCCGAGGGTTTCTTCACATTCCAATCCAGTTTCACGTCCTTCTTGCTTCTTCTTCTTTCTCCTTGAGCTTGAGTTGGTTTTTCCCTTGAGTTGGTAGAGTTGTGTGTGTGGTTGTGTGGTTGTTGATGCTAGTTTTGGTTGCTGAGCTTGTGGAGCCAGCTGAGTGTGCTTACTTGTGCCTGCCTAGACCTTCAGCAGTGGTAAGCTTCTTCCTCCTTGCTTTTTCATCCTTCCTTCTTCCTTGCTCCTTCTTCCTTAGCTTATGAATAGATGTTTTGAACATAGGGTGAGGTTGATATGTGTATGTTGATGCTTGTGTATGAACCTGGAAGAGAGTGGAAGGGATTCATCACGGGAAGAGCTAAAGAGAAGCCCCAAGACTGCATTCTGCACTGCCGCCGCCCCCGCGGCTGAGAGTCACCGCCCCTGCGGTTACCGTGTCACAAAGCCCGCGTCGTGCCAGCGGCGTGCCTGCGTTTGCCAGCGTCCTTTGTCACCGCCCCCGCGGCTACGTTCCGCCGCACCCGCGGTTGCTTGCCTCCGCCCCTGCGCCCCTTTGTTACGCAGGTGCGCTTTGTCCCGGGTCTACCTAAAGCTAGGTAGATCCTTTTCTTTCCTAGTTGAGCGGTAGTAACATGCTAGGATACGGATGTTGATGAGTATGATACGGAAATGCCGGTTAGGGCTTTGAGGTTTACGAGTTGGAATATGATTCCTTTGGTCTAGGTGTGACCCTTTGTGTGATAGGATTGTGATATATTTATGTATGCCTTGTATAGGCCGTGTTATCCTCCAGTTGGGAGTGGACTGAGTTGAGGTTGATCCAGTGAGACGACTACGAGGTTGAGGTAAGTCCGTGGGACTTACTTAGCTGCCATTCCTTTATAGGATGTTGTGCATGAGTGGTGTGTTTTATATGTTTATAGCATGTGTTATGATGGTCACCGACCTATGGTATATTGTTTGCCCATTGTAGGGCCGTGATAACTTGTCATTTCACCCCGCTGGGAGTCTGGGAAGTTCTCTATAGGCAGGCCAGACCTGGTAAACATTATGGGAGTGGGAGGTTCTCTGCCTACAAAGAACCTCCCAGACTCCCAGCGGGGTGAAAGGGCAATTTATCATTTCACGGGTTGTTTTAGTATATATAAGATAGAAAAGAAGTCATGTGTAAAACATATACTAATAAAAAAAAGTGAAACAAATCATAAAATTTAAAATAACAATATTAAATAATAATACATTAAAATGTAAATGAAAGAGATTTTATATAATATAAGTAGTTTATATAACTTAAAAATTACAATATCAATTAGTTATATTTAAATAGTGAATTGCCTACCAAATAATAAGACTAATAACACATGTCAATTTATTAAAATAAAAATAATACTAAATAGATTTTTTTTAAAAGAAAAAACTCAAAATAATAACTAAAATCAATTAAACTCAAAATATTTTAAAAATATTTTTATACAAAATAATTTTTAAAAATCTGAATTTTTTTCCAAAAAATCTTTAAATTGATTTTTTTATATGTAAAAAAACTTATTCTAAAAAACCTTTTTTTTCCTAAGATTTTTATTTTGAAAAATGAAGAAATATTTTTTTAATCGTTTAAAAATTGATTTTAGAAAATAATAAAGTTTATAAGTTTCAAAGAAAAAAAAATGAAGTTTATATGTTATAAAAAAAAGTAAGCTCAATTGAAAAATATAAATAAACAGAATAAGATGAACTTTTATTTTATTATTTTATAGAATATTATCTTTCGGTTAACAAAGAATATAAGAAGAAAAAAATTTAGTTAAAAATTAAAATTTTAATTGATAAAAGTGTATCTTGCCGCTAACTAAGAATCACAAACAAAATATTCTTTTAGATAGTAATCATAGAAAAAGTTTTTCTTTTTAAGTGTTACGTAATCTACAATCTCATAGTTTGGATGTGGCTTACGTTGAATGTTCTGATGATGGATTAACTTATAACATTGATTAACTTATAAGATTTAAGGTAAATAACTATTTGTAAATAAGGGTATCTTTGTTAAATCAGCCTCGCACATGTAAAAAAAGATTTTGTGAAAAATTAGATCGTAGATTAATAAAAAAATTTGGAGACTCAATATTTAAAATAAATTAGTTAATTGTTATATTTAGTTAGTTATTAATTTATTTGGCTTATGAAAAGATTTGGTAAAAAGTTGATAAGATGAAACAATAAAAAAATTAGTTAGTAAAATATTTAAAATAAATTCGTAAATTAAATATTTAAAATAATTTGTTTTAACATAGTGGGTTTACCTGACTGCGACATGTGTAAATTTAATGACGTGGATTCACCAAACTGTGTCACGTGTAAGTTCACGGGCTGTTTTAGTATATAGATAGATAAGATAGAATGATACTCATTTAAGGTCTATTTGAGGTACTAAATTTAGTAGTTTAGAGCACCTATATCGGTAATTTCTTAATATAAAATAATATTAATTTCTAGATAAAAATGATCCTTGAGCTGAAAACCTAGAAAAAAGAGGTTATTTGGTTGCTTGCTATACACTTGCTAAAAAAGGCGAGAGAAGTTCATTTACCATATAATATTACTCTTTACCGATTAAGGTGGGAAAAAATGGGTAAGTATGTTTCTATTGTAAACTTATGTAGTATTTACGCTTCTAATTAACTTGATTAATAAACTAGGTCCCTCTTATTTATTTAAAAAGGTTAATTGAAAGAGTTAATTGGTAATTTCAAAATTTTAAAGCCTTATATAACTAGACAAATTAAACATGATAATTTATTGTTATTTTTTTCAAGTTATACTTAATGTCTACTTACACAAACTAGTGTTACACAAACACACCGTTTGATTTTACAAAAAAATGTGATAACCCAATACATCTTTCGATTTTCATAAGTCGTCTCGAATTACACAAAACCTATATATTTACACAAACCGTTGATTTTATTTACACAAAGCCGATCTAAGCCATTTCGTTTTTATTTACACAAGCCCTTCGATTTTTTGTTTTATGTTTTGCAACTTAACTTTACGACTATTTTTTAACTTTTTAATGGAATGTTTATTGGAAATTTATCTTTTTTAATTAATGTTTTTATACATTTATCATATATATATATATATATATATATATATATATATATATATATATATATATATATATGTAACACCCCAAATCCATAGGACTCGGAGTGCTACTGGGCTAGAGACTCACAATGGATCCTGGCCCTAGCCTGACAACAGCTTCACTGAATCTTACAACAAGACACTGATAGATTAAAACAAAACATAAAACTGATGTATATATATGTACTGATCAAAAGGGTAATACATAGTATTGTTGAGTACAAAAGTCAAAACACAACTCCGTACAACATAAATAACCCGAAACCCCGATATCGTCCCTGTGTACGGAACCCTCAGCAGATCACCCCTCCGGATCACTCTGCAGTTCTCCTAACCTGCAAAGGATCTACAACACGGTATAAAACCGTTAGCTAACCATACACAAATATAAGATAGGCAAGAGCACAATCACACCTCATATAAACAATAACACATCAACATGATATCACACATTTACCCGGTTTATTATCTTTATAACGTTAGGCACGCAAGAGTATATAAATCAGTATATGAGAATAGGTGACACGAGGAATATAATCCTCGTCTCTGCGTGCAATAGCTAGCTGGAGTGGTATCAGTGCACCTTCCTGTATACCGTAAGGAGTGGTATCAGTACCTTTCCCGTATACCAAGTCTAGCTAGCGTACAGAGAACTTCCCAGACTCCACTACGGGATGAAAGGGTAAGTTGTCACATCCACTACAATGGGCGGTCAATATAACATAGGTCGGTGACCATAATAACACATGCTATACAACATATAACACACACCACTCAAGCACACATCCAATATAAGGACGGTAGCTGAGTAAGTCCTATGGACTTACCTCAATCTCAGAAGTATCTCGCTACGATCAAATCCCAGAAACGTCCACTCCAACTGGAGGACAACACGGCCTATACAAGGCACACAAATATATATCACAATCCTCTCACACACAAAGGGTCACACCTAGACCCAAGAGATCCATAAGAGATCAATTCCAACTCGTAAACCTCAAAGCCGTAACCGCCATAACTATATCATACTCATAATCATCCGAATCCTAGCATGATACTAGTTCCCTCATACTAGAAAGGAAAGGAACTACTTAACTATAAGTAGCCCCGGGACAAGACGCACCTGCGTGATCTGAGGCGTAGGGGCGGAACGCAGACAACCGCAGGCGCGGCGGAAAGTAGCCGGGGGGGCGGTGACAAGATCGTTGGCAAGCGCAGGTACGCCACTGGCACGACGCAGGCGTTGTGGCACGGTAGCCGCGGGGGCGGTGACTCTTGGCTGCGGGGGCGGAGACAATGCAGAAAGACACTTCGAGGCTTCTCTTCGGCTCTTCACGTGATCAAATCACGTCTTCACTCACCCAAAACCACATACATACATATCAAAACACATTCCAACATCAACACTCTTAGCATACATCTAATCCTAAGCTAGAAAGATTGAACAACAAGAAAGAAAGAAAGAAAGGAAGGATGAAGAAGCAAGGAACTCACCCTTACAGCTGGTCTAGGCAAGACAAGATCACACTCCTTATCTCAACTGACATCACAAGCTCAGCAAACGTGCACACTAACATCAACATCAACAACAACACACAAGCTCTTCCAACTCAAGAGGGAGATCAAGAACAAGATCAGAGGGAATGAAGGAGAAGCAAGAAGGACGTAGGAAGCTGGAGAAGTGAAGTGAAACCCTTGCTCAACAAGGTAAGAGAAGGTAAAGGTAAGAAGGTAAAGCACGAGTCAAAGGAGTCAACAAAACCGGCTGCAGCCGCCGTAAACCGCTAGGGCGGATCACAGGGCCGCAAGGGCGGAAACTCGCAGGGGCGGCATACGTGCCCGCGGGTGCGGCAAGGCCAATCTCGGCCAAAGCCAATCTCGGCTATGGTCCGATCTCGGTCCGAAAGAGAGGGCTCTCACAATATATATATATATATTTGAAATAAATTATATTATAATTAGGAAAAATAACCCAAAATAATATCAACTATCAACACTGAACCGAAAATAAAACCAACTTTTAAAATAACTAGTAGAGATACAAACTAATATTCACCAAATATAATACGTCATACTTTTCCGGCAAAAAACCTAACTCCGGCGATGACATGGCAACCGGAATCTTACATGTCATCATAATATTTTGATGATAGGTATGACGTGGATTTTATTAAAAAAAACTTAAAGTTATTTCATATGATTAAAAAATAAATTTAATAATTAAAAAACATTTAATTTTAAAAAAATCTTATATTTATTTTTGAATTTTTGTATAAAATGAATAATTAATTTCAAATAAAACAATTTGTAAAAAAATATTAAATTTTAAAAAAAATTCGATCTTGTAACCTAATCCCTATAGATTTTTTTCCCCCATTATGTAAAAAAATATTTTTCTAAAAATTGGTTAAAATATATAATAAAAATAAACCCCCAAAGATTTTTTTCGAAAAACTCACAAGAAAATGATTGAATTAAAAAAAAAATTACAACAATTAATCCATTTTTTCCAAGTATGTAAAGAAATATTTTACAAATTACAAAAATATGTTCAAACTTTAATTTTTTTAAAAATATTTTTTACAAAAATTACTTATAAAAATCTATTTTTTAAAAAAAATTATTTAAAATTGTTTTATATATGTTGAAATAATTAAGTTGATTTAAAAAATAAAATATCCACATCACACAATTAATCCATTTTTTATGACATGTAAGATTATGGTTGTCACATCATCGCCGGGGCTAGTATTTTTTGCCTAAAAAGTGTGACGTATTATTTTTGGTGAATACATTGATAGTTTGTATCGCTTCTAGTAATTTCCAAAGTTGGTATTGAGATGTGTGAATTATTGTCCACATCAACTACAATAAGATAAAATTTAATAGTTGATATTATTTTGAGTTATTTTTTCTTATAACTATAATTAAAAGTATGAATTTTTTAAAAAATACATTAATATATTGTGTGAATAAATATAGAGTTAATAAACGAATGTTTAGAAACAATGAATGTGAGAAAATTTTGATAGAGTATTGTAAGGTTATGTGACGACGAGAGAAAAATAAGAAAGGGAGGTTTAGAAATCTACCATCCACATGGAAAAATATCCAATAAAATTTCAAACACCACTTGTGGTTTGGAATATATAACTTGAACCAGGCCTTCACAAAAAGACAGAAAAGGAAGACTTGAACTAGGTTTAGAAATCTACAATCCACACGTCATGGAGGGTGTTAGAGTCTCGAAAAATATCCAATAAATTTTCAAACACCACTTGTGTTTTGGAAATTGGAATATATGACATGAACTAGGCCTTCATATAAAAACTAAAAAGGAAGACTTGAACTAGGTTTTCGTCTACAAACACCACTTGTGGTTTGGAGATGATTATTTCAACTTTTCTAAAAGTTGGATTATTTGTTAACAATTAACCCACTCATGAAGGTTTTAATTGTCTTTTTTCTTGCATGTGTAACATGCGCCTCTACCAAATACGACCATTACCTCCTCAGCTGCGGTGCTCCATCAGGTCTTGCCAAGAACTCCAGTTGGGACGGTCGAACATGGTATTCCGACGACAACTCAACCTTCTCCGACGACTTCTCCGGCACCGTATCCGCTCGAACAACCAACGCCCCAAACCCGTTCTCGAGAGCCCGCGTCTTCATCTCGAACTTCACCTACAATTTTCCGGTTTCCCCAGGTCCCAAATTCATCCGCCTCTTCTTCTACCCTTCTCCTTCCCCCTACGTCTCCCCGTTCATTAAATTCTTTTGTGCCGCCGATGCCTACATAACCGTCCTAGCTAACTCCGGAGAACTCCTCCTCCGTAACTTCAGCACCGATCCACACTCTGAGGATAATTACATCCAAAAAGAGTTGTACGTCGACATCACTGGTTCCCTTCTCCAACTCACCTTCTTCCCAACCCCACCGAGCTCCTACGCTTTCATCAATGGAATTGAGATTATCTTCGTCCCCGACAACCTGTACCTTAGATCCATCCCACCGAGAAACGTGGTCGAACCTGATATCGAGTTTAGACTTGATAACTCAACTACACTCGAGACGGCTTACAGGATAAACGTCGGTGGGCTTGAGGTAAACTCAAGTGAGGATACCGGCAGTCCCATGTACCGTCGATGGGTTAACGACGATACTTACTTGATCGGAAATATTACTGGATCCACAGACTTCTCCGCAACATCTCCGATCAAGTACACTCCGATGACACCGACCTACAGTGCACCAGAAGATGTTTACAGATCGTATAGAACGATGGGGATACTGGATAACGAGCTTAGGCTTAGGGTGAACCTTACATGGGGTTTTGAAGTCGATTTGGGGTTCTTTTATCTGGTGAGGCTCCATTGGTGTGAGATTGTTATAGACATCAATAGCAGCAACTACAGGGTCTTTGATGTTTATATTGCCGAGCAAATGGCAGATGAAAAGGTCGACATCCTTGAAATAGTTGGCGGTGACACGCCGGTCTTTAGGCATTATGTTGTCTACATGGATGTCGGAGATGACATAACAACAAGTAGGGGACTTCTCAAACTTGGGATGTACCCAAACCTGGAGTCAAAACCCAAGTAAGTTCTGCTATTATTTATTTTAGGCTTTTAAGTTATAAAAATCGCGTTTTATAAATAGTTTTTCATAACCATAAGACGGCACTTCTTATTTCGACCCAAATCCATTAGGTACAAAACAGAATGCACAAACGACATATAAAGGTTGGACGGGTTTTTTGTTCAATCCAATGTCACCTGACTAATTGTTTGATTTTTCATTGATTAAATAGCAAATCAATATCAACAAAACACGAAGATTAATGAGTTAAATGGGCTATAAATTCACTTATTTCAACTAGTGTATAAGGTGTGTAGGCATTATTATATTCAGATACTAACTATGCAAGTATAAATATGGTATTAATTTTTTTCCCCTCTTTCCTCTCTCTCTCTCCTCGTTCTCCCTTCCTCCTCTGGCTATTGACGATTCTCTGCCATTGACGATTCAGTTCGCCCTTCTTCATCTGCGCTGCTCTCTCCTCTCGAACATCCTCACAATATCTCTTCTCCTCCCTGATTTCCACAAGGCCGACTCCTCCCGCCTGCCAGTTACAGGATGCTTCGCCAATCTGCTTCATCCGAAAGCTTAGGGTTCCGCCCTCCCCAATTCTCCGACGTATGCATCTTCTCTTTTTGTATCCTATCAATTTGTTGTATTTCGACTAGCCAGTCAACATTCCAAGTATCCATGTTCGTTCCGATTCTTAGCCCTAATTTTGTACAAGTTTTGTGTTCGTATCTGCAATGTGAAGTTTTCAGTTTTTTTCCTTGCTCGAAGAATTTATCACTGTCACACAATAGCAAGTTTCCAGTTTCCAGTTTTTTTTAAACTTTCTATGCTTATGTAAACCTAATATTTGATCTTTCAACTAGGTATTGTAATAGTAAAGGCATACTAACCTTTTGAAACTTTAAGGTTCTAGCCATTAGGAACAAAAATGCGCCAACTCCATAGCCGGTTGCTATGTCTGAGTCATAGACACGGTAATTGTAGTTCATTTTTGCGTCATGTGCAATATTTGCTTGTCAAGAAGAAATGCAAAGAATCATGTCCAATTGAATCTGTAGTATGCGCCTTTTTTGTATATAAACTTACAGTGCTCTTTCTTTGCTCAACAGCAACGGCCAAACCAAATGCTATGATATCGAAGACGAAGACAGTGATGAGGATCAGCTTTGAAGCCATTGTTGCAGCCAATATACAACGACTATGGAGTTCTTCATCATAATGGAGTCCACTTGGTTTACCTCTTTTTATACACTTATCATGATATCATAGTTCTTATTGATGCACATTTGCTGCAAGTAAAAATCATGGGGAAAAGAAAATCATTAATCTGTTTTGATTATACTTAAGCGAATATTTAACAACAAAGTTTGATACTCCTTGAGTAGACAACCCTTCAACACAAATCATCTCTTCTCTCATCCCCAGAGGCAGTGGATCTTTCCCAGCTGTTAGAAATTCGATGAAGGCCTCTCATTCAAACGTATCATCACTAGCTTATGTTCATACTCATACTCCTTGAGTATAATGATTCAAAATTTTTTGAAGTTGATTGTTGGTTAGGTCTATTGAAGGTTGACTGTTAGATAAGTTGTTTGTTATTTTTTGTTAGTATCCTCCTGTGACTTAACTATGTCAAGTAAGAAAGAAGAGAAAAGCCAGGTTGTAGCTGATAAAATAAATGCATATGGGCAGAAGGAAGAAGGGCCGAGCAGATGGTAGGAGAGGAAGGAAACAAAGCGTCAAATGAATTTGATGAGTACAGAGAAGGTTGTGAGGCTTGGTGAGAGGAAAACCACAATTGCTTCCCATTACACAAGATTTTTGGTTCTATTTCAAATATTTCTTTCAAGCCTATGAGAATGACATGTTATAGCATGGCAGAAAAGCTTTTCTTTATGCAGGATTATATTAATACAGTAACTTCCAAATAAACAGCCTCTTTCTTTCAGATTGTTTCATTTTTATGTGTGATTTGATCTTTCAGGCAGCTTCTAGAGGGGAGAAGGGTATGACACTGTTCTTTGTTTGCTGCAACCCCAATTGCGGCCACTGCTGGAGAGATTGATTCTTGTAATTTGCCTCTACTAACCAACCGAGCACGATTCTTCTTTTTAACTTGTCAACATGAATGTTTTATGTACCAAATGCTGTGAAATTTGTCTTTAAGCAACACTTTGAGTGAGTATTGTAGCATAAGTTATATGAGTGGACAAAATGCATTTTTATGGTTCAAGATTACTAACTCACCCAATACTACCGAATCGCTAATTAATGTGCAATGTGAGTAGGTGAATCTTTTGATCTTAGTCTAATTCAGTAATTCTAAATTTCTAATAGTATAGCTCTGTTCTTAATTGTTCATAAACGTATCAGTAGTCAGTATATTGACTAATTGATTAGTTAATTAGTTATTATTAATTATGTTTTTTTGTACTGTTATTACTAAATATGTTAGATTTAGGTAAAAAAAATCATATTAATAATCATATTACTAATTGAGTTTGCTTGGACCAATCGAGTAAATTTGGAGGCGTAATTTTTAAGTTATTTGGTAATATGATAATTTATAGTTTATATAGGGTCACCATATATAAAATCGGGTAACAACGAAGTTGGGTAACATAAGTGAATTTGGATGTAGAACGTTAGGTATTAAAATCGGGTAACAACGAAGTTGAGTAACCGAAGTGAATTTGGAGTTGGATAACATAAGTGAATTTGGATGTAGAACGTTGGGTATTAAAATCGGGTAACAACGAAGTTGGGTAACATAAGTGAATTTGAATGTAGAACGTTAGGTATTAAAATCGGGTAACAACGAAGTTGAGTAACCGAAGTGAATTTGGAGTTGGATAACATAAGTGAATTTGGATGTAGAACGTTGGGTATTAAAATCGGGTAACAACGAAGTTGGGTAACATAAGTGAATTTGGGTAACAAAGTTGGGTAACAGAGTATAACGCTGGGTAACAAAATTGGGTAACAACGTTGGGTAACATGGTTGGGCAACAAGGTTGGGTAACAGGGTTGGGTAACATAGTATAACGTTGGGTCCCTCCACAAATAGAAAGTGCATAGTTAGTGTTTCTATAAAATTTTGCCTACGCACTTTGTTTCCTTAATAAAAAATCTACATACTTCCCAATCTCACCCAAATTAATTGATGGTTAAACAACAAATCAATAACAAGATAAAACCATCCAAAATATTGTCTAATCCCAATCTCACCTGGCTGCTGCTGCTGCTAAAGACCATTTTTTTTGTATCAATTCAACAAAACTAAACAGCAAATCACAACCATTCTAACTTCTAAGTAATCATATGCTAAACTATCCAAAATGGTATCAATTCTTCGTTCAACATGACTGCTGCTACTTAAAAATTCAGCAAACCCAGCTCCATAATCAAAAAGACGCAGCAAATCACCATATTTTCCAATGTCACTCGGAACCAGTGTAAGAAAAAAACGATTACTACTTGTAGTATTCACTATTCAGCAAACCTCAACAAATCACCATATTAAACAACAAGATTCAACATTTTCGAATGTAATTTTTTCACTACATAATAAATTGACAACTACAACCAGAAGAAATCAATCAAAAGATTCAACAACCCTATGCTAAACTACAAAACATACCTTAGATCAAGAGCAAACAAATAATGTTTCTTTGTCCATATCAATCGAGCAATTCTTCTCCAACCATATAATTTATACATACAAAGAAATACTTGGAATATTTATTTGAAATATTTTATATACATATATCATAAATACTAAACCTGAAAAATATTTTTTTTGTGGCTCTTCGTTTTCTTTAACTAGATTGGATCGACTTCTTCCCCGCGACGAACCATCACCTCTTCTATGTCCAACTGATGCCTCATCCCATGTCATCGTCTCCCAATGCATCTCAAAAGATTTTAAAGATTCACGAGATGGCTCTGGTATATTCTCGGCTTTGAGAGTTAACCTAGCTGAACTAAAAATATACCATCTATTATAAACAAATAACAACCCAAATCAGAAGACAGTGACAAGTATCGACAACTTTGATTTTAGCTAGAGACATCATACATGTCAAGCCTATAGTGTAATGTTACTATTAGGAAAATTTATACTTAAGCATACATGATTTCAAAAAAAGAAAAAAAAAGCGTACAGTAGAATAACCCACTTCAAATATACTCCTTTCTAACCACTCCTTTTGCAATAAACTATGTTTTATAAAAATTTTAGCGTAAAACCATCCTTAATGTTCATATATTTGCAACAAATCACCCCTTACAATTTTGTTGGCATAAAACCACTCCTAATCTTTAAACATTTACAATTAACCATAACCATCCTATACTAGTTAAACATACATCAAATAATCTAAAATTGAAGCATAAGTAAGGTAATTTTCTATTATTAGTATCAATATCATCATTAGTTTCAATATTTTGTTAAGTATTATCATTCATAGTAAAACATAATTCAAAAATAAAATAAATTATCAACCATACATATACCAGAAATAATACAAATTTTAAAAATTAGTAACTGCTACACAAATTATCGCCTACAAAATCAATTCTAATACATTCTCAACTCCGGCTAAATTGATGATGTGGTAATTGGATTTTTTTTTAAAAAAACTCGTCACTTTTTTTTATTTGAACAATAATTTTTTGAACCATTTTTTCTTTTTAAAAATTCTAAAAATAAACTTACGAAAAGTTTTATTTTATGGGTTAAAAAAATTCCAAATAAATTTTGGATTATTTTTTGTACATGGATAATAATTTTTTTTTCATAATTTTCTGTTAATGGTTATCACAAACCAATTCCGGTAAATATATATATGTAAGTTTAGTTGTTGTTTTTTTGTATCTTTCCGTTGTTGGTTTATTTGGCGATAGTTTGTGTAGGAGTTAATAATTTTTAAATTTTGGATTATTTTTGGTACATGGATAATAATTTATTTTTTTTCTATTTTTTTCATTATTTTCATATTATAAATTATAATAGTTAATTAAACATTGAAACTAATTATGATATTAATATTAATTATGGAAAATTATCTTACCTTTTCTTAATTTTAAATTATTTTATGTAATTTAACTAGTATAGGGTGGTTAATTGCAAACATTATAAAATCAAGGTGGTTTTATGCCAAAAAAATTATAAAGGGTGGTTTGTTGCAAATATATGACCATTAAGGGTGGTTTTATGCTAAAAATTTTATAAATAATGATTTATTGCAAGAAAGTGGTTATTAAGGGTAGTTTTGTGTAGTTTACTCTTTTTTTAAAAAAAATATTTGAATAAATTATATATATATATTTGATAATCTTTGCAGGTACTATGATGTCCTATTGAATGGCTTGGAGATATTCAAGTTAAATAACCTGAACAATGCCCAAGCTGCTCATCAAGTTCACCCAAACGGTAGCCACGACAACGCTACAAACTTTCACGTCCCTCTATGTGCATCAAAACGACAAAAACTCAGAATTATGGGTGCAATTAGTGGCACGGTCGTCATCGCTTCCCTTGCTGCGTGTGACCTTGTTTTCCGACGTATGAGTGCAACCAACAACACAAAGGGCTCCGCTATGTCGACGGACGTTGCTTATCGCCGGTTCTCAATAGCTCAAATCAAGTTGGCTACAAATGATTTCAATGAAAAACTAATCATAGGATACGGAGGATTCGGAAATGTTTATAAGGCAATGTTTGAAAGGGGAAAAAACTGCAATCAAGAGGTTAAATCCGTCATCTAAACAAGGTGTGCATGAGTTCATGACTGAGATTGAGATGTTATCCAAGATCCGACATTTCCATCTAGTGTCTTTAATCGGTTATTGCGACGAAAGTGGAGAAATGATTCTTCTGTATGACTACATGGAACACGGAACACTCCGTGATCATCTTTACCACACCAACAATATACCTCTCTCATGGAACCTAAGGCTTAGTATATGCCTTGGAGCCGCCAAAGGATTACACTACTTCATGCCGGAGTAGGACAAATGATAATTCACCGTGATGTCAAGTCGACGAATATCTTATTAGACGAGAATTGGGTTCCCAAAGTATCAGATTTTGGGTTATCGAAGCTAGGGCCAATTGGCGGAGACCTCCATGTCAGTACCGGAGTTAAAGGAAGCTTTGGTTATATGGATCCGGAGTACTATATGCTCCAACGACTAACACAAACATTCTAATATTTTTGGATGACGGCCAACTCCATGTATCTTCCGTCAAATCTTCTATGGCTCGTTGCCATCGAGTGACCCCCTCTTTCCGCCTTCAAGTCAAGAGGGAGAAAAAAAGAAGATCAATACACTAAAACCAAGACCAACTCTTTAACCTTAAACCACCTTTTTATTGGAACAAATTTTATCCTCATAAATCTTTATTCACTAACTCTTAAAGTTATACACTTTTACATGGCATGACATCCGTACTCTGCAACGTCGTCTTCTTAGTTTAATGTTGTTGTTTTGGTGGCGTTTCAAGTGGTATGTTGAGGAGGGGGCGTGGATTTGTGATCGACTCCTGACGGCTCTGATGCGAGTCCGAATCTGAGGTGTCCACAATTGTTCTTCAGGCTTCCTACCTGTGTACTTCCTTCGAAGACATACTTTATGCTTGCCGCTTCCTGCTGACTGCATCATCATCCTACTTTCCCCTGAAGACCTCTATTGCGCTTTTGGGTTTTTATGTTATATTTTGTGTGTTTCTTTTTCTTTTATTGTGGCTCTTCATGACGGTTAGTCCGTCTGCCGATCTTTTTCGGCCTTTCGATCCACTAGACGGCGTATCGTCTAGTGTTTTCGAACCGCTTTCCTTTATCAAAAAAAAAAAATGGGTGCAAGCCATTTTTTATGTATAAAAAAACCAATGAACAGTAATTAGCTAGCCAAATGGGCAACGGGTGGAAATACTTGATGAATAGTATTTGTCTCAACAACATTTAACCTATTAACTTTTGACATTGTAAATCAACGGATAAACTTGCTCTTAGTGATATTTTTAAAACGTTCTCAATCCTCGTATTTTTTCTTCTTACTTAATTTACAATCCGATTATTTAAAAAAGAACATAATGCCCCCCCCAAAAAAAACCTTCTTATTTATTACTCTTGAGTTATTGATTCGTCACAATAACCAATAGAGTGATTCCTATTTAAAGTCTATTTGGGGTACTAAATTTACTAGTTTAGAGCACGTATGCCGGTGATTTCGTAACATAATATTAATTTCTAGATAAAAGTGATCTTTGAGCTTAAATTCGGGACAAAAAAGGTTATTTGCTTGCTTGCTATGCAATTGTTAAAAATGGGAGAGAAGATCATTTAGTATATAATAAATTATAATACTCTTTACTAATTAAGATGGGAAGAAATGAGTAAGTATGCTCATTTTGTAAGCTTGTGTAGTATTTAGGCTCCTAATTAATTTGATTAACAAATTAGGTCCCTCTTATTTATTTAAAATGGTTAATTGAAAGGGCTCATTGGTAATTTCAATTTTTAGAAGCCTTATATCAACTAGACTAATTAAACTAAATAATCTATTATTATTTTTTTTAAAGTTATACTTTCCCCCTGTCTGGTTGTAACTCCGGAAACGAAAACGAAATGAAAATGAATCTAGTTCACATTGATACCTTGTTCATGGAATCATTCCATGTGGTTTCATGTAAAATGCACTTGCTTTCCCCATTTTGTTACCCTATAGGGTATCAAAACTAATCAATTTCTATTACAATTACTTTAAACAACAAGGAATGATTCCCAAAAATTTAATGAACATGGGTATACGTATGGACTAGATACGTTTTTATTCCGTTTTCGTTTCCAGAGTTCAAACCAAACGGGCCCTTAATGTCTACTTACACAAACTAATGTTACACAAACACAACACGTTTGATTTTACAAAAATTTGTGATAACTCGGTACCTCTTTCGATTTTCACAAGTCGTCTCGATTTACACAAAACTTATATATTTACACAAACGGTCGATTTTATTTACACAAAGTTGATCTAAGCCATATCGATTTTATTTACACAAGCCCTATCGATTTTTTGTTTTATGTTTTGCATAGGACTATTTTTTAATGTCTTTGTATGTTTTTACTCTTTAATGAAATGTTTATTGGAAATTTATCTTTTTTAATTAATTGTTTATACATTTAACATATATATATTTGAAATAAATTAAATTATAATTATAATTTAAAAGTATGAAAAAATTTTTAAAAAATACATTAATATATTGTGTAAATAATATAGAGTTAATAAACGAATGTTTAGAAATAATGAATGTGAGAAAATTTTGATAGAGTTTCGTAAATTTATGTGACGATGAGAGAAAAAATAAGAAAGGGAGGTTTAGAAATCTACCATCCACATGGAAAAATATTCAATAAAGTTTCAAACACAACTGGTTGTTTGGAATATATGACTTGAACCAGGCCTTCACAGAAAGACAGAAAAGAAAGACTTGAACTAGGTTTTCGTCTACAAACATCAATTATATTACAAACGTGAATTCACTTGAAGATGATTATTTCAACTTTCTAAAAGTTGGATTATTTGTTAACAATTCACCCACTCATGAAGGTTTTAGTTGTCTTTTTTCTTGCATTTGTAACAAGCGCCTCTACCATATACGACCACTACCTCCTCAGCTGCGGTGATGGAGCACCAGGTCTTTCCAAGAACTCCAGTTGGGACCATCGAATATGGTATTCCGACGACAACTCCACCTTCTCCGACGACTTCTCCGGCACCGTATCTGCTCGAACAACCAACGCCCCAAACCCGTTCTTGAGAGCCCGCGTCTTCATCTCCAACTTCACCTACAATTTTCCGGTTTCCCCAGGTCCCAAATTCATCCGCCTCTTCTTCTACCCTTCTCCTTCCCCCTACGTCTCCCCGTTCATTAAATCCTTTTTCGCCGCCGATGCCTGCATAACCGTCATAGCTAACTCAGGCGAACTCCTCCTCCGTAACTTCAGCGCCAATCTACACTCTAAAGATAATTACGTCCAAAAAGAATTGTACGTCCACATCACCGATTCCGTTCTCCAACTCACCTTTTTCCCAACCCCACCGAGCTCCTACGTTTTCATCAATGGAATTGAGATTATCTCCGTCCCCGACAACCTGTATGTTGGATCCATCCCACCGAAAAACGTGATCCAACCTGATATCGAGTTTAGACTTGATAACTCAACTACACTCGAGACGGCTTACAGGATAAACGTCGGTGGGCTTGAGGTAAGCTCAAGTGATGATACCGGCAGTCCCATGTACCGTCGATGGGTTAACGACGATACTTACTTGATCGGAAATATAAATGGATCCACGGACTTCTCCGCAACATCTCCGATCAAGTACACTCTGATGACACCGACCTACAGTGCACCAGAAGATGTTTACAGATCGTATAGAACGATGGGGATACTGGATAACGAGCTTAGGCTTAGGGTGAACCTTACATGGGGTTTTGAAGTCGATTTGGGATTCTTTTATCTGATGAGGCTCCATTGGTGTGAGATTGTTATAGACATCAATAGCAGCAACTACAGGATCTTTGATGTTTATATTGCCGAGCAAATGGCAGATGAAAAGGTCGACATCTTTGAAATAGTTGGCGGTGACACGCCGGTCTTTAGGGATTATGTTGTCTACATGGATGTCGGAGATGACATAACAACAAGTAGGGGACTTCTCAAACTTGCGATGCACCCAAACCCGGAGTCAAAACCGAAGTAAGTTCTGTTATATATATATACTAATTAATGAGATGTATTGAACTTACTTGGGTTATCTAAGGTACTTATAGCTAGCATCTAGGTATAATTGTTTCCAACATTGACTTTAACTAGATCCATGTCAAGCATATAGTTTAATCTTATTTTATATCTACTCTAATATTTAGGAAAATTTATACTACGCACATGATTTGTTAATCTTCGTCAGGTACTATGATGTCCTATTGAATGGCTTGGAGATACTCAAGATTAATAACATGAACTATAGCCAACCGGCCCAACCTACTCCAGTTGCGGCAAAACGACGAAAACTCATAATTGGTGGTTCAATTGGTGGCACGGTCGTCATCAGTTTACTCCTCGTGTGTGTCCTTGTTTTCCGACGTATGAGTACAACCAACAATACAAAGGGCTCCGCTATGCCGACGAACGATGTTTGCCACCAGTTTTCACTAGCTCAACTCAAGTTGGCTACAAATGATTTCAATGAAGAGCTCATCATCGGACATGGCGGATTCGGAAACGTGTATAAGGCAGTGTTAAATGGTAAAAAAGTTGCGATCAAGAGGTTAAATCCATCGTCTAAACAAGGCGCACACGAGTTCAAGACCGAGATTGAGATGTTATCCAAGATCAGACATTTCCATCTAGTGTCTTTAATCGGTTATTGCAATGAAAGTGGAGAAATGATTCTCGTGTACGACTACATGGAACACGGAACACTCCGAGATCATCTTTATAACACGACCGAGGTGCCTCTCTCATGGAACCTAAGGCTTAGTATATGCCTTGGAGCCGCCAAAGGATTACACTACCTTCATGTTGGTGCAGGACAAATGATAATTCACCGTGATGTCAAGTCGACGAATATCTTATTAGACGAGAATTGGGTTCCCAAAGTATCAGATTTTGGGTTATCGAAGCTAGGACCAATTGGCGGAGACCTGCATGTCAGTACCGGAGTTAAAGGAAGCTTTGGTTATATGGATCCGGAGTACTATATGCTCCAACGACTAACCGAGAAGTCTGATGTGTACTCGTTCGGTGTAGTTTTGTTTGAGGTATTGTGTGGAAGGGCCGCCGTTGATCCAACGTTGCCTTGGGAGCAAGTAAGCCTTGCTATGTGGGCTCGAGGATTTCAACAAAGAGGAGAGATCGAAGAGATTGTTGATCCGAATATTAAGGATGAAGTCGCCTATGCATGTTTACGGATATTTGGGGAGATAGCGGAGAGATGTGCGCGTGAGCATAGGACACAACGACCCACAATGGCCGATGTTGTTTGCATCTTAGAATCGGCTCTTAAACTCCAGCGACAAAGTGACTTGTTGTCAAATGGTAACATTGTCGATGACAATGGAGTTCCCATATTAGTATCGCAATCGACATCATTCAGTGAGCTACAATTATCACTATCATCATCAAATGTAGTTTCAAATTCTTATGGCCGGGGAAGCCCCGCGAAATGAAAGATGAGAATGAAGAGATTTACGCCCCTTTTTATTGTAATTTTATAGATATTACTCTATCAACTTCAAATCACTTTACACTATAATTTTATAGATATTACTTTATTCACTTCAAATTACGTGATACATTTATAAACTATATCGATTCTGCTCCGTTATTTCACCTGAACACCGATGGGTGATGTGTGGGTGGGTGACGGGTATAATGTTAGGCGGGGTGATTTACAGGGTGGATGAGAGTTTAAGTAAGTTGGCCAATTGAGTAATTAACATTCCTAACTTGAAGTGAAAGCCCAAGGGAAGGCTCTTGTAGTGTTGGGCTTAAACTAGTCTATCTAGCTGAAAGCTCTCTAGTCCAGTTTAATGATATAATCCGAAATGATAAGAGTTGAACCGGGTCTAAAGTTATGTGAAATATGAATCAAATTGATCCGAATTGTTGATTAATATAAACGACACCTTTTGATGTGAAAGAGAGAAGTATAAAGGTTAGTTTTTTATGAACTGAATCAATAGATCTGAGTCTCAAGTTCTTCGTTTAGATATATACTCCGGTTTGATCGGATTTGAGTTCGAATTAGTTGAGGTTAGTTTTGAGAACTATACATAGACTCTTTTCTCTACCGATATTTTTGAACATTCTTAGTCTTTGCATTTTCTTTTGTTATTTGATTCACATACTATTCAAACAAGAACATGATAACACCCTAATAAAAACAACAACATAATAACAAATCGAAAAGCTATAAAAATGATACAAACCGAAAACCTGTCGCATTGCTAATGAGAGAGACGTAACATATATAAGAGGTTGCTTCTTATGTCCATTCTATAAAACTCAACTTAGACTTGTTCGTTATCTACCAATAAAAATCAATGAAGATAATGAAATTCAAAGCAGCATGTATTGTGCCTTGCCATTTTAAATTATTATTATTTTTTTGTTGATTTGCTGACCTTGGCATCTTGTGAGCTTGTATTAAGTACGGACATGTGATCGTGGTCATCCAAAACTCAACTTTTTTATCTTGCAAAGAGTCTATATATAATTAATATAAGAGTATTACATAGTTAATAAACTAAGATCTTTAATATTTATAAAACTAAATTTAAAATGCTAAATATGTCATTATCGAGTTTTTACATAGAAATAAAGCTTTGATTGACGGTATTGATCTTTGTTAAAAATAATAAGTCTCACATTTAAGGTAGAGACATTTCGAACCTAATTTATAAGATCGTGTGTTTATTACACATATTACCTAATTATTTTAGGATAAAATTATACATCAAGAAACCTAACATACACCTCGCATACATCTCGCATACTGTTTCTCATTAGTGTGATAGCTTTAGTCTTAGTTCATCCAAATTTTTTATTTGATATTTGTCTAAACAATCTAAATATTTCTATTTATAAAAACCTAATAGATTTGTGGAGTCATTATGTTGTCATTTGGAATCTTCTTTGAATCTAGAAAAATATCTGTAAGATTTGTCTTGTATATACGTATTTAATATACGTTGAATGAGTGAATGAGACGGATACAAAGCACCTTCCTCTTTGTATCAATGCAATGGCTAATCTTAAAAGTCGGACAATCATTTTAATATTATTTTGTGGAATAATTTGCATAATTTCTATATTCAACGGATAATATAATGACAAATTTTGTTAGAAAAAAAAATCCAATGTTCTATGGATACTTTTTTTTTTTAACTAAAAGGTTACGTTATTAAAAGAGGGGATAAAAACATTGAAGAGAGAAGAGAATATAGACGATAGTGGGGAGTAAAGGGAGAGATTAGTTGCGGGGAGAGATGCCAAGATGGTTCATCCAGAGTTTGCTGGTAACGTCCTTATTTTTGTACTTAGCAATGGTGGAGAGCTTGACGTGAGATATTGTTTTATTGAGACAACAGTTGAGGAGAACTGGACATTGTTGAAGACAAGATCATTTCTATGGATACTGTTTGTTTGTTTACAGTACGAGATGAAGGTTATCCCACGTTCTATCCCAACTATTATAAATAAAATGAAACTGGAACATTTTATTTATTATTGAGTTCCGGTGGACTCTATTTCATTCGAGATCAGAACGAGTATGATCCCGCTAGTTCATTCTCTACCGTCAATGCATAACAATATTAGTTTACTACACAATGAAAAATGTTGATATCGATAAACTTACAATTGGTTATGAATGATCGAATAAACAAGAGTAAAGGAGTGAAAAACAATGAAATCATCCTTGTATCCCAGTTTTGGAAATTTTAGAAGTTTGGCAATGAAAAGATCAATAACAAGTAGATTTGAGTAGGGCTGGGTAGGGCAGGGCATGGGACTGGATGGGACATACTAAGGTCATCCCACATTCCATCCCGGCTATTATATATGGGACGGGACGGGACCGGGACCGGCCTTGAGTTTTTTTACTAAAAACCATTGGGCCCTACTTAATAAATTGACAAGAACAAACAGAAGAAATACACAAGAACAATCACAGAGAACCCAAGGACCCATTACAAGATCAAGAGCCAAGGAGGTTCAAGAGGCTACATCAAGGGAGTTATCATTAATGCATGGTAACATGCATGGATTATTTAATGTTAATAAGTCACTCATTACTCTCTTGACTATTTCAGGAACCCATGATCAAGAATTGGCGGCCATGCAAACGTTGGATCGTCGTGGAAAGGAAGCGGAAGTTGTAGCAAGCAAAGAACAAACAACCTTGCAAGAGGAACTAAGCGGAAGCAAGGAGCTAGGCGGCCGCAAGGAGCAAGCTCATCATGGAGTGGAACGAGATGATAGCATGGAGACGGACGGGGAAACACAAGACACAGCGTCTTCGGCACGGCTGTCGGCCTTCGGCTCGATGCTCTCGGCGACAAAGGCAGCGTGCTCTAATCTTCGCCCGACACTTTCGGAAGCATCAGCAGCGAACCCTAATCTCCGTCCGGCGCCTTCGAAAGCTTCGGACGCGAACCCTAATCTCCGCCCGGCACCTTCGGAAGCCTCGGCCGCGAACCCTAATCTCCGCCTGACGTTGCTGAAGACATCAACACCGAACCCTACGTTCCGCCCGGCGCCTTCGGAAGCCTCGGCCGTGAACCCTAATTCCCGCCCAGTACCTACGTCCACAAACCCTAGCCGACGCTCTCGGCCACAAACTATCACCTCCGCCCGGCGCCCTCGGTCACTACCCTCGAAACCCGTCCGGCCTCCTCGACGCCATGCCAGTAACACGGAGTCTTAGCCTCCACCCGGAATGGCTAACGATCTCGGTGTCTCCAACGCCTATCCCGTCTGTGACTCTGAACCCTAATTTCCACCCGGCCCGTACTTTGAACCCTAAAACCCGCCCGGCTGAACCCTAAAACCCGCCCGTCCAGCCGATGGGTTCCTTGGAGGAAGTAGCCTATTTTTGTGGAGTTTTGACCGACGGTTTATTTTTGTTAGTTGTTGGCTACTTTTGTGGAAGACCTCTTGTTAGTTTCTTTCACTTTTTTGTTTTGTTTTCTTTTCTTTTCTTGTTTAGGAAAGGAGCCTATATATAGTCTCCTTAGTTGTCTTAGTTAGGCACGTTATTTCCATTGTTAAACATTGTTCTTATTTTACAAAATCAATAAGAGAATAGAGAGCTTTGATTGGCATTGTTGTGTTGTGATCGCTTGGTTGGATTTGCTTGTGTCAATAAATTTTGGATTGGTGCTTCGAACCTTCGTGAGTCCCTCCTTGTGCTAGTTCTATCTCGAGAGCTTGTGTAAGGTTGTATTAGGGTTGGGTTAAAGTACTACGTGAGAAAGGGGTCTTGGCAATCTCGTCAAGGTTCCTCCACCGTCGTTCTTTGGTTCATCTCTTCCCACGTTTTTCATCCTGTCTATATCCACAAGTTCTTCTTGATCATCTTTGGATTCAATCGTACCTAGATCGGCTAACCACGGGCATATTCCCGTAACAGATTAATATCCTTTAACTTTGCTGATATGAAGTTATTTTCCCCCTATTTTTAAGAGGCTTGATAAATCCACCATGTTTTGATGTGACTTGTGCACCACCATTGTTAACGCACCCAAGGTGCATTTACTTGTATTAATCACCTATAAGGCTCCTACTTTTATTTTTTATTATTTTTCACGTAAATATATGTATTAGTTTTAGGAGTTTAAGATTGGATTTTGGATTGAAGAGTTCTAAATTTTACGAGTTTTGGTTTTCGAGTTTATGAGTTTCGACGTTTTTTTGTTTAAGTTTTTTTTTTATATTACGAGTTTTTGTTTTTATTAGAATCGTTTGTTATTTTACGATGTTAAACCTTTTTTTTAATATTATCAATGTTAGACTTATTAAATATTATTATTGTTGTTGTTAATATTATTATTATTTTAATAGTATAACTTGTAATTAAAAATTAACGAAATTAAAATAACACAACTCTTTTAAAAATTATATAACAATTTGAAAAAACAAGAAATCACGTTAACGGCAAAAATTTGTTGAACCTCTTTGTCGTTCCTGAGTCATTCTCCACAATGGGGTCACACTTTCTGTGGGCACCTGGGACAAGAACATGTTGTATAACTGTTCGGTGTCTTGAGCCGTCGGGTTTCCTCCGCGCCGTTGAAGTCGGGCTAGCCGCGAGCTGATGAGAGTGTGGCATTGAGCTCGTTGAACCGCAAAAGAGCTTGTATGTTGGACACCTTCTTGAATCCAAGACGCCTTCATGAGGTATGGATGACCATGAGAGATGTACCATGTCATGCAGTCCTCGGAATCCTACCAAGGAGCAATTGCTCATTTCCACTAGTTCTTGTACTCGATGGTATACTAGATTAAGGAAGGGTATTCTCATTCTAGTAACATATTTACATTGGATCTAAATACTATGTTGTTGTAATAAAAACTTTGCTTGGATCCCCTACAACAAACAAACATGTTCCGGGACCTTCGTGCAAAATATGGTCGACCCACACCTTAGTTATAGTTTAGTGAAAGTTTATCGGGTCATTATATTTATTACAAAAATACATTAAGGTGTAGAATTTATCAGATTTTTTTCTTTAAATATATTTATTACTAATTAACTTTAACTTCTTGAAATAACAATTGATCATAATAAAAATCGAAAACTCGTAAAGTTGAAAATAAAAACTTAAATAAAAAACAATCCAAAACTCATAAACTCGAAAAAACCAAAACTCGCGCAATCTTAAAAATGGCTAACTTAATACCTCCTAACGCCAATAATAACTAAAATCAAGTTACGCCTTCCCAATTAGAATTGAACAATTTTTATGAATAGAGTAAGCAACTCCTAAGTGCGATAATATTCAATGAAAGGATGATCAAACTAAGCAACTCCGGGGTGCATTAACCTTGATGGAAATTAAATGGGTGGACAATTAAATGGGTGGAAGTAAGTTAGCCCATTTTTAATCACCTTTTAACTTTTTTATAATCTCCGATATAACATCCATCTTTAACTAAACACCCATATAAAATTAATCTCCCAAATTTAATCTAAAAAACCTCCATTAATCCTCGTCCAAACATACCCGTAATCAGGTACATGGACTTGCGGTTCCACACTTCCAATAGACTTGTCTTGACTTGACTGTGTTCAATTTAGTACGATAAGTCACTATGTCATATGAATTTATTCCAACACCAACAAACCTCCATCAAATTAAAGTAATCCCAAGCACCATCAATGGAGGAAGCAATACATCTTCTCCGTCTCCTTCTCTCCTTATTCTTCATAATCAATCCCGTCATCTCGGATGATGTCAAGTGCTTACAAGGCATAAGCAATCCCTCAATGACCTACAAAAGCATCTTTCCTCATGGGACTTTTCCAACACCACTGCCGGCGTAATATGCAATTTCAACAGCATCAAGTGTTGGAAGTTGGAACGACCATGAAAATCGCGTTTTAGCTCTTCGGATCAGTGGCTTCCAACTCTCCGACAACATCCCTCAACAACCCACTCTGATTTCTTCTTTTCGCCCCAATTGTTTGTTTTTTTTTATGATTTATAAACGGTCAATTAATTAATAATGACTAAAATTGCAACAATATGATAGAAGCAATTTCAATCCCCATGATTCTTATGTGTTTAAGTCTTTAATGATCGTTTTTTACTTTGTTTATTGAGATGATAAGGTTTATATGGTCCGTGTTTCTGAATTTACAGCGAGCGATAACAATTAACCAACCTTGATCTTTCGTCTTTCGTCTTTCGTCTTTCGTCTTTATAACTGGTTTTCAATTTTGAAAAAATAGAAGTTTTTATTTTTTTTGGTAGAAATAGAAGATATTTTAATAGAGCTCAAACCAACCATTCTAAGGTTCGCTATTACCCCGGCCTTGAGCTGTAAAAATCAAGGGAGAGGCCTGGACCGGACATGCTTTTTGGACGGTGCTTCTCATTTAATATCCAATTAAATTCGATACACCACTTGTGGTTTGGATTGAGTTGAACCAAGTCTTGACATAAAACAAAAAGGAAGACTTGAATTAGGTCTTCGTCTACAAACATCAATTATATTATAACATGAATTCACTTCGAGATGACTATTCCAACTTTTGTAAAAGTTGGGAGTATTTGTCAACAATGAAGCTTCTCGTTGTCATCTTTCTCGCATCCCTAACATGCGCCTCTACCAAGTACGATCACTACCTCCTCAGCTGCGGTGCCCCATCAGGCGTTTCCACTGCAGAATCCGGTTGGGATGGTCGAACATGGTACTCCGACGACAACTCCACCTTCTCCGACGACTTCTCGACCACCATAGCCGTTCGGACAACCAACGCCACTGCCCCTTTCTCGAGAGCCCGCATCTTCACCTCCCGCTTCACCTACAACTTCCCGGTATCCCCAGGTCCCAAATTCATCCGTCTATTGTTCTACCGTTCGCCGGAGCTCGACCTCGGCAATGCCTTGATAAATGTCCAATCTAACTCCGGCGAATTCCTCCTCTTCAACTTGAGCGTTGTCTTCACCTACGAGGATTACTTCCAAAAGGAGTTGTATGTCCACATCATTGATTCCCTTCTACAACTTACCTTCTTCCCAACATCAGTGAGCTCCCACGCGTTCATCAATGGAATTGAGGTTGTCTCTGTCCCCGACAACCTTTACGTTGGATCCTTCCAACCAGAAAACGTGTTCAATCCTAGGTATGGGTTACAACTCGACAACTCAACTACACTCGAGACGGCTTACAGGGTGAACACTGGGGGGCGTGAAATAAGCTCAGGTGAGGATAACAGCAGTAGCATGTACCGTCGATGGGTTAACGACGATCCTTACTTGATCCGAGATTATAAAGGAACCTGTTGTGATCTTTCAACGAGTTACTTCAGAAATAGAGAGAAGAAGAGAGACAAGACGTTTTGTGGTTTTGCTGCACAAACCTTGCAGCCAGGGTTTTCAATATACTTTGGTGGATAATGAATACAACCCTACACCTATCTATTTATAACCATAAATAGATAGAATCCTCTATTAATAGATAGAGTCCTATAAAAAATAGAATCCTACAAATAGATAGAATTCCTTATAAATAGATCGGATTCTATAAATAGATAGAATCCTCCGTGGGGGCTAAGCCCCCCGCACCCCCTGTAGCCCCGGGCCCATTAATCCATGGGCCCAAAATATGTTTCCCCTGACCCATTGTATCAGTATACCTAGATTTATTGTCTTATTATAACAATCTCCACCTAGACAACATAATCTAATACAAAACTTTGGAAACACATATACAACTCCAGGATCTTGTCGCCAGATCCTCCTTGTTTCTCTTGACAGGGGGCTTTCTCACTCATCTAACAACGAGTGACATGAACCAAATCCAAGCAATGCTTGAATTTGTCTGCGGTAACCGGTTTGGTCATCATATAAGCTGCATTCTGAGAAGTGTGTACCTTCTCCAGGATGATCTCACCAGAAGCTACTAGCTCTCTAATCTTGTGAAATCTCACATCAATATGTTTAGTCCGAGCATGGTACACCTGATTCTTAGCTAGATATATAGCACTCTGACTATCACAATGTACCTCAACTCCACCTTGCTCAACACTCAGTTCCTCCACAATTCCTTTAATCCACAAAGCCTCCTTAGCTGCCTCTGCTAAAGCCATGTACTCTGCTTCAGTTGTAGACAAGGCTACTACAGACTGCAAAACTGATCTCCAACATATAGGCCCCCAGCAAGAGTAAAGACATATCCTGTAGTGGACCTCCGGTTGTCAAGATCACCGGCATAGTCTGAATCAACATACCCTACAACTGAAGGATCTCCTTCCTAGCCACTAAACATAATTCCACGGTCAGCAGTACCCCTCAAATACCTGAGTATCCACTTGACGGCCGCCCAGTGTTCTCTCCCAGGATTAGACATATACTTGCTCACTTGGCTAACAACTTGGGCCAAATCAGGTCTTGTACACACCATAGCATACATCAAGCAACCAACTGCACTTGCATAAGGAACTTTGGACATATCTTTGATTTCTCCATCAGACTTCGGACACTGAGCTGAGGAGAGCTTGAAGTGATTCGCTAGAGGAGTGCTGACAGATTTGGGGTTGGCCATATCGAATCTATCAAGCACTTTCTCAATGTAAGTCTTCTGAGATAACCATAACCTCCCAGAACTTCTCTCCCTGCGAATCTCCATACCAAGGATCTTATTTTCAACACCAAGATCCTTCATGTCAAATTCCTTACTCAACAAGGTTTTCAACTCAACAACATCATCAATATTCTTTCCAGCAATCAGCATGTCATCAACATATAATAGCAAGTATAAGGGTGATCCATCATCCAAGTATTTCACATAAACACAACAATCATACTCACATCTCTGGTAGCCTATCCGAAGCATGTAAGAGTCAAACTTCTTGTACCATTGCCTAGGAGCCTGCTTCAGACCATACAATGACTTTGTCAACTTGCATACAAGTTTCTCCTCTTCCGGCTGGACAAAACCCTCTGGTTGCTCCATGTAGATCTCCTCCTCCAAATCACCATGAAGGAAAGCTGTTTTCACATCCATCTGCTCCAGATGCAAATCCCAGCTAGCTACCAATGCTTCTACATGCCAAGGAAGTTGGGAAACCTGCAGTTACAGAGACTGAATCCAGATCAACAGTGGAGGTGGAGCTTTCAGATTCTAGGTATACTGATACAATGGGTCAGGGGAAACATATTTTGGGCCCATGGATTAATGGCCCGGGGCGACAGGGGGTGCGGGGGGCTTAGCCCCCACGGAGGATTCTATCTATTTATAGAATCCTATCTATTTATAAGGAATTCTATCTATTTGTAGGATTCTATTATTTATAGGACTCTATCTATTAATAGAGGATTCTATCTATTTATGGTTATAAATAGATAGGTGTAGGGTTGTATTCATTATCCACCAAAGTATATTGAAAACCCTGGCTGCAAGGTTTGTGCAGCAAAACCACAAAACGTTTTGTATTCTCTTCTTCTCTCTATTTCCCAAGTAATTCGTTGAAAGATCACAACAATTGGTATCAAGAGCAAGGTTGTCGATGAGTTCCGTTGCAAAATTTGAGGTTCCACGATTCAACGGAACTGGAAACTTCGGTCTTTGGCAGCGACGAGTTAAGGATCTGCTAACGTAGCAGGGGATGTTGAAGGCGTTGAAGGAGACAAAACCGGAGTCGTTGAAAGACGACGAATGGGAGAAGATGCAGGAGAAGGCAGCTTCGGTCATTCGTCTCTATTTGGCAGACGAGGTAATATACCACGTTATTGATCTCAAATCTTGTCAAGAGATTTGGACTCAATTGGAGAAACGGTATATGTCAAAATCTTTGTCTAGCAAATTGTATCTCAAACAAAAATTGTATGGGTTGAAAATGGTGTAAGGTTCTGACTTGGTAAAACACGTGAATATTTTCAATCAAATTATTGGGGATTTGGCTCGGGTGGATGTAAAACTTGGAGATGAAGATAAAGCTATGATCTTGCTATGTTCTCTACCCTCTTCATATGAGAATCTGGTGATGACGTTGACGTGTGGGAAAGACGAGATAAGTCTTGATACGGTGTCAACAGCGTTGCTTTCACAAGCCGAACGACGACAACATACCAGTGAGAGTTCTCAAAGCGAAGGGTTGTATATTAGAAGCAACCAGGATAAAGGGAGGACGAAAGAGAAGCAAGAAGAAAGCAACAAGCAATCTAGGTCTAAGTCCAAGGGTAAAAAGCCAGTAACTTGTTACTTCTGCAAGGAGGAGGGTCACTTCAAACGTGATTGTCCTGCCAGGAAGAAGAAGTACGAAGATAAGAAGTTAGAGGAATCTTCAAAATCAACAAACGTGGTGCAGAAAGATGACTCAGATGGTGCAGATTCTGATATGCTCTCTATGACGTCAGGCAATTACTCAGATGTATGGATCATGGATACGGGATGTTCGTTTCACATGACTCCGAATAGAGATTGGTTTGAGACGTACAAGTTTGGAACTTTTGGCTCCGTCCGATTAGGAGACAACAAGGCTTGTGATGTTGTTGGCATTGGGCAGATAAAGGTGAGGATGCACGATGGTGTGATTCGAACATTGATTGACGTGCGTCACATTCCAACTCTAAAGAAAAATCTGATTTCCTTGGGGACTTTACATGTAAAAGGGTTCTGTTTTAAAACAGAAAAGGAATGTGTAAAGGTGAGCAAGGGGGCAATGACAGTTATGAAGGGACAGATTACATCGGGTAATATCTATCGGTTGGTAGGGAGTACCGTTGTAGGTGGAGTTGCAGCCGTGGCTTCTGAGACAAATTACACAACTCTGTGGCATATGCGCCTGGGTCACATTGGCGAAAGGGGGATGATTGAGCTTCACAAGCGAGGTCTCCTGGATGGTGTGAAGAGTTGTAAGATCGACTTCTGCAAGTTTTGCGTGATGGGAAAACAATCCAAGGTGTCTTTTAAGACAGGTCAGCACAACACAGGTGGAATTCTTGATTATGTGCATTCTGATGTGTGGGGACCAACTCAGGTGTCGTCCCTAGGAGGATCTAGGTATTACGTCACTTTCATTGATGATTATTCAAGGAAGGTGTGGGTGTATTTTCTAAAGTATAAATCTGAAGTCTTCAGCAAGTTCAAGCTATGGAAGGCGGAAGTGGAAAATCAGACAGGGAGGAAAGTGAAGTATTTGAGATCTGATAATGGGACAGAGTACACGGATTCTCAGTTTCAGAGTTTTTGTGGTGAGCATGGCATTCAGAGACATTATACAGTGCGGAAGACACCACAGCAGGATGGTGTTTCTGAGAGGATAAATCGGTCCATTGCAGAAAAAGCGCGGTGTCTTAGATTGAATGCAGGGCTTCCAAAGCAATTCTGGGCAGAGGCAGTGAGCATGGCGGTCTATTTGATAAATAGATCACCCCGGACTTCTCTTGACGGGAAGGTTTCAGAGGAGGTATGGTCTGGTTCTGATTTAGACTTATCAAAATTGAAGATTTTTGGCAGTCCAGCATATGTGTTGATTCCAGGTGATGAGCGAACAAAGCTGGATGCAAAGTCTAAGAAGTGCATTTTTCTGGGTTATGAGAAAGGTGTGAAGGATTTCAAGTTTTGGGATCCTGTTGCAAAGAAACGGATGATCAGTCGAGATGTTGTATTTGATGAGCAGACAATGCTTCTACATGCCAAGGAAGTTGGGAAACCTGCAGTTACAGAGACTGAATTCAGATCAGCAGTGGAGGTGGAGCTTTCAGATTCTAGCACACCTACACCAGCAGGTGGTGAGCATGATGTAGATCAACAACAGGTTGAGGGTCTTGTTTCTGGCAGAAGCAGACGCATCACAAGGGCCCTTATAAGATATGGTTTTGAGGAGATGGTTAATTATGCTCTAGTCATTGGCACAGATGATCCATCCAACTTTCGAGAGGCTACTCATAGTCAGGAGAAAGAAGGATGGGTAGGTGTTATGGCTGAGGAGATGGAATCTCTCCATAAGAACAGGACGTGGGAGTTGGTTCCTCTTCCAGCAGGTAAGAGGGCAATAGGATGCAAATGGGTGTTCAAGAAGAAACAAGACATCTCAGAGAAAGAAGGCATAAGGTACAAGGCACGACTAGTAGCAAAGGGTTACTCACAAAAGAAGGGGATTGATTATGACGAAATTTTTTCTCCTGTGGTCCGACACACGTCTATCATATTGGTGTTGGCATTGGTAGCTAGCTGGGATTTGCATCTGGAGCAGATGGATGTGAAAACAGCTTTCCTTCATGGTGATTTGGAGGAGGAGATCTACATGGAGCAACCAGAGGGTTTTGTCCAGCCGGAAGAGGAGAAACTTGTATGCAAGTTGACAAAGTCATTGTATGGTCTGAAGCAGGCTCCTAGGCAATGGTACAAGAAGTTTGACTCTTACATGCTTCGGATAGGCTACCAGAGATGTGAGTATGATTGTTGTGTTTATGTGAAATATTTGGATGATGGATCACCCTTATACTTGCTATTATATGTTGATGACATGTTGATTGCTGGAAAGAATATTGATGATGTTGTTGAATTGAAAACCTTGTTGAGTAAGGAATTTGACATGAAGGATCTTGGTGTTGCAAATAAGATCCTTGGTATGGAGATTCGCAGGGAGAGAAGTTCTGAAAGGTTATGGTTATCTCAGAAGACTTACATTGAGAAAGTGCTTGATAGATTCGATATGGCCAACCCCAAATCTGTCAGCACTCCTCTAGCGAATCACTTCAAGCTCTCCTCAGCTCAATGTCCGAAGTCTGATGGAGAAATCAAAGATATGTCCAAAGTTCCTTATGCAAGTGCAGTTTGTTGCTTGATGTATGTTATGGTGTGTACAAGACCTGATTTGGCCCAAGCTGTTAGCCAAGTGAGCAAGTATATGTCTAATCCTGGGAGAGAACACTGGGCGGCCGTCAAGTGGATACTCAGGTATTTGAGGGGTACTGTTGACCGTGAAATTATGTTTGGTGGCCAGGAAGGAGATCCTTCAGTTGTAGGGTATGTTGATTCAGACTATGCCGGTGATCTTGAAAACCGGAGGTCCACTACAGGGTATGTCTTTACTCTTGCTGGGGGGCCTATATGTTGGAGATCAGTTTTGCAGTCTGTAGTAGCCTTGTCTACAACTGAAGTAGAGTACATGGCTTTAGCAGAGGCAGCTAAGGAGGCTCTGTGGATTAAAGGAATTGGGGAGGAACTGAGTGTTGAGCAAGGTGGAGTTGAGGTACATTGTGATAGTCAGAGTGCTATATATCTAGCTAAGAATCAGGTGTACCATGCTCGGACTAAACATATTGATGTGAGATTTCACAAGATTAGAGAGCTAGTAGCTTCTGGTCAGATCATCCTGGATAAGGTACACACTTCTCAGAATGCAGCTGATATGATGACCAAACCGGTTACCGCAGACAAATTCAAGCATTGTTTGGATTTGGTTCATGTCACTCGTTGTTAGATGAGTGAGAAAGCCCCCTGTCAAGAGAAACAAGGAGGATCTGACGACAAGATCCTGGAGTTGTATATGTGTTTCCAAATTTTTGTATTAGATTATGTTGTCTAGGTGGAGATTGTTATAATAAGACAATAATCTAGGTATACTGATACAATGGGTCAGGGGAAACATATTTTGGGCCCATGGATTAATGGGCCCGGGGCGATAGGGAGTGCGGGGGGCTTAGCCCCCACAGAGTATTCTATCTATTTATAGAATCCTATCTATTTATAAGGAATTCTATCTATTTGTAGGATTCTATTATTTATAGGACTCTATCTATTAATAGAGGATTTTATCTATTTATGGTTATAAATAGATAGGTGTAGGGTTATATTCATTATCCACCAAAGTATATTGAAAACCCTGGCTGCAAGGTTTGTGCAGAAAGATGACTCAGATGGTGCAGGCTCTGATACCAATTGTTGTGATCTTTCAACGAGTTACTTCAGAAATAGAGAGAAGAAGAGAGACAAGACGTTTTGTGGTTTTGCTACACAAACCTTGCAGCCAGGGTTTTCAATATACTTTGGTGGATAATGAATACAACCCTACACCTATCTATTTATAACCATAAATAGATAGAATCCTCTATTAATAGATAGAGTCCTATAAATAATAGAATCCTACAAATAGATAGAATTCCTTATAAATAGATAGGATTCTATAAATAGATAGAATCCTCCGTGGGGGCTAAGCCCCCCGCACCCCTTGTCACCCCGGGCCCATTAATCCATGGGCCCAAAATATGTTTCCCCTGGCCCATTGTATCAGTATACCTAGATTTATTGTCTTATTATAACAGAACCCCAGGCGCCTCCATAATATCTCCGATCAAGTACACACCGAGGACACCGATCTACAGTGGTCCGGAAATTGTTTACAGAACGTTTAGGTCGATGGGGACGATGATGATTTTAAACTTAGGATGAACCTGACATGGGGGTTTGAAGTGGATTTGGGATTCTATTATCTCGTGAGGCTCCATTGGTGTGAGGTTGTGGCAGAAATCAATGCCGCCAACTACAGGGTCTTTGCTGTTTATACTGCCGACCTGTTGGCGGAGAGCAATATCGATGTCTTTGAAATGGTTGGCGGTGACACGCCGGTCTTTAGGGATTATGTGGTCTACATGGCCGACGGAGATATCACAACAACAAGGAGGGGACTTCTCAAACTTGCGATGCACCCAAACCTTGACTCTCATCCTCTCATCCTAGGTAATGTTCTTTTATATATATACATATATATATATATATATATATATATATATATATATATATATATATATATATGTATATGTATATATCTCATCATCGGAATATTGCCGCAATTTTGTTGATTTGCAAATATATATATATACTGTCCCACCTCGGAAATAGCCTGTTAGATATAAACACTAATATGGTGACACGAAACATATTGAGTATACCAATCATTTTACTTAGAGCAAGTTCATCGCCGGGTTTAACAGGTAATCACATAAATAAACTGACGTCACAACTTTCATTATTGAAAAGTCGATCTCCACTGGTTTTCATAGAGCTTATTTTTGGTCTCTACCATACCATATGAAATCTTTCTTTTCCTTATGTATTTCAGAAACTAGTCCGGTTTGGACTAGAATTTTAAAAAATTGTGAAACTATAAAAATCAATATATATCTTTTTTTAAATATGTACAAGAGATATGTGCTTTTTTATAAACTAAAAAAAATCAATATCACTGTAAAAGTTTTAACTAAGCTTTCAAACACACTTAGTCGTATAATCGACTGAGGAACACACAAGAACTTGTTTATGCAGTTCGGAGTTTCCTCCTACGTTTGCGGGATCTCAAGAAGGGAGATCCGGTCCCAGATTCCACTAGGTATCCAAACAGTTTTTCAAATAGAAGAATGGACACTAACTTGCAAGAGCACTAAAGTTAGCAAAGAATCAAAGGAAATCAGATAGGAAGAAAGAGAAGCAAGTATGGAAGAAAAGCCCCCCTCAAAGGCACCCTGTGAAAGATCTGAGATAGATATTTTCGAAAACCAGAAGCCAACGAACTGGTGGTGTAAACTTTCGTCTTCGTCTTCACTCTTGAGATCCCTCTCGTTGCTAACGAGTTGTGGAAGATCTGGTTTCTCCCTCTCTTTCTCTCTTTCTGAGCAACAAAAACCCTAGCGAACAAGAAGCTGTCAAAAACCAGCTTGCTTTTTTCTCTCTATGGTTGTTTTTCTTCAAAAACATAACTAGCCTGTATATCTTGCTATCAGTTGGATTAAAAACAACGTACTTGGGCCTTGTAAGATTGGATTCACAAATCAGACCCAAATATCATAATATGATATAAACAAACCAACTAAATCTTAACCTTTCTTCCTTTAGAGTATAACATATATATACATATATCTACCTTATACTTGATTATTATAGTAGTTATCTAAGCTACCTAACTTAGTCATGAACTAAGTGGCAACATTAGCTAACATCACATATTAATCAAGTATGGCAAATATTGTAATATGTTATAATCTACAAATCTCTACCAAAACTCAAGTGCTACAAATTGCAAGTTATAATGTACAAAGTTCTTGTTACATAATAAAAATTAGTAATACAGCAATCATGATCTCCCCCTCCTCCTTCCTTCACAACGGAATCTGTATTTCTGATGGACAACAAGAGCCGTCGGGTAGAGAATTAAGGAGAGGCATAAATATTGGGCATGATGGAGATAGCGATACTTTTCATTCTTCTTTTTTTTAGTTTATTTTTTATGTATATGTTGACGTCAGTCACTCCTTTAATGAAATCGGGCATTTTTCGGACTTCACATAACATTAACGATACCGTTCAAACCTAATAAAATTTAGGACAAAGTCCAAAAATTCCAAAACCACATGATACCGTCCCTAAAATCTCTTTATTGTCTCTCAGTGACCTGATTTATTTTTACACATTACTTTTCCTTTTATTTTCAAAACAATATTTATACTCACGCACATGATTTGATTATCTTCATCAAGTACATTGATGTCCTATTGAATGGTTTGGAGATATTCAAGATAAATAACTTTAACTACAACCACAACAAAGCTGTAGACTTTGTCGGCCCTCTAGTTGCGGCAAAACGACGAAAACTCATAATGGGTTATGCAATTGGTGGCACGATCGTCCTCAGTTCACTTGCCGCCTGTGTCTTTGTTTTCCGACGTATGATTGCAACCAAAGACACAAAGGGCTCTGCTATGTCGACGGACGTTGCTTGTCACCGGTTCTCACTAGCTCAAATCAAGTTGGCTACAAATGACTTCAATGAAGAACGCATCATCGGATACGGAGGATTCGGAAACGTGAATAGGACAATGTTAAATGGTAAAAAAGTTGCAATCAAGAGGTTAAATCCGTCATCTAAACAAGGTGTGCACGAGTTCAAGACCGAGATTGAGATATTATCCAAGATCCGACATTTCCATCTAGTGTCTTTAATCGGTTATTGCGACGAAAGTGGAGACATGATTCTTGTGTATGACTACATGGAACACGGAACACTCCGTGATAATCTTTACAACACCAACAATATACCTCTCTCGTGGAACCTAAGGCTTAGTGTATGTCTTGGAGTTGCGAAAGGATTACACTACCTTCATGCCGGAGTAGGGCAAATGATAATTCACCGAGATGTCAAGTCGACAAATATCCTATTATACGAGAATTGGGTTCCCAAAGTATCGGATTTTGGGTTATATATCGAAGCTAGGTCCGATTGGCGGAGACCATCAAACCAAATTCAAGTAATAGCTTGTTTTTTGTCAATTAAAACATCCAAATTGTAATGAGATGAGAAGCTATACTTCCCCTTTATGTAATATGATAATCATCAAACAACACATTAACTACTAAATCAAAACAATATAGCTACTACAAAATACATTATATTTGCCATATTATTCTTAATTATTCCAATGACCCATTGATATTGTTCTCTTTTGAACCATTTGCTAAGAAACCATCTTCATTGACATCCTTTTCTTCTCCTACCTTCATCTTCGCGTCTTCCTTCGCCTTCTTCAGGGCCGCAACCAAGCTCTCCAAGCACTCGTCCATGTCATTATCATCCGACTTTGGCATCAATTCCTCCGCCACATCAGCCGGACTCATCTCAATCTCCGACAACAACTTTTCCACAACCTTAAACAAAGGGTGAGTATCAAGCCCTAAGTAATTCTTTGCAAGCACCTTGAAACCTTCAAAACTACAATAAGACATCTCAATATGCATGTCCATCCTTCCTCTACGAATCAATGCCGGATCCAACTTCTCAATGTAATTCGTCGTGAACACAATGATCCTTTCCTCGCCACAAGAAGACCATATCCCGTCAATGAAGTTCAACAAACCGGATAATGTAACCTCACTCTCTTTTCTCTTTTTGACCTCTTTCACTACTTTGTCAACCGCGTCTTTATCTTCATCCTCGTCTCCTTCCTTCTCGCTCTCCTTTCTCTTCCCTATCAAAACTCAAAGAGATTAGAAGATAATCAAGAAAAAAAATAAACATAAAAAGCAGAGTTTGTTAATACATTGCTTGTACCACACAAGTTTATATATATACACGATGTGTTCATACCTGTGAGATCAAGCGAGCAATCAATGTCTTCGATGAGAATAATCGACTTGCTCGTTGTCTCGATCAAAAGTCTCCTCAACATAACATTATCTTTGACGGCAGTAAGCTCAAGATCATAGATATCATACTCTAAAAGATTGGCCATGGCAGCCACCATGGTCGATTTACCCGTCCCAGGCGGACCATAAAGGAGATAGCCTCTCTTCCAAGCCTTGCCAATCCTTTCATAGTAATCTTTCGAGCGGCTGAATCTTAGTAGATCGTTGACTATTCGTTGCTTCTTCTTGGCGTCCATGGCCAAGGTGTTGAACCGAGCTGGGTGCTTGAACTCGACAGGGCACCACATCGAGTTCTTTCCTCTCCTATAATTACGGGCTTCGTCTTGAGTGTTTGTGTAGAGTTTTCGGGTTCGGGTTCTTATCTTTATGTCCTTTCCTTCCTCGAGCACGTAGTTTAGGTACGATGTGGTTATAATGTCTCGGTGACTCCAATGGAAGGTCAAGCGGTAAAACCTATTCAAAACCAACGATTAGGTCCGATGATATATGTCGAATTTTAAGGTAAAACTCTATAAAAATGAGTCGAATATGAACATCAAAGTTCATATTTACTTGAATGGCAACTTTAACATACGAAGGACGTAATAAGTTTAACTGTTTAAGAGATAAAATTCTCATGGAATTATGGGAATTTCATCCCCTTAAACCCGTAATTCCTTTATTTTCTCATTTACCAAACCGACCTTAGATAAGTCAATATTCAGTTGGTGGGAATATTGGCCAAACTTGGCTCGTAAAAGATTAAGTTCGGGTTGATTATAAACACATTTTTAAACTCGATTAAAATCTAGACTTAACTCGATTTTAAAAAGTTACGCATCGTCACACGCCTCGGCTCCTTCAACTCAATTAAAATTTAGACTTAACTAGATCCAAATTGACCCACCAACGTACTAAAATGACTCAAACAATCTAGATTCAAACTCCTAACATATTTTACCAACAATACAAAACCAGATTACTAGCTTACATCTACTCATGAACTCTATATATAATAACTAGAATCTCAAATAAGTATCAAAAATCTCAATCATGCATTAAACAATCGATTAGTCATATGTACCTTTTCTCCTCAGAACCGGGATAGATCGAAATCGTCGATGATCTAGAGACACTTTTGTTCGAAGTCCACCAAACCTGGACGCCACGGTACTCATCGGTAACCTCTTCATGCTCCGCCATGCTAAGCACCACAGATTTGCCCTGCAAGAAATTTGCTTTCAATCTCCTAGCTTTAGACGACTTTTCATGACTAATATACGTCTCTATCGTCGAGTAAACTTCACTCCGATCAAAGAACTCGCCTGTGTACTCGTCGAACGTGATGTCTTGGTAAGGTGAGAACAAGTACACCAAATCGTGAACGTAACGCGATGCTTTCGACCTGATCAAGTAACGCAGTTGATCTGGGAGATACTTCTGGAACAAGGCCCATGCGAAAGCCATTGTCGTTACTAATGTTCCGAATTGTAAGAACATATCGCGAACTGTCATCTCCATTGATGAGAAATGTTTTTTCTTGGCTATATTGATTGTGTTAACTTCCACATATATATATATATATATATATATATATATATATATATATATATATATATATATATAGACGAAGATAGTTAGGAAGACGGTCAAAATAGAAAACAAATTCAACTTTTTACTTTTATGGATAAAATATTAGTATAAGACAAGAAAACGTATTATTTTTTGGTGAACTTTATTTATTTTATCACCTATTAATAGACCACTTGATATAAGGTTAAAAAAAATATAAATATAAACTAGTGACAATTTTTATAAATCACAATCTAAAATAATTAAAAAAAATTGTGATGTATTGTATATCAAGTTTTAAAATCAGAATATAATTGACCGTAGGAATTAAACAATATAATTAAAAAAAATAAAAGAAGGATATGTATTTATCATAGACGAATACTCTTGTGTATTTACAAAAAAAAAAAAAGAAGATATTTTAATAAAAATATATCATTATAGTGTAAATTAAGATAGAAATATTGATTTAATTAATCAACATATGGATCAAAAGACGTTTTTCATGCAATTAATGAATTGGTCAGCAACTAATGAGTAACGAGTCACTGAATTTTGTTTTTATTTGGATGACTTGGGCAGGCCATTTTTTATAGAATTAAATTTATGTCTTATTCTAGGACTCTCGTTTCTAGATATCACCTACTTGTATAATAAAGTAGAGATTAGTCGGATGATGACGAAAATAAATTATTATTATTATTATTAATATAAAAAAAGAAATATCGTATATTTTTGTGTGGTTTAAATGTGAATATGTCGTTGTAATTGATAAGAAAGTGAGATAATTAAAGGGCATACTAAGTGCACGGAACTTAAATTATTTGTTGTCAAAAATAATTGTAAGGTGCTGACGTTCATTTTGAGTATTGATGAATCACGCCGGCGTTCATAAATATATATATATATATATATATATATATATATATATATATATATATATATATATATATATATATATATATATATATATATAGGGTCAGGATCCGGTAGGAATCACCTTTAGAGTAGGGAATATGAACCTCTAATATCTGTTGGATTAAAATTTGAACGGACATGATGGAAGATACATAATAAGCTTCCATAGGTGAGATTCATATGATTGTTCAAATTTCACAAATAAATCATTAAATATTATACATATTAGGCAAACAAATATCCTATTTTTGGGCTATCCCAAAAATAAACGTTGAATGAATTGATTTCCATTGACTAGTAAATTTTTATATAGAAGGATGCTCGTTAATTTTATATTATAAGATTGATCGTTTTTTTTTTTTAGTCGTTAATATGTATAATACGATAAATTAACGACTAGAATTGTAAAAAAAAATAACGACCAGAATCAAACAAAAAAAAATAAAAATTAACGATCAAAATTTGTGTTTTATAAGAAATTTGATCGTTAATATATTTGGTCGTTAATATATTTTATAGAGAAATTTGATCGTTAATAAATTTTATAAGAAATTTGATCGTTAAATTTGTTAGGATTGGTCGTTAAAATTTGTTTTGGTAGTTAAAATATGAAAAAAGACATTTTAATCACCAATTTTTCTCTATAAAATTTTAACGACACACAAAATTTTAACGATGACTATATTAATGATATAAAAACCATTTTAACGACCAAATTTTCTCTATAAAATATAATAGCGACCCAATATGAAAATAATGTATTACCATAATTTGGTCGTTATTATATTTTATAGAGAAATTTTGGTCTTTAAAATATTTTATCATAATTCTGTTAGAGGCAATATAATATTCTCATTAATTATTATCATAAACAATGTTAAATATTGGACGTTCATCTGTATTAATCCAACGGCTATTATAAGTCTCTATTCCCTACTCTAAGAGAGGTTCCTACGTGATCCTAACTATATGTATATATATTCTCAAATTTAGGCGCTAGCGCCCAGATTTTATTTATTTTTTTTCCGAAAATAAAAGTTGGTTGATAAACTCCGAAGTTTATTAGCAAATTTTTTGAAATGAAAAAATTACATAACTCAGTTTCTCAATTTATAAATTTCTCTTTTTTCATACAGTACGGCTTAGACTGTGATAGATAGAGTTTATGAGATTGAAAACAATGATTGTGGATGAACATTGAGCTTTATAAAAAGTTAACTCGACTTGAAACAAATTATGACGCCTGAGCCAAACATTTTTTTCCCATCTGAGTACCAGTGCCCAATTATTTATTTTATTATTCTATTCTGAATTTTTTTAAATAAAAAAAAGGTGTATGTGTAAAATAAGATAAAGTAACTTTGTATTCATTCAATTCATTTATTTTTTTATATATTTTTCTTTTTTCTTGTACAAAATAATGTAAGTCACTTGAATTCATTCGGTAGAAAAAATTTATAGGGTTGAAGAGTATTATTAGGATGAAAAAATTTTTAATTTCAAAAATAATAAAAATATAAAATAAAATAAAATGAGTGTGGTACCGGCATCCGCGGAGCGCTTGAATTTTACGTCAGTAGTGTATATAGATTTTTCGTAATGAAAACAAAAATGTGTATCGTTGATGTATGAATGTATGATAGATTAAAGATACGTGTGTTTATAATGATTAGGATAATTTTAGATATCATTCGTAAGAAGTATTATCAGAGTATAGATTAAAACTTGTAGTTTATGTTCAGAAATGGATTTAATAAAAAAAACTGTATGTTATAAAAAAAGTTTTTAAAAAACAATTATGAAATCATTTAATAAAATTTATGTATTCTTGTTTATCAATTTTCAGCGGTAGTTTTTAACCGAATAACATTAATTATAATTAAATAAATATTTTAATTTGTAAATATATTTAATATACATCTCACTTAACGAAAAGAGTTAAATACACCAGAGTCGTTTTACTAACGACAAAAATAAATCATGTATTCTGATGACGTTAAACAAGCACTATCGCAAGAAAAATAATTCCGTCTCCAGTTTTAAAAAATAAAATAACAAATTTACAGTGTTGCATCCGTAACCTAATTTTGTGTTTAAAACCTAATTTTCGCGGCGCTTAACCTTTGTTCCTCCGGACACAGTCTCCGCCGCTCTTCCACACCGGTGTATCGCTCCTCCGTCATCCACTATCCCGGAGTAACTCTACATTGCCACCCTCTCTTCTCCCTCCCTCTCAAGGCTTACTTCACAAGATCGATGCTCCCCTCCCTCTCCAGTCTTCCTTCTTTCCCAACGGTGACGTTGCTCCCCTCCTTCGCCGTTTTCCAGGCTTCCTTCTCCACCCGATGGCGACGGCGATGCTTGTACTCCTCCCCTCCATCTCCAGAAGTACATTTCTTTTATGCCCGGCTTAAAAGAAAATTTGGCGCCGCATCATCCAACGGCACTTGGACTAGACGTCGGCACAACCAAAGGGAGTCCAAATTATGAACCATGTGGTATATTCATCTCTAAGTAATTTGATCACCGCTTATTCAATACGTCCGTCGTCACTAAATGATGGATACGATTTTTTTTAATAATTTTTTATTTAAATAAATAATTTAGTATGTTTTGGCTCCTCGTAATGTAAAATGTAAAGGATATATATAGAGAGAGAGAGAGAGAAAGGCAAGATTGAATCCGATTTAGTGCGCCCTAAAGTTGACAGTGAAAACCCTTTAAGTCATGGACAAAAATGGGGAAGTAGGCCTTAATTTCTTGTATAATTGAACTTCATTAGATTGGTAATTTCAATTTACTCAAGTCTAAATAATTTAGTAAAGAGCAGACCCACCCAAGTTACACAAGTTCAGACCCAACCTACACAAGGTCCGTCCAAAATATATATCTTGTAGTTAGTGGGTGTCGAACTCTGAATGACATATCCTTATACCAACTAGACTAATTGAACTTGATAATCTATTTTTATTTTTTAAAGATATAATTAATGCCTACTTACACAAACGAATTTACACCAAACATAACTCGATTTACAAAAATTTGTAATTACCCAAGCCTATCGATTTACACAAGGTCGTCGATTTACACAAGCACTGGTTTGTGATTTTGTTGTTTATGTAATGACCGATTTACTAATACCGAGTTACACAAGGTCCGACAAATCGAGTAACACAAGGTCCGAGTTTCATAACTATAATATAAATCTTGTACACAAACCCTTATACAAATCATCCGACAAGGCTCGATTTACACAAGCCTATCGATCTCGATTTACACAAGCGTATCGATATCGATTTACACAAGCCTATCGATATACACAAGCTTCTCCATAAATTTCATGTACACAAACCCTAGATCCAACCCTAAATTCCATCTTTTTCGTAGGTACGTGCAAGTTTCTCCCCGCCGCCATGGATGGCGCCAAGCTCTCCAGCAACGATGGCGATCAAGCCCTCTAGCGACGATAGCAGTCAATCCCTCCGACGACGATGGCAGTCAAGCCCTCCGACAACGATGACGGCCAAGCCTTTTTGCAACAAGAAATAGGTAAGATCTGGAAATAGAGGGGTAATTAATCTAACGTAATTACCTTGATTAGATTAAAATGGAAAGACTAAATCTAAACCCGTAAACAATGCATCGATCCAGTGAAAATTGACCTTTCTGGCGTGGTGTGGATCTGGTTCATCACTGACGGATCTGGTTCGGTCCCGTTATTGCCGGCGTGGTTCGGTTTTATTACTGGCGACAGTTATGGGTGACGACGAAGGTGGTGGCTCCTAACAGTTCCGAGTTTTCGGTTGTTATCTACTCTCTGATTCCCGGCGGTTCCGATGGCAGCAAGGAAGAGAAGTTGTAGGGTTTGGCGGATATTGGCGGCTAGGTGTTCGGAATGGGCTAGGTTTTCTTGTAACTAGATGAATTGTATTTATAGGCCTTTTAGTTTAACCTCTAGTAAAATCCGTTTTATCCTGTTATTAATTAAATTTATTAATTAATTTTTAAATTAAAATTTTACTAGATAATTAGAAGCCTAATTTTAATTTACTAAAAAAAAACCTTTATACCGCATTATTTTCTTAAATCTTTACGATTATGCCATCAAATTCATCAAATTTGCAATTTAAGGTAATATGTCATTATTGAAATATGACATAAAATGGGGTAGCAACATATTACCTTAAACACGTAGTATTTACGAAAACTATGGCGTCAAGTGAGAACCGAGAACTATGACGTAAAATGACACTCAGACGCAATTTCAATAATGACACACAATGAATCTTATAGATATTTTTCTAGTTTCAAAGAAGATTCCAAATGACAACATAATGACTCCACAAATCTATTAAGTTTTTATAAATAGAAATATTTAGATTGTTTAGACAAATAACAAATAAAATATTTTGGATTAACTGAGACTAAAGCTATCAAAATAATGAGAAATAGTATGCGAGATGCGTGTTAGGTTCAAATTAAATATAAAATTTTAGTGATTCTATCCTAAAATAATTAGACAATATGTTTAATAGGCACACAACATTATAAATTAGATTCGAAATATCTCCACTTTAGTTGTGAGTTATTATTTTTAACAAAGATCAATACCGTCAATAAAAGCTTTATTTCTATGTAAAAAAAGCACGACAATGATATATTTAACATTTTAAATATAATTTTCAACAAAGATCAATATTGTCAATAAAAGCTTTATTTCTATGTAAAAGCATGATAACGACATATTTAGTATTTGAAATTTAATTCTTATAAATATTAAGAAACTTAGTTTATTAACTATGTGATACTCTTATATTAATTATATATAGACTCTTTGCAAGATAAAGAAGTCGAGTTTTGGATGACCATGATCACATATACCTACTTAATATGAACACACAAGATGCCAGGGTCAGCAAATCAACCAAAAAACAATGGCAAGGCACAATACATGTTGCTTTGAATTTCATTATATTCATTTAATTTTATTGGTAGATAAAGAGCAAGTCTAAGTCAACCCAACCCGTAAATAGTGTTTGGAATTTAATTGGAAATTTTGATGAAATGGACATAAGAAGCAACCTCTTATATATATGTTATGTCTCTCTCATTAGCAATGTGACAAGTTTTCGATTTGTATCATTTTTATAGGTTTTCGATTTGTTATTATGTTGTTGTTTTTATTAGGGTGTTATCATGTTCTTGTTTGAATAGTATGTGAATCAAATAACAAGAGAAAATGCAAAGACTAAGAACGTTCAAAAATATCGACAGAGAAAGGAGTTTATGTATAGTTCTCAAAACTAACCTCAACTAATTCGAACTCAAACCCGATCATACCGGCATGTATTTCTAAACGAAGAACTTGAGACTCGGATTGATTGATCCAATTCATACCAAACTAACCTTTATACTTCTCTCTTTCACGTCACAAGGTGTCGTTTAGATTAATCGGCAATCCGAATCACTTTGGTTCATACTTCACATAACTTTAGACCCGGTTCAACTCTTATCATTTCGGATTATATCATTGGACTGGGCCAGAGGGCTTTTTAGCTAGATAGATTAGTTTAAGCCCAAAGCTCCAGGAGCTTGCTCTTGGGCTTTCACTTCAGGTTAGGAATGTTAATTACTCAACTCAACTAGCCAACTTACTTAAACTCACATCCACCTTGTAAATCACCCCGCCTAACATTTTACCCGTCACCCACCCACACATCACCCATCGGTGTTTAGGTGAAATAACGGAGCAGAAACGGTATAGTTTATAAATGTATCACGTGATTTGAAGTGAATAGAGTTGTATCTATAAAATTATAGTGTAAAGTGATTTGAAGTGAATAGAGTAATATCTATAAAATTACAATAAAAAGGGACGTAAATCTCTTCATTCTCATCTTTCATTTCGCGGGGCATCCCCAGCCATAAGAATTTGAAACTACATTTGATGATGATAGTGATAATTGTAGCTCACTGAATGTCAATTGCGATACTAATATGGGAACTCCATTGTCGTCGACAATGTTACCATTTGACAACAAGTCACTTTGTAGCTGGAGTTTAAGAGCCGATTCTAAGCTGACAACAACATCGGCCATTGTGGGTCGTTGTGTCCTAAGCTCACGCACACATCTCTCCGCTATCTCCCCGAATCTCCGTAAACACGCAGAGGCGACTTCATCCTTAATATTTGGATCAACAATCTCTTCGATCTCTCCTCTTTGTTGAAAGCTTCGAGCCCACGTAGCAAGGCTTACTTGCTCCCAAGGCAACGGCGGATCAACGGCGGCCCTTCCACACAATGCCTCAAACAAAACTACCCCGAACGAGTACACATCAGACTTCTCAGTTAGTCGTTGGAGCATATAGTACTCCGGATCCATATAACCAAAGCTTCCTTTAACTCCGGTACTGACATGGAGGTCTCCGCCAATTGGCCCTAGCTTCAATAACCCAAAATCTGATACTTTGGGAATCCAATTCTCATCTAATAAGATATTCGTCGACTTCACATCACGGTGAATTATCATTTGTCCTACTCCGGCATGAAGGTAGTGTAATCCTTTGGCGGCTCCAAGGCATATACTAAGCCTTAGGTTCCATGAGAGAGGTATGTTATTGGAGTTGTAAAGATGATCACGGAGTGTTCCGTGTTCCATGTAATCGTACACAAGAATCATTTCCCCTTTTTCGTCGCAATAACCGAGCAAAGACACTAGATGGAAATGTCGGATCTTGGATAGCATCTCAATCTCGGTCTTGAACTCGTGTGCCCCTTGTTTAGACGATGGATTTAACCTCTTGATCGCAACTTTTTCCTTCTTTAACATTGCCCTATACACGTTTCCAAATCCTCCATATCCAATGATGAGTTCTTTATGAAATCATTGGTAGCCAACTTGATTTGAGCTAGTGAAAATCGGTGACAAACATCGTCTGTCGGCACAGTGGAGCCCTTTGTATCGTTCGTCGCACTCATACGTCGGAGACACACAACAAGTGAACTGAGGACGACGGTGCCACCAATTGCACCAACAATCATGAGTTTTAGTCGTTTTGACGGGTTTTCCGCAACTAGAGAGACGTGAAAGTTTGTAGCTTTTTTGTGGCTACCGTTTGGCTGAACTTGATGAGCAGCTTGGGCATAGTTCAGGTTATTTAACTTGAATATCTCCAACCCATTCAATAAGACATCATAGTACCTGAAAAGATTGTCAAATCATGTGCTTAAGTATAAATTTTCCTAATAGTAACACTAAACTATAGGCTTCACATTTATGGTGTATCTAGTTAAAATCAAAGTTGGAAACAATTACATCTAGAGGCTATATACTAAGTATATTAGGTCACTTTTATAAATTGAACACCTATAGACTCTTGGCCCAATTACTATGTAATATTTGGACCAGACTGCAAAATCAAGACCAGACTTTAAGGTCCGGTCCATGACCTGGACCGTAATTGGGTGTACAAACTACAATGAACTATTTACAAAACGCTTATGTGACCACATTTTACTTTCAAAAAATACTATAATTTCAAGACCTTAAATAAATCAGGGATATTTCAATTTATATCATAAATGTAATGGTAGGTGGGTGTTAAAAGAAAATTTCGAAGGATTATACAAATACGTCTGGTAAAAAGATTTTTGGAATAAAAAACTATCATAAAAGAAGTCCTACGACTATAACAAGTAAATTATAATATAAATAATGGAGAAAATCCCTAAATCTTTAGAAAGTTGATCGATAAGATTCAGAAAATACTTATTTGGTAAAGGAAGATTTTTAAAATAAAATTACCATAAAATACATGTCCTACGACAATAACAAGTAACTTATAATAATAAATAAGGGTCATAAATTTTTAAAAAATTAATTAAAAATTGAAAAATAGTTATTTATCAAATGCTAATTAATTTTTTCTAAAAATGCAAAGTTTGATGAAAAGCTATCATTTATAGCTAGGATTGTTGTTAATCAAGAGGCAGGGGATGTATAGAAGAACTTACACGGGTCTAGACTCAGAGTTTGGGTGCATCGCTAGTTTCAGAAGTCCCCTGCTTGTTCCGCCATCTCCGGCGTCCATGTAGACCACATAATCCTTAAAGACAGGTGTGTAGCCGCCGCCAACCATTTCAAAGACGTCGACGGCTTGATCTGCCATTTGCTCTGCAATATAAACATCAAAGACCCTGCAGTTGCTGCTATTGATGTCTATAACAATCTCACACCAATGGAGCCTCACCAGATAATAGAATCCCAAATCGACTTCAAAACCCCATGTAAGGTTCACCCTAAGCTTAAGCTCGTTATCCAGTATCCCCATCGCTCTAAACGCTCTGTAAACATCTTCTGGTGCACTGTAGGACGGTGTCATCGGTGTGTACTTGATCTGAGATGCTGCGGAGAAGCCTGTGGTTCCAGTAGTATTTCCGATCAAGTAAGTATCGTCCATAACCCATTGACGGTACATGCTACTGCCGGTATCATCAATTGAGCATATATCAGCCCCTCCAACGTTCACCCTGTAAGTCGTGTCGAGTATAGTTGAGTTATCGAGTTGAAACCCAATCCTAGGATTGGCCACGTTTACTGCTAAAGAGGATCCAAAGTACAGGTTGTCGGGAACGGAGACAATCTCAATTCCATTGATGAAAGCGTAGGAGCTCGGTGGGGTTGGGAAGAAGGTGAGTTGGAGAACGGAACCGGTGATGTGGACGTACAACTCTTTTTGGACGTAATTATCCTCAGAGTGTGGATCGGCGCTGAAGTTACGGAGGAGTTCGCTGGAGTTAACAAGGACAGTTATGTAGGCATCGGCGGCGGAGAAGGATTTAATGAATGGGGAGACGTAGGGGGAAGGAGAAGGGTTGAAGAAGAGACGGATAAATTTGGGACCTGGGGAAATCGGGAAATTGTAGGTGAAGTTGGAGATGATGATGCGGGCTCTTGAGAAGGGATTGGGAGCATTGGTTGTTCGAGCGGATGCGGTGCCGGAGAAGTCGTCGGAGAAGGTGGAGTTGTCGTCGGAATACCATGTTCGACCGTCCCAACTGGAGTTCTTGGCAACACCTGATGGGGCACCGCAGCTGAGAAGGTAATGGTCGTATTTGGTAGAGGCACATGTTACAAATGCAAGAAAGAGGATAACCAAAACCTTCATCTATTGATTTTGCCTAACACAAAATCAGTTATGAATGCCGATATTAGTATTTGGCAAAGGTAATAATGGTTTTATTAGATTTTTATTGTTATCTTTTTTATACGAATATATTTAATAAATAATTCACATATTTCAGTTTTGGCACACCGAGACAAAAGTCCAACAAAATCAAAAGTAGTGATAGAAAAGAGCTAATTTTACAACCCATAAGTCCCAAACAGAACAAAACAACGTAATTTTGGGAATCAACCAATAGCTTCAGTGTATTTGCCAACTTTCGGATTTATATATATGATCTTTTCAGAGCCGTCCGAATTTAAGTGCGATCAACGAGTGGGATTTAATGATGATTCATGACCACTCGTTCGTTCGTTTGCATATCCGGAAACAAAAACGAACAGAAACGGAATTGATACAAATTTGATCAATTTATACATTTCTTTTTGTGAAAAATTTTGAAATAATTCCTTTAGGTTAGGTCCATACATACTTGACATACAGTGTTGATAAGGTGTTCAAATTTATGACTTCAAGGTAGTACGAAAAAAAATATAATAGACCACGGCTCGGCAGAATAACCGTGGTAAAAAGGTCTGCTTCTAGAAAACGGAAAAAAGGCCAATTCCTGCTAAGAATAGATGGAGCGAAAGGATAAGTTGTGCTCAGAAGCGATTATAATCTCATAGATTTTTTGCAAAACCTCTGAAGTCTGACATGTGAAATTATCGTAAATCCTCACAGCACAATTACAATTATCTCATTACCAAAACAGATGGAGAAATATGTTCAAAAAAGAGGAATTAGCTCTCATAATTAAAATAATTTCAAGCTCATGAGTTATAATTCAGAATAGCGTATATTGCTTTCGTAAGCAAATAATCATTGAGCTAAAAAAAATTAAAAAAATGAAAACCGGATATAAAGATATGGAAATTAAAAGATCAGAGATTGGTTAATTGTTGTCGGTCACGGTAAATTCAGAAACACGGACCAAATAAACCTCATCATCTCCATAAACAAAAGTAAAAGACGATCATCAGAGACTTAAATACGTAAGAATCATGGAGATTGGAATTGCTTCCATCATATTGTTGCAGTTTTAGTCATCATCAATTGACCGCTCACAAATCATAAATAACAAACACAAATGGGGGAATATGGTTTGAAAGAGCAAAAATGATGGAAATTGCTGCGATTATGATAGCAGGAGACGAAATTGGAAGAGTGAATTGGACGAGGACGACGATGTAGAAGGTTCAGTTGTGGAAGGACTTTTATAATGGGTACGGACCTGAAGCCCTAGATCGGACGGTGGTAGATAGATCATGTAAGTCATTTTGTTTGGGCTTTTAACGGCGGATGAGGAGGGTACAGAATGGCACGAGTAAATGCAAGCCCATTGGGCCTATGTTATAGCTGCAGTCCATATAGGGATATGAACTTGTTCTCTATTCGGCCCAATATTGAAAGTTAACATATATGCAACTCTATTAGCCGAATGGCAAACGAGCCGAATTTTAACATATTTATAACAAAAAATCGAGTTTAAGTTTTGTTTGAATATTATTAATCGAATTTGACTCATTCACTTTACGAGTTCGAGGAGAGTTTTTTCAAGCGATTTTAATATAATAAATAAATAAATAATTATACCAAGCAAGTAACAAAATATTATTTCTTAGTGAAAAAATAGTTGAAGAATTGATATGAATAAACGGTCAAATAAATTATATATTACGAACCCAAATTCGAGTATACATATGTCGAATGACACTTTTGTCAAACAAAGAAAAAACTAAAATATCACTTATGTTGATTAATGTGTGGACTAATTGTTTTCTGTTTTTTTTAAAGTGATATTTATATATTTTTTTGTGTTTGGTATAAATCTGAAATGATTATTAAATAAATAAACCAAGAACAGAAATCTCACCCAAAGTCCAATTCCAACGGTTACGAATAAGAAAAAATATATATATATTTGAGCCGAATTTGAACCAAAAAAAAAAGAAAAGGGGGAAAAAATCATCGAGAGACCAGAAGTACGATTATCGAATTAGATTGGATGCAGCAGTAGCGTACTCCTGGTACAATACTAAACAAAAAAAATACTCGTGGTACAATACACTGAAGAGCAACACACAGTAATAAATATGTTTACATATGCCATATAAAAACATATCAAACAGAATATAATCTGAATTATAAAGAACATATAATTGAATAATAATTATTCCGGTGATTTCTCACGTTGATGCTGTCTGTCTGTGATCATTAAACTCAGTGAAGTTATCAACAACGAAATACCAGCGCCGCAAACACCAGCCACGATTATAATCGCCACATTAGGCTTGCTCCGAGAAACGAGTTTTAATTTGTTTCCATCGAAGCAGACGCGTCAAAATGAACTAATCCGATCGGAATCTGACCTATGAGATTGTTATTTGCAACGGAGAAATTACTCAAACGCTTCAAACTACCCAATTCGAAGGGGATGTTACCAGATAACTGATTATTCGACAAATCAAGTTTGTTCAAGTACTGACAATCGCTAAGATTAGCCGGGATCTCGCCAGTTAATTGGTTGCCGGCGAAGTCTATTGAGACCAAATAAGGAAACCAATGGAAAATTGGAGGGATTGAGCCGGAGAGAGAGTTACCGGATAAGTCGAGGTGTTGGATGGTGGTTGAGCAGAATTGGAGAGAGTCAAGGATTGAGCCGGGATGTCTAGGTCTAGCGTAAACTATAAACATAGAAGGAAGTCCGACCGAACCTAATCCGGTCGTCACTATAGGCCCGATCGGGTCGAAAAGTCCAGCCCGAATAATATATATATATATATAATATTTAATATAATTATATAATATTTAGCATAATTATCATAAATTTAATGTATGTTACATATAATATCTTGAATATATTTTATTTTTAGCTGAAACTTATATTTAAAACATTTTTTATTTATTTATTTTTTTCAAAAAATAAAATGGATACTCGGAGCCCTGGTCGGGCGAGTACAGCGGCCATTGTAGGCCCGCCATCCGGGCTCGGTTCAGTCCAGATAAACAGGTTGAAAATTTCATAAAGTCTGGCCCGATCTTGAATATGAACGGGCTAACCCCGATTAAGATCAGTCAAGATCTTTTGTATCCATTCTTATTTGTATCCTTGTATCCCTATCACGTGAATGGTGGGATTTATATTGTTTATTATTTTTTTCGTAAAGCATTAAAACTTTAACCCATATTCTTTTAGCCTCAACCAATCCAGTGACAGGGATACATGTATCATTGATACAGGAGATCTCAACTGGATTAAGATAGCTTCATCATTTAATTAACATCAATCATGCATTAATAACTCTTTGATATGGTATATTAGAGTTAATATGTTGTCGTGAAAACATGTTTTCATTGTAGAACGGGGTGTGTTAATGTCGTTTACATATGACCTATTAATTTTGACAATGATTTATTTGATAAAAGGACATTCAAATGAGTATGTGGTTTAAGTCTTCGAGTTGGTTGTTAAAAAATTCACATTGCCTTGTTACATCAATTTTTCTTGTGTCGAGTTTAGATTTTGTTGTGATTCCGTTTTTTGAAATTTTTCATAGAAATTTTTTAATTTTATGTTGGGTATCTAGTTTCCATATCCAATCACATGCATTAATATGTGGGAGGCTAGAATTTTCCTCAATCATCTCCGTAGAGGATTTTGTAGTGATCCATCCATTTGTTATAAACCTCCAAATCCAATATAGTCTATCTCTAATTTCATTATTTGGTATGATAGTTTCCTTATTCCCCCCCCCCTCTAATTTCCTGGTTAATGATGTTTTGTAGCTCGTTAGCAATTTTAATGACATCTCATTCTTTCTCGTCGTTAGTAAAGTAGCTAACTTTTGTAGTCGTGTCAATTAGACTGATACTTTGGACAAATTTTATGAGTAGATTCGTACTAACCCACCTATTATGTCAAAAGTTGATGGTTTTCGCATCTCCGACCTGCCAAATAATCCCATTTTTGAATATTGATTTAAGTTTCACGAGGTTATTCCACTGCCACGACGTTGGTCCTCTCTTTTGATAATGGAGAATGTTTATGTCTTTCATGTACTTTTCATTAATAAGTTTAACCAAATATTATTTGGTTCAACAAGGATTTTCCATATGAGTATCATCTATAAGGCTTTGTTCATAGTTAGGGATTTTCTAAGACCAAGTCCACCATTTTTTTAATTTGCATATTACGTATGTCTCATCCTATTATAACCCTATGTGGGTTTCCTTTATTCTAGAATAATTTTTATAAGTTTTATCTAATTTCTCCAGGTTGTGGACCGGGAGCATGAAGCTTTGCATGGTAAAGGTCGTCGTTAGGTTATGTTTAATAAGGGTATTTCTACCTTCTTACGACAATGAGTTAGCTTTTCATTTCATAAGTTGTTGTTTTGTATAAGGTTAATGTCACCAAAAGTTTATTTTGTAACTCTTTCATTCATGATCGGACATCCCAAATGTTTTTCGAGAGATGTCGTGTGATCCATGTCCAAAATATTTTTTAATTTGTTGATGCAACTCTCACTGGTATTTTGTTGTTGTTTGACAGACATATTCTTGGTAATTAACTTTCTGTCCCGAGATCGAGCAATACATTTCTAGGATTTGTTTAGTCCTCAAACAAGAGGCCCTATTGGCTTTAACAAAAATAATTATGTCATTAGCAAATGATAAGAATGGGATTGGGCTTCCATGTTTGCACACGGAAAATCCGATATGGTTATCATAGTTGTTGCAATCATCTTGTAACATTTTGTGTTAGGATTTCAGCTCCTAAAATGAAAAGATAAGGGGATAAGGGGTCTTCTTGCGTGAGTCCCTTTTCAAGGAAAAAAATTGGTTTGTTGGTCCGTTATTTACAAGGACGGAGAAAGAAACTATAGAGATACATTCCTTGATCCATTCCACAAATTTTGTTTATTTAGATAAATCTAAAGTTTTTGAGTACATTGATTATGAAATTTCATCTGACTTATTCATAAGCTTTTTCCATATCATTTTTAATTGTAATCCATCATTCCTTGCCTTTTTTAAGTGAAAAGAGGAATATTTCATGGGTTATGAGAATGTTATCGTGAACCAATCTATTTGCTACAAATGTTCCTTTAAGAGGGTGAATGAGTTTAGGCATGATGGTTTTCATCCTGTTCATAGTTATTTTTGCAATAATTTTGTAAATTGTTGAGCATAGGATTATATGTCTGAAATGATTATTTTTTGTAGGGTTATTCATTTTTGGTATTAAGGGAATAAAAGTATGGTTTATTTTTTAAAGCATTTTTCCGATACGAAAAAATCATTTTACTACTTTTATGATGTCAGTTCCAACAATGTGCAAGTATTTATGGTAAAATTCCGCCGTCATACCATCATGTCCAAGGGATTTATCGCACCCAATATCAAATTTGGCATTTCCGATTTCCTCGTTAGTGGTGATTTTGTTAGGTTCGTATTATCATCGTTACTAACTTTATGTTTAATTAAGTTTTTAATAAAATAAATTTATGTCTAGTGGGATTTTCGAGAATTTCCTCACGAATTTCGTTTTAACCTCTCATCGGATCTCAATAACATAAGTGAGGTTAATTCCATTTCTTGTTGTTAGTTCTTTAAGGTTTTTCCGATTTCTTCTACCAGTTGCAATGTGGTGGAAGTATTTAGTATTTGAGTCCATATTATTAAGTGTTTAATCTTAGCCCTTTGTTTCCAATATCTTTGGTAAAATGATAGTAGTTTGTTTTGCTTGGTTAAGATATTTCTTTGGGAGATTTAATCCCTTTCATTTAGGATATTGGGGTGTGATGCTTGATTGCGATTGATCGGATATATATATATATATATATATGGAAAAGTATATGACGGTTGAGGATTGTTAATATATGAAGAATGAAAATCATGAGTGAAGGGCGTCGAATATTGTAAATCTAGTGAAGAAATAGAATTTTTTAAATCGGTGTCATTTTGAAAAGAAAAAATATTTTTGTAAAATATGACATCACGGGAATATAAAGGTAAGTGTGGTTAAATCAAAAAAGACGTCGTCCTTTTTTTCCGTTTGGATATCATATGAAAGTATATTTTCGAGAGCGTTTTTCAAATTTATCGGAAGAGCGAGGTAGATTAAAAGCATAACATAGACATCCAAAGACTTTTAAGTTATCGTAATTGGGACGTTTTTGAAAGAAAATTTCGTATGGTGATTTTCCGTTGTGAATAGATGACGGAGGAAGTTTAAAATAAAACTCTATTTTCGGAAGAAAAAAACGGCTTAAGTGAAATGAATTCCGATCCATTATCGCTACGAAATTTCTTCATATTTTTATTAAATTGGTTATTGGTCATAATAACAAAATTACGAGTTGTTATAGAAACCCGAGATTTATTTTGGAGTAGAAAAACCCAAGTTATTCTTGAGAAATCGTCAACTAAGGTAAGAAAATATTTAGCACCACACGAGGAAGATGCCTGATATGAACCCCAAACTTCATAGTGAATCAAATCAAAATTAGATAAGACATGAGATTGACTAGTATGAAAAGTTGAACGAGATTGTTTAGTTTTGTGACAAATATCACATGGTAGATGTGTGTGTTTATTTAAATCGGAATATACAATATTTGAAATAGAAGTAGTAATTTTAAAGGATGGATGCCTAGGCGCAAGTGTCATAGAACGGCTCAGGTTAGACGTTGATGATTGTGAGTAGTTACAAGCCGCCAGTGTCATAATGAGAGTTTGATCTTAATGTTGGAGCAATCTTGTTGCACAACAAGGGCATAAACCTTGTTTAGATTTGGCAAGGGTTCTTTGCGATCGCAGTAGAGCGCAAATGTGCATATGACTCGTCAAGACCGAGTAGGAATTGGTGAACGTCTTCGCGTTCCGTGGTAAGAATTTTTGAGCAGGCAGAACAAAGAGTAGCATTGGAAGGAAGACAAATTGCGAGTTCATCCCATAAATGTCTTAGTTTACCATAGTAAGTAATGATAGACTGACCTTGTTTGTAATCATTGATGTCTGATTTCAATTTCAGAACGCGTGGTCCATTTCCTAGTGAGAAGCGTTATTGTATTTCTTCCCAAAGCTCCTTTGCAGTTTCACGTATTGAAAGCGATGGACGAAGGTTGATTTCAATGGATGCTTTAAAGTTTAATCCATCCTATCAACATAGAGTTTACTGTAGTTCAGTGAGACTATCCAACGGCAGTGGGTGATGGCATCTTGATGGACCCGTCAACAAACCCGTACTTGTGGCGTTTCCAATCTGAGAATTTAGAACACTGTAAGTTAACCGGGCAAATAGCAAGGTCTGGATGATCCGATGGGTGGAGATAAAGTGGATATGTAACATCAAGTGTTCCGGTAGGAACCATGATTGAGATAGGTAGAAGATATATATAAGAAAAAGAAAGAACTTTGTCGATCAGTTAGAGGATCGAATATTGCCTAATACCATAAAAGATTGATTTGAAATTCAAAGATGTGTTTATTCCAAAGACAAAGAATTACATATAAAGGGATTACAAACAAAGATTAAGGAAATTGTGTACTATGCTGCAAAATACTATATTTTAGGAAAAGTAAAACATAGATATACAACAGAGAAAACTACACAAAATCACCCTTAATAACCACTTTCTTACAATAAAACACTCTTTATAAATTTTTTAGCATAAAACCACCCTTAATACTCATATATATGCAACAAATCATCCCTTATGATTTTTTTTGCATAAAACCACCCTTAATTTTTAAATGTTTGCAATTAACCATCGTGAAAATTACATCAAATATTTAAATTGAAGCATAGGAAAAGTAATTTTCCATGATTAGTATCAATATCATAATTAGTTTGAATATTTGGTTAAGTATTATAGTTATGATAGAAGAATAATTTAAAATAAAATAAATTATCAACCATATACAAAAAATAATCCAAATTTTAAAAATTAGTAACTTACAAATCATCGTCTACAAAATCAATACCAATGGTCTCAAGTCTTAACTCCGGCTAAATTGATCACGTGGTTGTCATATTTAAATTTTATTTTACAAAAAAACTTGTTACTTGTTTTAGTTAATCAATAACTTAACCATTTTTTATTTTGAAAAAAATTCAAACCAATAATTTTATGGGTTCAAAAATACCAAAATAGTTATTAAGAAATTACAATATAAAGGTTTTAAATTTTTGAAAATAAATATCCGCAATATAAGAAAATTCCAGATAAAAAATTCTAAAGCAAAATTAGCGGAAAATCTATAACTTTTTCACTAATTTTTCTTCTTCTTCTTGTTCTATACGTTTTCGTGGTATTTTTTTCTTGAAAAGATGTTGAAACTACTAGTACCCAATCTGAATAAAATTTTTAAAAAAGTTTTAGTTTTTTTACATAATTTTTAGTTGTTGGTTGTCACAAACCAATTCAGGTAAAAATATTAGTTTTTTTTTTGTAGCTTTCCGTTTTTTGGTTTATTAGACGATAACTTGTATATGAGTTACTACTTTTTATAATTTAGATTACTTTTGGTATATGGATAATAATCTATATCATTTTTTGGATATTTTTTTATTATAAATTATAGTAATTAATTAAATATTGAAACTAATTATGATATTAATATTAATGATGAAAATTTACCTTAACTATGCTTCAATTTTTAAAAAATGATGAAATTTTAACTAGTATAGGGTGTTTAATTACAAACTTTTAAAAATTAAGGGTGGTCTTATGTCAAAAAGCTTATAAGGGATGGTTTGTTGCAAATATATGAGAATTAAGAATGGTTTTATGCTAACAAATTTATAAAGAGTGGTTTCTTATTAGATAGTGATTATTAAGGGTAATTTTGTGTTGTTTAATTTGTACAATAAGTTAACTAGGAAGAGCCAGAAAAAATAGCATATATAATGCATTTTTACTCGGTAAAGAAAAAGAATGCAGATTTTTTTACATTAATTTTTACGGCAACTTAACTACTTTTTTTTTGTTTGTAAAAAGGAGGCTTAACCTATATATTAAAAAAAAAACTTACAAAGGCATGTTAAAATCAGAAATACACTCAGGCTGCTCATAAGCAATAATGAAAGAGCTAGGAGTGTTCACAGCAGAAGAAGCTAGTTTCCTAACAATCTCATTGGACTTTGAACTGCAATGTTGGATCTGAACGTCCCAGTCATTTCTATTAGCAAAACGTCGGCATCTCCGGATCATAGCTATGCTTGGGTGTGTAGGTAGTTGTTCATCATTGAAAATCTAGACTAGATGAGCTATATCGGTTTCAACTAGAAGCTTGTTAATTCCCATAGAATTCGCATAATCGAGACCAAAGAACAATAACCAAAAACCCATTGAAATCGTAGCTAAAGAACTTCCCCCATATGTGAAACTGACAATGAACTGACCTCTATCTGTCCGGAATATCCCTCCTCCTCCACCTAGTTTTTGGTCCTTTTCATAATGAGTAGCGATATTCAGTTTCACCCAACCGATCGGAGGAGGCTGCCATACTGACTCAACAACAGGCCTAGCATGAGCCCGTCCAGTACCTGGGTTACGCCGATTCAAGGCTTCCCAGTATGTTTGAATCGAATTTTGGACCACGTTCGGAACATCATTCAAGCTATCAATGTCATTAAAGTTCGAAATTGTTCCTAACCTTCCAAATAAACCAACACATTGTCATGAAACAGGATCTCCAAAAATTGGTTCGCTGCAGATTATAACAAACCCAATCCTTGATCTCAGTATGCTCGAAGAAGCTGTGCAATTCCCCTTGTAAAATGCATTCCTTCCACAAATCTTTTACTTCAACACAATCACGAATCATGTGTAGGCTAGTTTCACAACATCCACACCGGGGGCACGAGGAGAATGAAGAGAGATGTCTCCTGACTCTTTTTAACATCGGTAAGAATGCAATCATGGCTAAGAAATACATAAAATGACGAGCCCTTTGCGCTTTCGCAGGTTAGTCATTCAATCAGTGGTCACTATTCAATTTCAATAAGTTAGATTATCAATAAAGTAACTTTTCTAGTGCATTTTTTAATTGTTATATCAATTATATAATTATATATTCATGTATACAAGACAACTAAAGTATCACATATATCAATATATCTAATTAAAGTGATAGTACTTTAGTTAGAGTGATTTTTTTTACATGTATAGTTATTATATAATGTTTAGGTTTTGTCCAAATATATATAAGTTTTTATAACACTTAGTAAAGTAAAGAAGTATAGTATTATTATGTAATAGTAGCATGTTTATTAATATTTTAAAATTAACACCTCTTTGTTGGTATGTTGGGTTATTTAAAAAAAATTCAAATCCAAATTAATTATTAATTATTTTGTTAAAATAAAAGACAGTTATTTTAGGGTATTGTGACATAATTTGAGTGTTTTGTACTTTATTATTATTATTTATATACATATTATTTTAAATTCCGTCCATCCATTTAAATTTTCGGTTTTGTACTTTTTTATTATTATTATTATTATTATTATTATTATTATTATTATTATTTATATACATATTATTTTATATTCCGTCCATCCATTTAAATTTTCGGACTCCCCCCCTAAAGATAACTTAATACAAATTATACAATAATACACAAAGTCCCTAATGGTAACTTAATACAATAATACACAAAGTTGAGTGATTCAATTGAACGACTTGTCAAAACTAGCCTATATTGGTATTTGCCTATTTGGTACCCAAAATTTGGGGTAGACGAAGTCCAACTCGATTTTCTCCATTGAAATAGATGTGACAATTGGACGACTTGAATAGAACTAGAAGGACGACTCCAGGCACCGGTTTATATTATTCAGATTTATTATGAACGTGGATATAAATTTATAATTTATGTATTATTTCATTGAAATCTGTACGTGATTCAAATAAGAAAGGCAAAATACGAGTGCTAAAATGTATCAAAATATCTACTCTCTTCCCTACACTCTCCTCGTTGGTCGTTGTTTAAGGAGAAACAAACTAAGAATTTATTGAAGATTGAAAAATGTAAACGAGATATTAAAATCTCAAAGTAGAAAGATCAGAGATTGGTTAATTGTTATCGGTCACGGTGAATTCAGAAACACGGACCAAATGAATCTCATCATCTCCATAAACAAAAGTAAAAGACGATCATCAGAGACTTAAATACGTAAGAATCATGGAGATTGGAATTGCTTCCATCATATTGTTGCAGTTTTAGTCATCATCAATTGACCGCTCATAGATCGTAAAACACAATTGTGGAGAAAAGATTGAAATAGAAAAATAAAGGAAATTGCTGCGACTGTCATGACAGGAGGGTGAACCGGAGGAGGAAGACGATGTTGAAGTTTTTGTTTTGGGACGACTTTTATAAGAGCTACGGATCTGTAGCCCTAGATCGGACGGTGGTGAGTAGATCATGTATGTGTTGAGGATACAAAATTGAACGACTAGGTTTAGGCCCATTGGGCCTATCATTGTATGTTTCAGCCCATATACTTTATTATTACTGAGCTATGGACTTGTTCTCCATTGGGTCTATTATTGTAATCTACCTCTAACTAGTCCTCGACTCGATTCGTCTTACCATATATGTAAAGGAATTGGATAAATTCCTTCGTGAATGCCAACTTACATGAGGATTAATCCCAACAACGACTAACCCATTGATATTCTGTATCGTTTGACCCGTTAGAAGGTACAGTGAATATTATTGTTGATTATAACAAGGATCGGACTATCTACATTTGAGCAATACTTATACCTTTTTTTTTTATTAGTAATAAAGCACAACTATATTCGCAGAGGGTACCAAACCTCATTCCCGCCCAAAAAAAAATACGCCAACAACAACAACCTTCTATAGTCACGGATGCCAACTTACATGAAGAAGAATTTGGACCGGATTATTCTTGTTGGATCGGACATGGGACGGTTATCTAGGTCCAGTTCATCAAAAGTTTGTGAGGGTCCAAAAAATCCAAAAATAATTATAAGAAAAATTGGTTCGATTGACTAAATAGGTCTGAATCGGACATGAATATTTAGTCCAAGTTTGGTCCAACAAGAGATTTTTGGTCCTGAGCCAATAAACAATTCTAGATATAGCCCGATTTCTGATACAATTTGATATATTGATGAAATAATTTAGGTCTTGAAATTTGTTGAACCTTTTTTTTTTCAAAAATCAAATTATTAATTAATATAAAATCACTCATTTCTGAATTATTTTGATTTTCATTACAGTTCTAAGTAAACACGAGTATTAAAATAAGTTAATAATTTAATATCAAACGATCCCTAAAACAGGGACAAAATAACATATTAAGAAGGGTATTATTCAATGTGAATGGGAAGCTTACATGAGGTTTGTGTATTGGCAAGTAACAAGATACATTTCTGCTTCTCTCACAGTCCTTCAAAACCAAAGAGTACAACTATTGAATCTACCAAAAGCTGAATTTCACACCACTCTTTCTATGAAACATTTGATTTGATGCAGACAATCAATACAAGATACATTCACACTAACAACAAGCTACAAGTGTTATTAACTTACTATATTTCACAAGTATGTATAACAATTCAACAACAAATTCAGAAGCTATAATCCACATGACAATGTGCAAAGGAACTTACCGTGTCAAGAACACTATACGGAACTGCTATTGTCCTGTCGAACGGGAATCAAAGGAAAATCCTCATACTGCTCTGCACTCCCTTGATCTTCAGCTAAGCTATTCAATGATTCATAAGCCTGGTACATAGTAATCCTGTCCTTTGGTAGAAAAGCAACACAATTACAAGCAATCTGAAGAACCCGAAGAATCTCATCATCATGACCTTTACCAAACAAATCTCTATCAACAGCTTCACTGATTCGTCCAGAAGCCGAAAGCTGTTTAACCCAATCAACCAAATCACATTTGAATCCATCATCAGCAACACTCACTTCAAGAGGCTTCTGTCTAGTTATCACTTCCAAAAGAACAATCCCAAAAGCATAAACCTCGCCTTTCAATGAAGCAACCATGGTGCTCGCGTATTCTGGTGCTACATAACCAACTTCACCAAGATTTCCATCATCAACATAACTGCTATCTTTTCCTTCAGATGAACTCATCAGCCTTGCTAACCCGAAATCGATTATCCTAGCATCAAGATCCTCATCCAAGATTACAACATTCGAGCTTATGTTCTGGTGTAAACAAGAAGGCTGGTTACCATGATGTAGCCAAGCAAGACCTCTTGCAACACCCAAACAAATCCGAAACCTATCAGTCCAATCCAATGCTGATGTCTTCTCACCGTGTAAAATCGAATACAACGTTCCATTACGCATATGCTTGTACACCAAAAGCTTTTCATCTTCCACAACACAATATCCCAATAGAGGCACTAAATTCGGGTGCCTCAACATCCCTAACCGATTCATCTCTGTCCGAAATTGCTTCTCGTTCATCCTACAAGCATTCAACCTCTTCACAGCCAATGCAGAACCATCAGGTAAAACAGCTTCATACGTAATCCCCATCCGAGTTGAAAACATCACACTCTCTTGGCTGAAATTGTTAGTAGCAGCCAGTAGATTAGCAAGCTTGACCTTCACAATCGGTTTCTGAAACAAAGTAACCTGAACGAGACGATGAGCTCTCAATCTATCAGTCCAACTGGAATCATCACCTCTCCCAAGTCCATAACCTTTCTTTCTCTTATCACTGGCTTTAGAAAAGTACCAAAACCATAACCCTAACGCTAACAACAACGAAACAGTAGCACCGAAAACACCAGCGGCGATTATAATCCCCAGATTCTTCTTGCTCAGAGAACCGCACTTCCCTTCCGGATTCCCACACAAGCTGTTTCCATCGAAGCTAGATTCATCAAAATGACCTAATCCGATCGGAATCTGACCTTTGAGATTGTTATTCGCAACGGAGAAAGTACTCAAACGATTCAAATTAGCCAATTTGAAAGGGATGTTACCAGATAACTGATTATTCGACAAATCGAGTTTGTTCAAGTACTGACAATCGCTAAGATTAGCCGGGATCTCGCCGGATAATTGGTTGCTAGCGAAGTCTAACGTGACGAGATAAGACAACCAACGGCAAATTGAAGAAGGGATTGAGCCGGAGAGAGAATTACCAGATAAGTCGAGGTTTTGGAGGCTGGTTGAGCAGAATTGGAGAGAGTCAGGGACATTTCCGGAGAGTTGGAAGCCACTGAGTTGGATAGTTAAAAGGCGGTTTTCATGGTCGTTCCAGCATGTGATACCGATGAAAGAACAGATTGCGCCGGCGGTGGTGTTGGTAAAGTCCCATGAGGCAAGACTTTTTTGTGGATCGTTGAGCGATTGCTTTATACCTTGTAAGCACTTGACATCGTCAGAGAAGGCGTGATTGATTATGAAGAAGAGGAAGAGAAGGAGATGGAGAAGAGGTGTTGATTCCGCCATTGATGAAGCTTGAATTCCCTCTGCAGAAGAGGAGATGGAGGGCTTGTTGGGTTGTTGGGCATAGGTGACGGAGTAGTGGAAGAAGTGAAGAACACGACTGTTTGAGGCTGCGAGAAGGGAGGGATTGACTTTGAATTTTCTGGGTTTTAATATTATTATTTTTCTTTCGTAAATAGCACAAAACCACCCGATAAGTTTCATTTATACAACACTATCCATTTTAAATAAATATTTGCAGAGAACCGCTACTTTTTTCTATCAAAACACAAACACATCTCAATAGTTGGTTCGTAGGGAAATTTCAAATGGCGTTCCATAATTCTTTTTATTATTTACAAATTAATATTAATCAAAATTAAAGATAAATTATTCATTTAAAAAATTATTTATACATTTAGAAAAATTTAATAATAACCCGTAATTACTAATTATCCTTTCTCCCCTCAAATTCTTACGCTTGATCCGAAAAAAATCACGAGGAGGAACACTGTCCGGAATTTTTCCTTTTTAGTGGAATTTTATATAAATTCTATTTTAATAAGTAGTTTTATGCATAATATCCTAAAGTTATTTGATTTATATGAAATTGCAAAAAGAGGAGATGTGTTGACCTGGAAATGTATTGCTAAAGAGGATGCTTCTATTAAGGTTCAGCAGTACACCAGAGTTGAAAGAGATGGATGATAGTGATTAGTGATTAACAGACTTTGACTCATTAAAAGAGTAATTTTAATAAATATAGAATCACGACTTCAGTAATTATACTTGGAGGGTATTACTTAGTTTACAAATCTATATCTATCTATATACTAAAGCAGTCCGTGAACTTACACGTAGCACAATCTGGTGAATTCACGTCATTAAATTTACACGTGGCACAGTGAATCCACGTCATTAAATTTATACGTGTTAATTTTTTGTTAATTCAGGTCCCACCGTGTTAAAAATATTATTTAAATAATTAATTTATGAATTTATTTTAAATAGTTTAATAACAAATTTATTGTTAGCCCACATATTATTAATTGACCTTTAATTAACTATAATTTAAAATTCGAAATTAAGATTTGTAATATAATTTTAAAGATATTAATATTTTGTTAATTTATAATTTTAATTTTTAATTGAACATTATACTTTCTAAAACTTATATATTTTATTTTTTTATTTAAATGTTTTAAAGATCTTAATATTTAACTTTCTTTTTTTTTCTGAAACTTAAAAACTTTATTTTTTTATAAAATTTGTTTTTTTAAAGGATGAAAAAATATTTCTTCATTTTAAACAATAAATATATAAGAATAAAAAAAAAATTTAGAATAAGTTTTTTTGACATATAAAAAAAGTTGATTTTATTATTGTTTCGAAAATTTTTTTAGATATTTTTAAATAATTTTGTATAAAAACTCATAAATTTTATATTAAAAATATATGGAAAAAAATCGTTAAAAATTTATTTTTTTTAAACAATATCGACTTTTTAATATAAAGAAAATAATTTTAATAAATTTTTTTGTCATTTACACAAAAGCATTTTAAAAAATCAAAATAAAAAAACTCGGAAAAAAATCAAAAAAGTTACGATTTTTTTAATAAAAATTATATATATTTTACTTAAATTAGTTGTCAAACCAAAATCGGAGTTGGATTTTTCTCAGAAAAAAAAAAAAAATTATATATTTTTTTTATAAATACGTTGATTGGATGTATCACTTTCAATAATTTGTAAAGTTGGTATTATTGAGTTTAATTGATAGTTGTTATTATTTTGAGTTTTTTATTTCTTTTTTATTTTAATTTTTTTAATAGTATTTTTATTTTAATAACTTGACATATGCTATTAATCTTATTAATGTTAGGTAATTCACTATTTAAATTTTATGATTTGTTTTATCCTTCTTTTTTTTTATTATATGTTTTACATATGACTTCTTATCTATCTTATATACTAAAACAACTAGTGAACTGATACTTGACGCAGCTTCCTACGGTTACCTCATCAATTTTACAGTGTCGTCTATTCATTAATCCACATCACGTATCCCAACATTTAATTTAATAAACCCTAAATCTTTATGGAATTGATACTAACTTTGACATTCGATTATCTCAAAGAATATTGTCCCGAAATCCTCTTTTCCGATTGTTATTGCAGGATTTGGATTTTTGCATCATTTTCATTCATAATGTGAAAATTAGAGCCTTACAACAAGTATCACATAACAATTAAGACAATTATTAAACATTTTTTATGACACGCAATTATCGTCTAACCAGTGCAGGGCACGGGTATTAAAACTAGTACACTACTAAAGTAAAGAACGTTTAAAGCTGACGTGGCGCGTTGTGGATCCAGTATTTTGAAATGGAGCTCCCACAATTTTTCGCCACAATATTTTTTTTTAAAAATCCATTATAATTTTTTCGATTTTTTTTTCCCGATTTTTAAGATCTTATCAGCAAAAATAATAATATTTAATAATTTTAATTTTAATTTATTTTATCCGATTTTTAACCCAATCAATTTTAATTTTTTTTCACCTTACGATTTAGTTTTTTACTAATTATGATTCCAAATATTCTAAAATTTCCGGATTCGTTTAAATTTTTTTTATAGATTTTAAATGACTCTTATAAAAATTGATTTATGAGTATTGATCTTATTTATTCTTAAATTTTATGGCATATTTTTATTTTCTTAAACGTAGATTTATTTTGTTAGATTTTGATAAAGATTGTGCAAGATTCGATTTTTTTTATAAGATTTTAAATAGTTAAAAAAAAACATGATTTATATTGCTGATCTTATTTATCTCAAACTTTTCAAAATTCGTTCCTGTTATGTTATATAAATATTTTTAAACTGGTTTTGGAAAAAAATTGTGAAACAACTATTGATCTAATTTATTTATTAAATTTATCTATTTTTATTATATATTTTTTTTATAAAATTTCCGATATCTATGATATATTTTTCCATACTATTTTCGTTTTATCCATTAAGCTTTAAATGTTTTCAAAGCTAAAATTTTATTTTATGCTATCGTTTTTAATGTCCAGTTCCATTCCTATCCAATAGGTTTATGAGCAGGCGACGAGAGTGTAAAGTCCGGAAATTTTAGAAAATAAAAATATAACAATGATCGGGAATTATAATAAATTATCTTTTTATCCTCTTTCCGTAAATTATTCCACGGAAATGTTCGGGAATTAGTTCCGACCCGTAAACCGTAAATTTATTTTTACGGAATTATTTTACGGGATCCGATCCCGATACGTATTTTGTTTTCTTTCCCCCTCTTTTGCCCTTTCCACGTGAGCATGTCCGGGCCCCACCACGCCAGCCTGGCCGACTCCTCGTCCTTCTCCTTGCCGCTCCCTCACGTTTTCTCTGCAGCTGTCGAGCTACACGCCCTAGCCTGCAGCCCGACCCCTTGGTCACTCGCCTAGCCCAGCCACTCCCTATCTCCCTCTGCTCTCGTCTCTACGCTCCAGGCACACCACCACCCTTCATCTCTCACGCAGCCTCCCTCCTCTCCTCTCACTCTTCTCACCTCGGCCGACCCCAACCTCGAGCTCCCTCTCTCACCTCGCTTCTCTCTGTCGTCTCCGTGCCCAGCTGGAGCCGCGCCACCGCCGCCAGCACGAGGAGCCACTGCAGTCCCGCCGGCCGCTTGCCCTCGCCTCGCCCTCTGCGCTTTCTTTGATCGGTGCAGCGAGCCCTCTCCCTCATTCGAATCGAGCCGAGCAGCCCCACCCAGGAGAAGGCCGGCCGAGACCTTACCCCTGCAGCCACCAACGAGACCGGGGAAGCTTCGCCCTTGCCTCGCCCTCGTCTTTCCTCGGCCGCCTCTGCATCTCGGTCGAGCCGGCTGAAATCTCGGCCGAGCCACCCTGCTACCTCGGCCGAGCCCCGCTGCGATCTCGGCCGAGCCACCTTGCTATCTCGGCCGAGCCACGCTGCAATCTCGGCCGAGCCCTCCTGCATCTCGGCCGAGATCCTACTGTCCAGGCCGGAGCTGCACCGTGCCTCCCTGCCGCCGCCGCCGCGAGCCGGAACAGCCGTGTGGCTGTTGGAAATCGAGCCGGATCTCGAGTTTTCCTCGTGTGCGAATCCCCGATTTCGGACCTTATTTCGGTACGTTTTAATCACATTCAACGGCTGATTTTCGGATATATTGTAGATGGCATAGCAGTATATAACATATTAAAATTCTAGGACGATCCAACGGCTGGATCAATAGTTATGACCTTGGAAAGTTAGAAGAAAATTTGTTTCCTAGAACTCGCATGTTAGGATTGAGACCTTGATGATTTTGTGCGGTTTAGTTGTTGTGGATTTGGGAAGTACTGATGCTTCCCGTATGTTGTAGTCATGGCCTAGAATGCATAAGAATTATTTCGGAATTTTTGAGGAATGTTTGACGTGGTTAAATTGAGGTCAAAGTATTGAGAAATCTAGGTGACGTTTAATACGTTCCTTACGGATTTTCTTCTTGAATCGGAAATCTTTAGTAACCGTCTAGAGTCGTTTAATTGATAATAAATGTAGTTAGATATTTTCCGGAAGTTTAGAGGCCCGTTTGACCATTTTAGGATTTTAAGGAAATTCGGGATCAAAACCGTAAATTCCTTAAAAGTTAGATTTTCGGACTTTAGGAAAACGTGATAGACGTCCTAGACCCCGTGGACTTTTATAAGTGTTGGATTATGAGCATGATAGATTCTAGGATGTGATTCTAGAATGGGAATCAAATGATCTTGTATAGATCATTTGGGTAGAAGTCCTAGACTTCTCGAGTGATCGAGTTTTGATATATGTATCTTGCGATGAGGAGGTTTTGTGTTCTTCCCAAGGGAAGCAGGAACGTTTGTGAGTTACCGTTGGGACGAGGTAAGTTCCCGGACTTACTTAGCGAGTATTTTACGTATTAGCATGATGCGTGTTGGGTGATGTGTGTTTAAATATATGTTATAATTATGAAACCGGTAAATAGGACCACCGACCATGTAATTATGTTTAGCCCAAGTGTATGATAACGGACGGTGACAATACTGCCTAGCCCGGCATGGGTCTAGGGGATTCTCGGCGACTTGCCCGGCGGGTTAGATGGACGGAGGCATCCGTGCCATTCTTTGCCGGTGGGGGGACCGAGGCGAGACCACAGTGGTTCTCGTGTCACAACCAGAAGTTGAATTAGAACGGGATACGAGTTAATAAATAAAGATGATAAACCGGACTTGCGTGATTTATGTTTTGTGATTTTATGTGTTTGTGCCCTTCCTCTTTATTCTAATGCTTAGAATGCTAGCTAACGGTTTAAAACCGTTTATGTAGATGATTTGCAGGTTAGGGACGTCGCCGAGTAAGGAGGAGGAGTGGACAACCGGGGTCTCCGTACATTATAGGACGGGGATTGTTTTGAGTCGGGTTTTTATGTTGTTGTTCATGGATATTTGTACGTTAGACTTCGTATTAGATTAAGTTGTTTTGAGGACTCGACTGAGTTTCCAAAGTTGTACCGTTACATTTCGTTTCCGTATACATTAAAAACGTATTTAAGTTTTCCGCCTTTATTTTGTGCCATTGTTGAAAGATCCGGTGAAATTGTTGTCAGGCTAAGGGTCGGGACCCATTGTGCGGTCTCACCCAGTAGCGCCCCGAGTCCCGCGGATTTGGGGTGTTACAGAGAGTGTGTATAATTTCAATATCAAGTTTTAGTGTTTTTCCGACAAAGTCATAATATGAAAGGATAGGATATCATTCTTATAGAATTGAATTTCGATACTCTTCTAATATTAGTTTGATGGAGGATATAGCCGAAATTCTCTAAATATGGCTTCGAGTTTATGCTGTTTGGAGCAATTAAAGAGAACTCAATTCACTCAAATTAATGGCACAAGATCCTTACGGGCCAAAAAATCAACGTTTTTATAAAAGATTAATTGGACAAAATTCTTATCTTATTATTTAACATAATGCAAATTAATTCAGTTTTGATAAATTGTGAAACTATTTGCACTATATTTTCAAGAAACTTACATTTTGAATAATAACTAATATATAACAGACATGATGTAATAAAGTGCATCATAAATGGTTCCAATTACGTTGAGAAGGTGTTAAGATGTGTTAACTCTTAGAAAAAAGTAGAGACCGGACATTTGATATTGCAGTTTGTTAGAATTATCACCAACTCAGGTTGTACGTTACTACTCTATTCATCCATATGAATATATCGTGTTATATGTGATTTTTTTTTGTTTTAACCTGCGTTATCTTATTAAACATGTGACATCTATGTATCAAGCACGTGTTCGTATCAAGAATGTTTCTCGGTCTCAATGATCTTATTATTAAGAAAGCCATTGTTAAGTATTAAATGAATGAGATATAAATAATTCTTAGATTTAGAAGTTTTGTTACATCTATCAAACATTTTGTAGGTACAAAACGAATGAAGTAGAATTCAAGAAAATTGATGAAGAGTAGGAAGACGAAGATAATCAATTTGATGAACAAGAAGAAGATGTAGAAGAACAATTTGGTGAAAAAAGGAAGATGAAGATTACCAATTTGATGAACGAAAGGAAGATAAAATTTGATCAAGATGTAAAAGAATCAATTTCATATAAGAGAGGAAGATGAAGATAACCAATATGATGAACAAGAGGAAGACGGAATTGATCATATAGATTAAAGATTGATAAGAATTGTAAACGAGTTGAAGATCATAATCTTATTGTTTTCTATTTATGCTTTACATATTTAATAGCACTATATTTTTAGTTGGTTTTATTATTTTGAATATTGGTTGTTTTGTTTTAAAAATAGTTGTGTTTTGTATATACTAGACATACGTTTTGTTTTTTTTGTATTTTTTATCTTTAAAATATTACAAAAAAATCCTTAACTCTAAGATCACTATACCGAATAACTACGACTAAAGATAAACATGTAAATCTTAATGGAAAACACAAATTTGCTACATTAAATGTATTATTTTTAAAAGCAAAACAGTATAATTTCAATTAAATTTATGTTTTATAATAATTTATAAAGGAAAAGACACTTTAATACATACATAAATAACAATAAACCATATTGTTTTTCAGCTAAATAACTATAGATGATATTGATTTTTCTTTATATATATATATATATATATATATATATATATATATATATATATATATATATATATATATTCAAGAAAATAAAACACAAATTTTGTCAAAAAAGTCAATATATTTTTACGATATATATTTGTTTTTAATAAAATAACTATAGGTAAAAATGATGATAAAATTTATGCACTAGTTGTAACGTATAGTTGATTTTAGGTTGGTCTTTTACGGGCCCAAAAAAAGTTCAAACAAAATACAATGCCTTACCTTTTTGGCGTGTCAATCCCTTGCGATTTCAACTTTAATCACTTATGATTTACCTATTTCTTTTAGAATTATCTAATTATTTTAAAAAATGCATCCATAATTTAAGGTAATAATATATAAAAATTTACCATATTAATTTATAGTGATTTTAAAATAAAATGTGCAAACGATTCACCTAATTAATTTTTATATATTTTTAATTTTAAAAATATTATCCTAGATATATGGGTATTTCAACGGTGTTAAAATATTTTCGGTATTATCCTAAATCTCAATTTTTTTTAAAATAAAACAACATTTTGAGTTTGTTACGAAATAAATGTGGAATACTAAATGTATTTAATGTATATTTAGATGAATACTTAGAAATTAATCAATAATAAAATAAAAATAAAAAATAGTTTTATTTTAGACAAAACCCGCACAAGGTGCGGGCACTAAACTAGTTAACTATATTAGAAACTATAAATTTGGATGTTAATTTTTGATTTGAGTAATTTCACGTCATGTGTCAAAGACTCAAGGTATAAGTAATAAATAAATTCAGAGGAGAAAATGTATGGTTTTTGGAACATCGACTGTTTTGACCATTTTCGATTCCAAATGATTTTCTTCCTCCTATGTTGCCAGTAATTTCACATTGATATAGTTTACTCAAGTGCGTAATGAAGTTGCGAAGAATTAGCTCATGAAGAACAATATCCGTTGTTAACCGACGTGACGGGCTACTCAATTTTAGAGTTTTTGTGTTAAAACTAATACTAGTTTTTTGATTTTTTTTTAAAGATTGTTTTATCGGATAATTATTTAATTATGTATTTATTTAGTTTATTTATTGATCAAGAAATTCTAGTTTGTTCGTTTTCACTATCGGAGTTGTATGAAGGTTAAGGAACTTGAAGCCAACGAAGAAATAATATCGTGGAATGCACGTATCTATGAGATAATGTCGTCTTTTTTCGAACCAAAATCCTTTTGACACGTATATAAAGTTTTATATAACCCTAATCTTAGACAAATCTATTTTAAAACAATAAACTCAATCACAGACCAAAGTAAAAAAAAAAAAGTAGTATTTAACATCTTCATTGTAACACCCCAAATTCTGGAAACTCGGTTGTTACGGGTTAGGACCTCACAATGGGTTCCGACCCTAATTTGACAACAACTTTACCGGATCTTACAACAAGACACAAATAAAGGAAAATCGAAATACTTTTTTATGCATTAAATAGTCATGATAAAAGAAAGAAACAAAAAACAACAACCGGTAACAAAAGAAATCTAACAACTGAAATGACATGAAAGTTTGCCCAAAAAGAAAATCTCGACACTAAAATGAACAAGTACGGAAAATCCGGATGACCACTCTCTCCGGATCACTCCACAACGGTCTTACCCTACAAGGTATCTACAACATGACAGTATACACTGTTAGCTAACAATTCAATAAATAAGTTCATATTAAGTAGCACATACACAAGCAATATGGAAATTAAACACATAACATGCTCACACTCAATCGTGTTACTATCTTTCATTAGGTGGTTCATTTCTATTAGTTCAACTTATTGTGTGGCACGAAGGTCCCCCGACCTTCGCTTCTGTCCCTGTAAACCAACCGGAGTGGATCCAATGCATCTCATTGTTAACCTGACAGCGTTGGGCAGTGATGCCACGACCCGTTCTCATACACTTTAGTCTACTTATACCGTAATGTTATCCTACTCAAGTTATACTCATAAATATACAACATGCACCACTACCATAATATACACTCATATACGTATCGTTAGTTAAGCAAGTCCAAAAGGTTGAAGTACAATCTCAGTTGTTGCATTGTGTTGCCCCTGGGTTAGAGAAAGTAGGATGTGGCATGTGGGCCGGTGGAATCAAAAAAGAGAAGTGGCCCAAGAATAACGAGTAACGACTGTAAGAAAGAAGCAAATGCCGATCTGGGACGGGAAAGGAGAACCCAATATTGAGCACAAAAAGGAAAAGAATTAAGGGAAGGAGAAGGAAATGGTATGGAAGAAGGAGTGGGCTAACGGGAGGAAATAAGGAAGCATGCTCAAGGAATAGACTACACTATGAACCCAATTTTCAAATCGGTTTTATTCGATTACGAACCTGATAAAACTATTGGTATCGAAATAAAAAAAATTGTTATCATTGAGGTTGCCACTTGGACTTTGTCAAACGGTAATGTAAAGTGAAAGAGTGGATGAGTTGCATTAGATAAGTTGTTGCTTATCTTGTGTTTATTCATACAAGAAACAAGTATATATACACACAAACACTAGAAGTCTATAAAGGTTAAGTATACTACAACTATGAAAAGATATATCCTACAAGCATTAATTACAAAGATATTGTAGCCGTTAAGTGTACTTTAGAAAATCAATTTTGATATCATTCCTTAACAATCCCCTTCACGTTCGTATATATGTTCACAATGCCCAACTTGGATATAAGGATAGCAAACTATTTGAGCACAATGGCTTGGTGAATATATTAGTTGGTTGTTCTTTGGTTCGGATGTGGAAAGGCTTCACTATTCCAACTTGTATCTTTTTTCGGACAACATGATAATCGATCTCTATGTATTTTGTTCGTTCATGAAAGACCAGATTTGATGATATGTGGATTGCTGCTAGGTTATCACAAAACACTGTTGACGCGTCTTTGAATCACACGTTTAGGTCTTTAAACAAATTTTGTAGCCATACCATTTCACAACATGTTGTAGCCATGGACCTATATTCTGCCTCAACACTAGATCGAGATACCGTTCTTTGTTTCTTTGTTCTCTATAATATCGGTGAATTCCCAAAGAATATAAAGTAGGCGGTAACTAATCTTCTGGTATCTCGACATCGTGCCCAATCCGCATCACAATACCCGGTAAGTTCAAGTTTTCCGATCGAAGGTAACAAAATACCTTGTCCTAGAGTCATCTTGATATACCTAAGGACTTGTTGGGTTGCATCCAAGTTTGGTTGGCGAGGATTACTCATAAGATGACTTAGAATATGCACCGCGTATAGTAGATCGGGACTTGTGATGGTAAGGTATATGAGACGCCCGACAAACCTTCTATATTGTGATGCATTTTGAAGTTCCTCCCCTTCATCTTAATTGGCGTAGAAATAAATTTTGGTCCATGAGAAACCTTGCAGGTCTGCCCCCTAGGAACCCAACGTCGTCGAGAATTTCGAGTGCGTATTTCCTTTGAATCAACGAGATCCCTTGCTTTGACCGTGCCACTTCGATTCTAAGGAAAGCTTCCCTGTGTCTTTAAGTTTGAATATATGTGAATGAACGGACTTGATGTCTTCAATCTCTTGTATATAATTTTTTGCAATAATTACATTGTCAACATAAACTAATAATGCAAGTAATGTACCTTTTTTGTTTCGGACGAACAATGAATAATCGGACAATGCTTGAATGAACCCAGCAGTTTTAAGAACATTGGAGAGCTTGATGAACCATTGTCTTGACGCTTGTTTTAGTCCGTATAGTGATTTGTGTAATTTACATACGACATTCTCCCCTTTTTCGACCAAAACTAGGTGGAAGGGACATGTAGGCATCTTCATGAAGGTTAGCATTCAAGAATGTGTTGTTGACATCCAATTGATGAACATGCCAATTCCGGAGAGCTGCAAGATGAGCAAAACACGGACAATGGTTAGTTTGGCCATAGGGGCGAAGGTCTCACGATAATCAATCCCTTGGACCTGGCTATATCCTTTGGTGACGAGGCGAGCCTTATATTGTTCAATCGTGCCATCAAGATTATGCCCGATTTTGAACACCCATTTGCAACCAATGGGTCGCTTGTGAGGAGGAAGCGGGGCGATACTTCAAGTGTGATAATCTTGTAAAGTTTTGATCTCAGTAGCCATGACATCTCGCCATCAAACATCAAGAACGGCCTGCGTAAAAGAGTGAGGTTCTTTGACAACCACAATATTAGCAAGGAAGGCTTGATAAGATGGGGACAATCGGTCATAGGTGAGAAAAGAGTGAATGGTGTACGCGGATGGATCGGTGGTGGTTATTTCTTCGGGACGAGAAGGAAGAGTGGTGATAATATGAAAGCCTTGTAGGTGAGTAGAGGTTCTAGTAGGCCGTGTAGATCAGTGAAGGGTGGGTGTCAAATGTTTGTAGGTGGATGCAAGTGGGGGGGTGCTTGGCCCCGACGTTTGGTTGGGTAGATGTAGATGGTCCGTCAATAGTGTGTCCCACAGGGGCAATTGACGATGGTGGAATAATTTCAAGGTTTGGGTTTGGTTGTGGTAAGGAGGTATCGATAAGAGTGGATTGTGAGATTTGAGGTATGCCATCAAACATGGTCGGTTGTTGGACAGAAACATGGTAGGGGGAAGTGAGGACTCGATGTAATCTTGGGAACAATTTTATGATATGGAAATTGATCTTCAAAAAATATAACATCATGGGATGTAAATACCTTTTTACCTTTTATATCGTAAACTCGATAACCTTTTTGACCTTGTGGGTATCCCAAGAAAATGCACTTGGTAGAACGTGGATCAAATTTGCTTGGCTTGGAAGCGTGTGTGGAAACGAAGCAACGACATCCAAATACATGAATGTGAGAGTAGTTAGGAGCCTTGTTATATAACCTTTCAAATGGTGTTTTACCGTGGAACATTGGTGTTAGTGTTAGGTTGATAAGGTATGTTGCAACAATGATGGCATCGGCCCGAAAGTAAATTGGCAATTGAGCTTGAAATAGGAGTGCCCGTGCAATATTAAGCAAGTGTCGATGTTTGCGTCAAACAACTCCATTTTGTTGGGGTGTGTTGACACAACTAGTTTGATGAACAATTCCTTTGTTTGAGTAGAAATTGACACACTTAAATTTGGTACCGTTGTCGCTTTGAATGATCTTAACACGTGCCCCAAACTGCGTTTCAACAAGGTTAACAAAATGCATAACAAGATCACGAGCTTCAGACTTACGTTGCATAAGGTATATCCATGTACAACGAGAAAAGTCATCTACGATTGTTAAAAAATAGCGTGCTCCAGAAAAGTAGGTATGTGATAACCACTCCAAATGTACATGCGAATTAAATCAAAACAATGTTTACTTAAAGAGGAACTTAGAGAAAAAGGATCTCTACTTTGTTTTGCTAAAGGGAAAATGTCGCATGTAGTTTCATGATATGATTTTTTATTAAGAAATCAAATAAAGTAGACACTTTTGTAGATGGATGTCCAAGGCGTCGATGCCAAGTCTCGTATGGTTCAGTGTAGACCTGAACAAATCCGGGCTCGGGCCGGGCCAAATTCAAAATCTTGCCCGAAATGTCCGGGACGGGCCGGGCCGACCCGCCTTGATCGGGCCTCCAGCAAAGCCCGTGCCGGCCCGCGTGTAAACACGGGCGGGCTGACGGGCCGGCCGGCCCGTGTTTACATTATTCACTTTTATTTTTATTTTAATAGTATACATATAAATATATATATAAATAAATATAAATAAATATATAAATATATAAATATATAAATAAATAAATATAGAAATATATATATATATATATAAATAAGTATATATAGATATATAAATAAATATATATATATAGATATATACATACGGGCCAGCCCACGGGCTAAATCCAACACCCAAGCCCGTCCCGAGAACAAGCGGGTCGGGCCTGGTCCGGCCCGAACAGGCCAATATGCTAGCCCATACCCGTGTTTTTTGGCGGACGGGCGGGCCCGGATTTGTTCAGGTCTAGTTCAGTGGAGACAACATTGCAATTACTATATTGGGGCGAATGTAGTAAGTAAAGTCCTCCATTTTCAATTCCCATCCCAATCGTCTTCCCCGATTTTAGTGGATGGAGCAAATATGTTTGATAAATATAATGACATAAGATGAATCAATAGCAAGTTTGGATATTGAGATGAGGTTAAGTGGAAAAACTGGAGCATAAAGTACATTGTAAAGTATAAATTTTGGTGAAATGTGAACATCTCCGGTGTGTGTTACCTATGTAGAAGTACCATCAGGCATTCGAACCTATCTATTTTGAACAGATCGATAAGTATGGAAAAGTTTCATATCACATATAATATGATCACTAGCACCACTGTCTAATATCCACATTAATGTATGATTCAAGTATGTAGTGGTGGATGCATTACCTAAGAAATTTTCATAAGTCGGATTACCGACAAGATTGGCTGAAGTAGTGTGAGGACCCATTGATTTCATACGATTTATGAACTCCATTACATTTTGACACTCATATTGAGACAAGGAAAGTTACCTTGAGCATTGTTGGCCTTCGAGGTGTGCGAGTTCCCTTCACCAATTTCTTTCTTCTTCCTGCGACAATAATCTAGTGAGTGACATTTACCATTGCAATAAGAACACGTCAAATGTGATATGAAGTTTATGGTCTCATGGTTTGTCATTTTGCATTTGTCATAAAACTTAGTTGTTCCTTCCTTCTTATATCCGTCTTGATTTCCTCTTTGGAGAGCAAAACTTGTTGCATCAGGAACTGTTGTTGGTCCAATAGATGCCATAGTTACTTGTTTCTCTTAACGCAAAACAGTAGCATAGGTTATGCTCAAACTAGGGAAGGAATCCAAACCAATAATGTTGCCTCGAGTTTGATCAAAGCTCTCGTCCAAACCCATGAGAAACTTCATCGTCTTGGGTCTCCATGTGACTCTTGATTTCGGATGCTAGCCTACACGTACATGAAGGAAACCCACAAAGGGCATCCTTTTGAACCCACGTGCCTTTGAGCTTGGTGAAACATGTTGTAACCGAATCTATACCTTTCTTACAATCATGTATGACAATCTCGAGTTGAAATAATAAAACCGTGTAAGTATGTGAAAAATCTTTCTTTTAGTTCCACATACCTTTTGCATCAGCACAATGAATGATTGATCTGGCGATTTCCATGGATACGGATCCGAGAATCCAAGCCTTCATAAGGGTGTTGCATCGCTCCCATTGTAACGCTTCAGTTGGATTTTTGGATGACTTGGTAATTGTCCCATCAATAAACCATTTCTTGTTCTTGATAGTAAGCGCCATTTCCATGGATTGTGCCCACGTAGTGTAATTCTCTTGATCCATCAGTGTATGTGCAACTAGTATTGTTCCTGGTTGATCCGAGTGATGGAGGAAGAGAGCACGATTTTGCTTCTCCCAATGCTCTGATACCATAAAACGGGAATGTAAAGTGAAATACATGGATGAGTTGCAGTAGAAAAGTTGTTGCTTATCTTTTGTTTATTCATACAAGAAACAAGTATATATTTACATAGAAAGTAGAAGTCCATAAAGGCTAAGTATACTACAGTTATGAAAAGATATATCCTACTAGCATTAATTACGAAGATATTGTAGCCGTTAAGTGTACTTTAGAAAATCAATTTTGATCTCCTTCCTTAACTTTTATCATTGAGATTGCCACTTGGACTTTGGCAAACATTTTAGAAATTATGATTTGTTCATTTGTTTTAAGGTGTATTTTCAACTGTTTGTTTGAGAGACTCTTTCAGCATATTATTCTCTCTTTTTCTTCTTTTTTACCTACAAAAGGATCGATTAGACACTTCTTATAAGTAAGAAACTAAATCCAAACAGTAAAGTAAGATTTCATTCCCAACAAACACTGATACCATATACACTTTTCTTTGAACGGTCGAGAATAAGTATTACATACACGTTCTAGTCTCATTTTGTGGCATTGCAATGGCATTTTCTTAAACTCAAATCGAGTTCAAATGTCTTCCTTGAGGGAAGGAATACAATAAAGCAAGATCATCCAAGAGTATATCCGGAATCATTTTCCTAAATTTTCTCAATCCAAAAATCTGAGGATCAATTTCTCTAGTTTTCACAATCTTTTTCTACGAATCAAAAGCCAAACAATGATTCGAAATAAGAAAAGAATCAAACACTCATCCCACAAAAATCGAAATCGAAAACCAAAACTCTAATTTAAAGAACAAAAGAATTGTGGGAGAATAAAGAAGATTAGACCTATTGTAACACATGTATTATGTTGTGCAGAGGATGAACCTACACTGTATGGAGCAAAGAACAAGTATCAATCTTATTTTACTTGTTTTTCTATCTTTTCTTTTTAAATTTTCAAATAAAAACTAACGGAACAAGTGAACTAAAGGCTTGTATGTGTAAATTGGGCCCATAGTAGAAAAATCAAAATATCAAGTGTACCAACCAGAAAAATGAAATTTAATGGCCACCAACTGAAAAAGTCGATACCTTGAGGACAACAAACGGAATTTTTTTAAAGTTTATTAGACTTAGGGGGATGGTCACGAGTCCGAGACCGACCGGAAGCTAAATTAAATTTTTGTATATGTATAAGAGTGAGTTTGAACTTGAACCGATTATTCAAGTTTGATATTAAAGTAGTTAGAACTAGTTATATTTAGGTTGAACCGGTTTTTTAATAGCCCTACTTTTTAGACTTTTAAGATTTTGAGTGATTGGATTGTAACGGATAGACAAATGAGAATTCTCTTGTCCGATTGGTCAGTTCAATCCAAAATGTCGGTTTGGACCGGAAAGAAAATAGTCTTGATTCGACTTATTAATAGGATAACAAGTATATAAGAGAATACATAGCCCAAAACTTTACAAAATTGCTAAGGACACGATGAAAAAACTACAAACGAGCTAGTTTGGGACGCTTGGTTTTTCCTAGGACTGGACACAAATTCCGTGACCGTCCCGGTCTCATCCCGATCTCGGTGATTTTTATCCAAAAATTATTATTCTCCTCCCACCATAAAAATTGTAGGACGGTATATGAGCCTTACATTTTTTGGTAAAATGGGAGAGTAGACTTTTTATGTAAAAATGAGCACCAAGAAGGCTCATTTTCTTTCTAGGTGACAAACTATGCCCCTTTTATTTATTTATAAAGATACTTTAAAGTGGCTAATTGATATTTTTAATTTAATAAAGCTCAAACTCAATCCAAAAGACAATATACAAACCCGAAACCGAAGCCGAAGCCGAACTAGAATAAAAACCCGAACCAAACCCGAAACCTGAACAGGAATCCGGAACCTGAACTGGAACCAAAATCGAACCCGAAACCCCAACCTAAATAAATCGTATTTATAGGGTTTTATTTTAACTTCTCTCTCAAATTCCTTTGTGCAACAAGAATTAAAAATAAATTTGAAATTACTATGGGTCTAGTTTGTTTTTGCTAAACCTAGAAGGCCTTACTACCCAATCTTCTCTACCATTTTCATGTCGTTAGGTTTGTTCCGTCTTGCATATATTAAAATATTAGATATAAAATATTTTAAAAAAATTATAAATTTACAAATAGTAAATTGAAAAGGTCAAAAAAAAGTGAACAACGTTGAGGCATTGCCTACGAGGGGAGTGATCATTGTGTAACTTTGTTAATTTTAAACCGAAAATAAATTATATACAAGTGATGTGAGATTGGACCGTCTCATCCCCGTCCAAACCAAGTAAGAACCGGTGATTTTTTAGTCTAAAAACACAAGGCCGGTCACAATCTCGTCCTATAGATAATTGTTGGGATGGGACGAGGGACGACTTCAATCTGTCCCGTCCCATGCCCAACCCTAATTTTTTTCAACTTTAACACTTTTCTAGACTTAGAATAGATATTTAACACTTTAACACTTTTCAATATGTCCTGTCCTATGCCCAACGCTTGTTGTTGGACCGGACTTAGAATAGATATTCAAGCTTAAATCGGCTATTTAAATTCAAATGGTTCAGACTTTTTCACAAAGTTTAAATTTTTTTAATTTTTTTTGGTAATGACCCATAGGTTTAAATTAAACATATTTATGAATAATTTAATTGTATGTCTGACCATTTGATCCTTTTAAGTCACTTGACTTTGCGTAACAATTTTTTTGGATGAACACGAACTTAGGTTCTCATATACAATAAGACTTTAGGTTAAAATAAGTATGAAAATAGACAACTTTTCGTTATTAAAAAAAGAATAGAATAAAAATAATAATGCCTGTAATGCAGTTGGAATGCATGTCCATTGGAGGTGACCCTAAAGAAGGATCTTATGGTCATCGTACTCAAGCCAATTCATCATTTTGTTTCATTATTGGTTTCTTCGAATTGGATTGCATGTCCATTGGATGTGACCCTAAACAATGGCTTTTGGTACGATTCATTGATTTCATTCAAGACCAACACACGAGACTTGCCATTATCTAAGTTATCAACATGTTTACGAGCACATTTTATGTTTTGAGGATGTACTCGTACATATACAAGTACTTCTATTACCTAGTAATTTTAAATTTATACATGTTATTAAGATATCTGAACAAAAAAAACATAAACACGACTTTTATTCGAGTTTAAAATAACAAGATAATTATTTTCGTGTATGACAGGCTCAATGTGTTTATTGGGCTTGTGATGCATGGAGTTGTTATATTTCGAAATTAAATTTCTGGTCACGATTTTGAATGAGAAAACTCGTCATTTTCGTGTTTAAGAGTGATGAAGAAAGTATGGGCCCGAGTGACATGTGACACGGGACGAGTCTAGTACGTTGGATAAATTAGGGTTTGTACATAAATAGATGGGACTTGGGAGGATTGCTCCAAAACCTCAATCAACGTTGCAAGTGAATGAGATTGGGGCCATACAAAGAAACTCCACCGCATTGTCTGCTGGTGAACATTCAATGCTCTCGTTTTGGTGTTAAAATTGACCATTACTTCCACATTTGCTTCATATTATTGCCCTCCACCGGCGTCCAAAAGACACCTATATACACACTCATAACTTCATAATTTAATAATAATAATGCATACTTTCTTCTTTTAAAAATTATATAATATGGGTGTAGAAATCAGATTAAAAATGGTAAAAAAAAAAAAAAAACATTATATGATTCCTAATAAACTATATTTGGCTAAGATTACAGATTAAAATTTTGGGTTTAAAATCCCTTAATTTGTATGAGCTTATTAATCAATCAATAAACTTAGGTATTGTTTATTCTAATTAGTTAAAGTCTTTTTTTTTTTAATTATAATATGAATAGCTTTGAAAAAATAGTAAATAAAACTGATATACATATACATATACATTGGAATCTCATCCAACATTAAATCGTTAATCAATTATATTATAAAGTAATTTATAATCAATATTTGTATGGTTGTTTTGACAATTATTTCGATTCTTATTTTGGTAAAAGGGGTTATTCAAGGTCAAGATAAAATTTTAAAATTTTGACCTCTAAGACTTGGATTATGAAATGTTTATAAAATTATAATATTCTCAAATAATTCATACAATTTTGTCTAACCTTCAAGTTTCAACGTTTATAATAAATGAGAAAAAATAATTTAACCTTCAATTTTTTTTCCAATATTTGTAAGAAAATTAAATTTAAAAGATAGAAATGACCCGTACAATAATGATTGGTGTCAATTAAGCTCCCATGACAAAACTATCACTTTGATCAAATCACCTCAAAAATTTAAGTATACGATTCAGTACTGAACTAACTACAGGAAAGAGAGAGAGTAAGATGGGTCGAAGGCTTACAATAATTATTCAAACACCCCATAATATACAGCCTGGATTATCTCATCTTCTTCTCATTTGATAGAGAGAAAGCTCAAGAAGAACCTATTTTTCAATGAAAAAAAAGAATTCTTGTTCAAGTGTTATACACATTTCAGGTAATTAGCTTATTAATTTACAAACTCATTTGAATTTCATGATGATATCAAGTTATGTGTTTCTGTAGATGAAGTTGAAGATTGTTCGGACAGTTCGTTTCGACCTGAAAAGACCCGGGATTTCATCCTCACCCATGAACTAAGGTACATGTAATGATTGAGTTGTAGGAAGAAGAATGATTTCTGAATATGTTCTTGTCTCAGGATCTTTGTAGGAACGTGGAATGTCGCCGGACAATCGCCGGCTCGAAGCTTGGCTGTGGATTTAGATGAATGGCTAAATCTCAAGAGTGCAGCTGACATTTATGTTCTTGGGTAAGTGAGTATTGATCAATAATCCAATCATGTAAGTTTGTAAAATAGTTTGTTGGATAATGTTTTTGTAAATTTTAAGGTTTCAAGAAGTTGTTCCATTGAACACAAGGACGGTGATTGGAGTGCTTGAAGATCAATCCGAAGCAAGAAAGTGGAATATGTTGATCTCAAAGATCCTAAACAAGAAAGAAGATTCGGTTTGGTTGACACCCACTTCGAGTCCAATAGCAAGCGACGAATACGAGTACACTCATAACAACATGGGTACGAGTTTGATACGAGATAGGGCGAAAACGCACCATGGTGTGATAAGTGGCAATAGTAATTACAAGTTGGTTGCTAGTAAGAAGATGGTTGGGGTCTTTGTAACAATATGGATGAAGAAAGAGATGTTGAGAAAATATTGTGTCTCAAATGTTAAGGTTAGTTGCGTTGCTTGTGGAATCATGGGGTGTTTGGGTAACAAAGGGTCGGTTTCGGTTAGTATGTCGGTCGAGGGGACGAGTTTTTGCTTCGTTACCGCGCATTTGGCTTCCGGGGAGAAGAAAGGTGACGAAGGTAGACGAAATCAACAAGTACAGGAGATTTTCAAAAGGACAAACTTCTCTCGGGTTGGAAAAGACGAGTTTCTACCTCTTCAACTCGACATACTTGGACATGAGTAAGTATGTTTAGACTTATTATCACTTTATAATCGACGTGAGATTATTTATTTTATGTTAAAACGATGATTTGTTGTAAAATAGTCGGGTGTTTTGGTTTGGAGATCTCAATTATCGGCTTAACTTGGAGGACGGTTTAGCTAGAGAACTCATAAGAAAGAAAGACTTCAAAGAGCTACAAAAGTTTGATCAACTTAAGAAGGAACAACAAGGAGATGGTGTGTTTCAAGGATGGCGTGAAGGGAGCATCGAATTTGCACCTACGTACAAGTACTATTTATCGAATAGCAATCGGTACACACGCAATCTTCCAACGCGATCAGGCGACAAACACAGAACACCAGCGTGGTACGAATGTACTACACACTTTTCAATAAATTTGAAATGAGTTATAAAGTAATAACGAAGCTTAATGTATACAGGTGTGACAGGATAATGTGGTACGGAAAAGGAATACAACAACTATCCTACGTTTGTGGTGATAGTAAATTTTCGGATCATAAGCCGGTTTCTGCCCTTTTTACCACGGAGATTGAAATCCTAAACAAATTCGTTGTTTCCCTGAATCATTCGAGTAAAAATGTAAGAATCTTGAACCCTGGACGTATAAGTGTAGACAATGTCGCATTTAAGCAAGGACGAAAAGAGACCGCGGAAGAGGCTAGACGCACACTACGAGCATTGATCAAGAAAGAAGTGCAAGAATCACATATGTAGATTAAGTGTACATAAATGAAGTGTAATTGGAAGTTGTAGAATACTTTTGTATATAGGTGAATATGTGCATAGTTTTGTATTGTATCATCATCACCTACTAAGTCTAGGTTTGGTTGGAGCGGTAGAATAGAAACGGAATGGAATCGGATAAGGGAAAGGAAATGAATTGAAAATGATGGAATTTTTTTTATGTGTTAAAAGACCTCTAAACAAACATAGTTTTTGATTGATTCGGAATCATTCCGTTACCGGGAATGATTCTTAGAGCTTCCAAACGAGCCCTTATTCTTATATGAAATGGCAATTTTTGATGTAATTTCTACAATTCTCATTTTTGCATGATGCAAGTGAATATAGGTATCAATAAATCTGAATTCTACTTGTTTTAAATTGAATTGTTCTACTTATTATTAAAGTAAAGTATTAAAAATAATTTAAATTATTATGTCCTGAAATTAAAAACTATAATTATTATTTAATTTATATTAAAATTAATTTAAACATAGATTTTATGAAATTAATTACTCACTTAGTCATAATTTTTCTTTAAAATGTGGCCAATGATAGAACAATTACCTCAATAGGCCCGAAAGCTAATAGGCCCATCCCAGTAAGGCCCAATTATTCAATGGGCCATGTACGTGCCCATGCGCGATATGGACATGACTACATAAGTTACCCAACGATATATGGATTGTAAATGATTATGTTTTACAACTTCGGATGAAATTGGCACTTATGTAATATTTATGTTTACTAGCTTAGTATCCGATCTTGCACAAAACTTAGTGAAAATTTTGTTATTGTAAATATTGTATTGATATTTAAAAAAATTAAAACAATATATTCATGTAAATAGCGGATAAACAATTATAAAATTGATAGTTGAGAATGAAATCATAGCAAATATATATAACTTAACGAGAATTACATCGACTAGTTTAATTTTCCGTGTCAAGGTACGGGTATAATCTTAAAACTTAATAGGTAAATTTTTTTATTTATAAAATACTTTTAATTTATTGTAATTTAAATAAATTAACTAAAGAGATGTTAAAATTAATTTCTATGTTATAGATGTATTAATTATAGTAGAAATAAAAAATAGTTTGATTAAGGAAATATTATATATTTAAAATTTTCTTTAATTATATAATGTTTAAATAAGTTAATATTGATAACTATTACATGTGAAATAAATAATTTATAAACACAAGAATGAAATGAGGTTCAAGCTTCAACGCCACCCGTTAAAATAACCGTAGCGGAAAATAAATTTTACTTTTAAAGTCGGAATATAAATATTAAATAAATAGAAGTTATAAAAAGTTCAATTTAAAATTTATATGAGGTACTTTTAAATGTCCTTTAAAGAACTGTATTGTAATATTTTATACATTTTTTAGTTGGTGAGTATTTACGAAATAATAAACATTATATATCTATATGTTCAAGTTATAGTAGGTAATAATATAATGATCTTGTAAATAAAGGTGAAAATATTTTTCAAATAATATTTAATATTATATATTTCTTAAAAGAAGTAGAAGATTGTGGTAAAATTATAAATGAAAACAATATAAATATACTGTCTATATTAATGATTTATATACATTAATTAGTTAATTAAATTATAAAATAAGGATGCATAAGAAAATGATATGTGACGCGAAGTTTATAAGAAAATAACACATTGTATAATTTATTTTGACTTTAATAGTAGTATAAAGATATATAGATTTGTATCAAGACAAATGTCGCAAATTTCAAATATAGGTAGTGCGTTTGAGCACGACTCAACCTTTATTTTACTGTATTTTGTTCGAGATTTTTTTTTTTGTGTGTGAACTTATGTTAATTAACCGTAGATTATTATTTTATTTTTTTACATAATTCAACATTTGATTCATAAAAAACAACACAAAATCATAAATTTTGATACTTCATATTTCATAATAAAATCTAAACTCCAATTCGCAAACAAAAATTTAAGATAACGAGACTTGAGAGAAACGGTCAGATTAAAAAATAGATCAAATAAAAATAAAAATCTAACCATATTTTATAATTATAATAAAATTTAGAGTACGAGTTTAAGTGGTTATAACATTTATAAAATAAATTATAGATATACAATTCAATAACTCTTATACAATGCTCAAACTAATCGAATTCCTAAATTTTGTATATGATTTTTTTAATATATGTACAAGAACAAATATGGCCATCAAAAATTTTCAAACTTTTAAAATGTACTAATTTTGTTTTCCGTACATTGTACCGGTTGATCTAATATTAATAAATTTTTAGAATAAATTTATGTATTTTGATTGTATAAATATTGAGAATTAAACAATAGAATTAAGATATAATTTTATTTAGCAGAAGTTGTTTTTTAAAAAAATAAAAAATAAAAAGGGATCGAATAGAAGTAAAATATAATTTAGATGGAAGTTATGATCAAAATGGAAGTAAGATATTTCTTGAATAAAAGTTATTTAGTTATAAAATTTGTATCTAATTTAAATAAAAGTTATTTAATTTTATATTAATGGATCTAAGTCAAATATAATCTATATAAAATTATTTTTAATAAAGTTATAAAATTTGTATCTAATTTATTTTTAATAAATAAGTGAAATGAACGTGAACGTGACACGTAATCTTTATTATCTATTCTTTAGTATAGTACATAATATAGATAAATAGAAAGAAAGCATCAACCTTTTTTTTATGTGTATTAAATTAATTATTTAATTTACATTTAATTTGTAAAAATAATGGAAAAGTATGATAATTTGGTACAATTTAATAACTTAGAATTAGATTTTTTTCACCTATAAAAATAAAACCATAATAAATATGAAATATACCTTAATAGGAGTTTAGAAAAGGTACAACATAGTTACATAGATTACAAATAAAACATAGACAAAAACAAAAAGACATTAAAACGTACTTTTTAAAAACAAAAACACGTTTACCAATATGATTATTGAGATTTGAGATGTACTTAATAAAGTGGACCGTTGTCCCGGTTTGATCCAACCTTTGTTAGCCAACCGGCTCAACTACCAAGTCCGCTATCGTTGGGTTCATAGATAGACAAATCGAGTGAAAACCGGATATGTCTGCAAATGTATAAACCTTCTATGACACAAGCTCGTTGATCCAATTGAAATTTGTCACAAACCCTTTTGAGCCAACTAACCGTACCAAAGTCCACTATCTTTGGGTTCATACATAGACAAATCGAGTGAAAACTTTTTGAGTACCGACAACGATTTAGTTCGAAATACGTTCGGCATTTTTTTTGAATGGAACGGACTTCACTTATTATCTTAATACGCGGGATAATACATTCCGAAAATATAATAGATAACTTAGTTCCTAAAAAATTGAAAAATATAGTCGATCAATAACCTTGAATCGTTGAAATTCCTCTCACACAACTAGTTGAATTTTATCTCCTAATAGTTTGTATGTACTTTGATATGTTAGACAAGAAAGAGTACCGTTAAGATCTTATTGTATTTTTTAGGATGTGTTTGGCATACCCTGCAAAAACATTAGTGGCAGTGTTCACTAGTTTTTTTAGAAGGGTTTTTGGGAAATACTAGTGTTTAGTATTTTTAAACACTAATAAGTAATGAGTGTTTGGTTTGACTAACAATATACAATAGTGTTTCTCCCTAAACACTTTCCCGAAATTTCAAGTTGCAATCCGTGAACAAGAAGCTGAATTTCATGGAAACAATGAGAAAATTTTATGATTTCTATGATTTTTTTTGATGAATATAATTTTCATTCTGAATTTCACATATGAATCTATGGAAATAATTTGAAATTCGCATGTGAATTTCATGAAATTGATAGATGTTTTCCTCTCCCTTTCTCTTTATCGACATGCACCGCTCTATCATACATACATAGTGAACATGAATGCTTCACAACAAGTTATATTTGATCTCAAATAATACATTTCAAATGATTTTTGATGATTCATTTCCAATGAGCAGAGTTTGTCGATGATTCATTTCATCGACAACAACAAACTAAGTCAATTGATATGATGTCTTCCTCGTCCTTTCTCTTTATCCCCTTTGGACCTTGTGATGATTCATTTCAAATGATTTGTGCCATGAGCTGTTGTCTTCCTCATACAATGAACAAAATTTGTTGTCTTCTTCGCCCTTTCACTTTATCCCCTATGTACATCATACACACTAGTTTAAGGTCGAAACCCTGCTCGGATAAGAGTTTCAAAAACACATACATAAACACCGAAGACTAGTGTTTAAATACCTAACAAACACCCGTTAGATTTTAAAATACTAATATACACTAGTTTAATTGCCTTGTCAAATACAACCTTAGATGTTAAACTCCTTCATAATGCAACTAAACATTGCGGATTTGCATAGAATATATTGAACTAGTGCATTTTGTTTTTTTACATACTAATTACTAATGATCTGGTGTAAAATAACAAAGTAGTTACATGCGAGCCGGACTGACAATCGATCAACCTTTAGTTATGGACGGGTATAGACGATGATAAAGTCCGTGCAAAGCGCGTTGGCCCGCACTGAAGATATGGCAAAAAGTTTGAGCCTGGTTACGTACATGTCTAGAGATAACCCTATGACTTTTTTTTTATTTAAAAATTCGGCCTATTTGTAATTATTGTAATCGTCACCGTAAAATAAAGGAAAATCTTTGTACTATTAATTAATTTTTGTATATGTTTGTGTGTACATGGCTCTAGCTGATCGAGTTATAAATTTTAAGTTCATTGAGATTAGATAAATTAAAAAAATTAAAAAAAAAAATATATCCGGCTTTAGCCGAAATGAATACATTAATTTTAAAGCTCGTATAAATCTAGACTCGTTTTATTTGGCTAAACTAATAACTATAAGGTACGTTGATATATTAGTTGAGCTACTCAGAATCGATTCAGCAAAGGTTCGCCTTGGACTTGTTCATTTTCAAACTAGCAAAACATTATCACAATTAAAAACTCGTTTAAAATTCATATTCGGACTCAACTCATATATAAATGAGTCAAACTTGTTCATTTCAATGATCGAGTCGTATAACAACCATGGGCGTGTTCTGTAAGCACATAAGGGGATTATTGGAGGGATTATTTGGCCTTGGATTATTTTTGGAATTATTTCAACAAAAAATTTAATCCAGTTGCACTTAGATTATCGATTATTTGAGGGATTAATGGTAATAATAATTCCCAAAATAATATCTCGAAACTACAAAACAAACACCTATGCGTGCGTACGGACATGCAAAATATAATGTCAAAGTCCGATACAGACTGAGTAGAGCGGGGTCGTGTGCATATGAGCGCACATGCGCGTTAGGCCCTAACCCAACACATAAACCCGATGACGTTCCTTCCTAAAACCAATTGGCAATAGGAGTAGCCCACCAATCTTATATACTAGGCTCGGAGTGTCCCCATCTTTCGATGTGGGAACTTATTATCCACAACACGCCCCTGCAAATGCAACTAGGATATAAACTGAGTTGATAATTGCCCACGGGTTAGGATCGCGAGCCGAATTGAGTATAGACCGAGTTGACAATTGCCCAAGGTTAAGATCGCGAGCCGAAATGAGTCTAACCGCTCTGATACCATGTCAAAGTCTGATACAAACAGACCGGGTGGAGCGGGGATCGTGTGCATATGAGCGCACAAGCGTGTTAGGCCCAAACCAACACATAAATCCGATGAGATTTCATCCTATAACCAATTGACAATAACAGGAGTCCATCAATCTTATATACTAGGTTCGAAATGTCCCATTTTTCGACATAAAACTTATTATCTCCAACATATACCTTGCTTATATTAACCCATCGAAATTCACATTTCCATCCAATCGGGTTCATGTGTGAATAAGACCACTAAGAACGAGTTAACTAAAGACTACGCATGATCAAAAAAAGCAGAATTAGCTTTATATGCCTACTCAATACACAATAGATCTCTACACTAATTTAGTGACAAATTCTCGAAGGATGAAGACTCTTGTGCATGTCACAAGAACTTTCGTGACTTGAAGTCATTATCATAGCAAATTTATAGGATCATAGAGCTCGGCGTTGTCGCTACATTAGATTATACACTTAATGGCCTTGCTTGTCCCTACTAGGCGGCCTTGGACGGTTCGATCGTCTTATATAAGACAAAACTAATCACATGTTAGTATATATGTTACCTTCTTTATCTATCAACTAAGACGATATTTGAAATGCAAATTAAGAGGGGGAAATAGCATGTATTTTACTATTTTCTCTTCTTTTGTGTTTCATAATTGTACGTATGGAGTATTTTAATTTTTAAATGTGAGACATTTCAAACATGCGAAATCGATGACAATATATAAAATTTAATGAATTGCACTTATATATTATCCTTAATTATTTTTCAATATGAGTGATTGACCCATTGTGTTAGTATTACTGCGATGAAATATGAGAAAGAACAATAATAAATATGGATTTATTACAATTTTTCAATATCATGTACTTGTATAAGTTTAAGTTGTGTTCGGATAAAACGTTTTATTAAAAAAATTTGGATGATACATGATCAAATATATCATAAGAGATCGTGGTAGTAACGACCTACTCGTTTGTCAATTATCGCTCTTGAAGACATCGATCTCGAATCACAAAGAATGTTTGGTGCCTTGAATTGCTTTTTTTTTACCAAATAAAAAAGAGATTATGATAGAATATATAGTGACTGCCCAAAACTGCTTGGGTATGTGAGGGAAAGTGCATCCCATTGACCCCTAATTGAATATGTAAAGGGTAAAATATAAGGTATTTTGTTATTCATTGAATAGGTCAACGTCACAAAATTATTTTTCTATGAACTATATTTTTGTAGTATAATTTAAATGTATTTTGGCATGTACAAAATGAAGTTATATAACAATTAACATTGAAAAAATAAGATATATTTAGAATATATATCAGTGTGACGGATTAGTTCTCGATGATCATCAAAATACCTTTAAGTTTTCATCCATTTATTTGGATTGGACGTTTGGTTGAGTATAGAGATGTCAAATAAATGGTGAGTAATATCCTCATCCTACCCCACTTTTATAAAATCTTTCGCCGTCTTCGTCCCCATGTTCTTTTAGGGATTCAAAAAAACACACATTTTGTTAAGATTAAAATGTAATCAAGAAAAAAAAACACAATAATTGGTTTAGTTTACAAACTCGAATCCGTAACTACTTTTGAGACGCTATCAAATCATAGCTTTATACTTTATTACGACGATTGTGATAACCAACCGTAATTATTTAAAAGCTCAAAATTAGATTTTTGGATATAACTTCGTACAAATATTTTAACATAGATTTAAAGTGACCGGATAGTCTATAATCAAGACTCGTATCCCGAACTCCGTCTCATAAAAAAAACCTTTTTGTTTTTATATTGATCTTCATTTTATTTACATTTAATTTGAAAATTCATATCATCTATGAGAATTGGATCCATATAGTTTTGAACCCTACGCAAGTGCGATAGTGTGATGTTACCGTTAAACGTAACGTCGATAAACACCGAAGGGCTAATAACCATACATTTAGGAACAATATTCCACTTAACAAAAAAGATTAATCGTACGGTAATCTTGGTGGCAACGTATCTATCGCAGTTTAAAATCGTCATCTTTGTCAAGAGCTCTCATAATCATATCTTAATTTTGACACGTGGGTCCCATCACTTAGGATTTAGACAACGTGGTGACAGCTCAGCAGTGTAGACATTTGCTTCGCCGAAAGCTAAAACCATATCATTGGCCGCAATTTGCTCCCCGGCTACTGCTTTTCTCTTCGTACTAATCATTTGTCGTTAATTATTGGCATGTTTGATGTTTTTCGACGCCCACATGCAAATTATGCTATACTATACTATACTATACGTGTACGTACGTAGGTCTTCTTTTTATATATTACGTCCTTAGTACTTAGAACATGTTCGATAGAACAAGATTTTTGGATGGTAAGAACTCTTTGATTAACTTTAGTTTTTTGTTAGTTTAATTTATCATTTGTATGGTTTTATAAAATATGAAAATCAATTAAAAATCTGGAAAGTATTTGATATAAGTATACTTTTTTTTTAGAAGATTTTGATGGTGCATTTACTAGTAAGGACAGAATAATAAATATAGAAAATTGTAATAAACAATTTGGGTAAACTTAAAATAATATTTATATAAAACCCTAAAACATACAAAAAGTTATTCCCGTTAGCTTTGTAAGAAGCTAGTTATAAAAAAAAAAATCAAACTCAAAAATAATATAATTTATCAAACACATGCAAACATCTAATGATGATCCTCTTATAAGTATCAAATAATCTTTAACGACACATCCTTGGGTTTTGTTATTAAAAAAAAAACAACATTTACGATTTGATTTCTTAGAAAATACTTTTTATGTATAAAATTTAAAAACAAACTGTAACACAAAAGTTATGTTATATTCATTTCAATTATCAAATGTAATGAGTATCAGTTATTTTTATATTTATAAATCTTATTAACTTTTAATATAAAATTATTTACATCGAGCTAAAAAGTAGGCGGACAACAAGTTATGCCGCCAACCCGTTATAGATAGCAAAACCAATTTTCCCAAAAACCACGTCTGCAAATCTAAGAGACACAACATTACCATGCAAGATCTTGTTCACCCTCTTGAGAATCTCGACGACACCGGGCGCAAGAAAACCAAAAGTGTCAAAAGCGAACGGAATAAACACATGTTGATTTTCGATGCAAGCCCTTTCATGTTTAGCTACCTTCGTAGAGGCCACGTTGAGGGTCGCATTACCCACAACAAACGAGCCGCTACCCAAACTAACCAGAGGAGAGACCCCGTCAAATAAATACAAGCATGTTTTCCGCCAACCCATTAAAAAACTAACATATTTGCATGCCTCAACGTAGATCTCCCTTCACGCGGATCAGTTAAGAAGGTCACCGGCGCCTCCTTCTTAGCCGAAACTCCTGCTCTTATAATCACATCACATAAAACATCACAATCCATATCATGCCTATATTTGAAGCCATGGAGTTCTTTACAATGAACCGCATACTCCCCAAAAGCATAAAAAATCCTTCGACAATTGGACATAGGACAAATCGCATCAATCGGAAACAAAAGGAATCATAAGGGGATACTTAAGGATTGTGCGATACTCAACTGGAGACATACACTATCCAAGCTCCTCAATGGGTATGGCAAGAAGGAAGTCTTGGCTATGCGATGACCGCAAACACTTAAAAACAGCTTTCTGTCTAAGTGTCAAATCAAAGAACGCTTCCATTGTCTGCACTGTCTTACTGAAAAGAGCACTCATCATAGCATGTTGGGCTTTAGGGGGGGGGACGATGTTCTTGACAATATAAACAGAAAGATCGAAACTAGGAATAAAAGACTGAAGAATGTCCAATGCTACAAAAAAACTTGAAGCTGATATCAACTACTCCATTGTCCCGTAAGATGTGGTTTTTGAAGGGTCCAAGAGTGGGTCCTGGAGGTAGAGATGGACTGGAAACCTAAACCCAAACCGGGAAGTCCAAAACCGGCAAACCGGCGGTTTAGCCACGGTTTTAAAAAAAAACAGTGCAGAATTTTTTTAAAAAAGTATATATTATATATAAAAAAATTAGTATATAAAAACTCGTAATTAAAATTTATACTAAATAAATAAAACAAAAAAAAATTCAATTTAACAAAAAAAAAGGGCTTGAACCGTTTTCCCGGTTGCCTACGTATCCTCTCGGGGTTAAGAGGAATCAAAGTCCACGTAGTTCTCTTACCTTGACTTACCTTTTACGGACTTCCGAGTTTTTTTTAACCCCGTTTACCTTTCGACCTCAGACTCGGAAGTAGTGTCGTCGTCTTCGGAGTTGGAATCCGATTTGGAGTCGTACGCCGGTGCATTCCATTTTTTCCGCCTCGCCGCCCTTATCCAATCTTGAATAAAAACTTGCATCTCCAACTTCTCGGGCTTTAGTTGAGTTATCTTGTGACCGAGAATGTTCCCGCCTTCGCTAAATGTGTGAGAGCCCTTTCTTTCGGACCGAGATTTAGACCATGGCCGAGATTGGCTTTGGGCCGAGATTGGTCTTGCCGCACCCGCGGGCACGTGCCGCCCCTGCGGGTTCCCGCCCCTGCGGCCCTGTGATCCGCCCCTGCGGGTTACGGAGGTTGCAGCCGGTTTTGTTGACCCTTTCACCCGTGCTTTACCTTACCTTACCTCCTTCGTTCCACCTTGCTGAGCAAGGGTTTCTTCACATCCCAATCCAGTTTCACGTCCTTCTTGCTTCTTCTTCTTTCTCCTTGAGCTTGGGTTGGTTTTTCCCTTGAGTTGGTAGAGTTGTGTGTGTGGTTGTGTGGCTGTTGATGCTAGTTGTGTGTTGAGCTTGTGGAGCCAGCTGAGTGTGCTTTCTTGTGCCTGCCTAGACCTTCAGCAGTGGTAAGCTTCTTCCTCCTTGCTTCTTCATCCTTCCTTCTTCCTTGCCAGCTGTTGATGCTAGTTGTGTGTTGAGCTTATGAATCTGGAAGAGAGTGGAAGGGATTGATCACGGGGAGAGCTAAAGAGAAGCCCCGAGACTGCATTCTGCACTTTCGCCGCCCCCGCGGCCAGAAGTCACCGCCCCCGCGGTTACCGTGTCACAGCGCCCGCGTCGTGCCAACGGCGTGTCTGCGTTTGCCAGCGTCCCTTGTCACCGCCCCCGCGGCTACGTTCCGCCGCACCCGCGGTTGCTTGCCTCCGCCCTACGCCCCTTTGTTACGCAGGTGCGCTTTGTCCCGGGTCTACCTAAAGCTAGGTAGATCCTTTCCTTTCCTAGTTGAGCGGTAGTAGCATGCTAGGATTCGGAGGTTGATGAGTATGATATGGAATGGCCGGTTAAGGCTTTGAGGTTTACGAGTTGGATATGATCCCTTATGGATCCCTTGGGTCTAGGTGTGACCCTCTGTGTGATAGAGTTTGATATATGTGTATTCCTTGTATAGGCCGTGTTATCCTCCAGTTTGGAGTGAACTGAGTTGAGGTTGATCCAGTGAGACGACTACGAGGTTGAGGTAAGTCCGTGGGACTTACTTAGTTGCCATTCCTTTATAGGATGTTGTGCATGAGTGGTGTGTGTGTTATATGGTTATGGTATGTGTTATGATGGTCACCGACCTATGGTATATTGTTTGCCCAGTGTAGGGCCATGATAACTTGCCCTTTCATCCCGCTGGGAGTCTGGGAGGTTCTCTGTAGGCAGGCCAGACCTGGTAAATGGTTCGGGCACTTTCCATTCCCTTAGGGTACACGGGGTAGTGTTCCAGGCACCATTCCAGCTGGTTATTGGACCCAGAGGCGAGGTTTATATTCCTCGTGTCACTTATGTTTATATGGATATTATATATGAGTTGATTGCTGGACTTTATAAAGATAATGAACCGGGTAAATGTGTGAAAGCATGCTGAAGTGTTATTCCTTTCTGATGTGTGTTTGTGCTCTAGCATATTCCTATATTAGTGTATGGTTAGCTAACGGTTTCATACCGTGTTGTAGACACTTTGCAGGATAGGAGAGCTGCAGAGTGATCCAAAGTGGGTGATCCGCTGAGGGCTCCGTACACTGGGGCGGTATCGGGAATATGGGTTATTTCGTTGTACAGTTTAGTTTGTTTGTACTCAACGGTACATTGTATTACCTTTTGATCTATATATATATATATATATATATATATATATATATATATATATATATATATATATATATATATATATATATATATATCAGTTTCATGTTTTGTTTTAATCTATCGGTGCCTTGTTGTAAGATCAGTGAAATTGTTGTCAGGCTAGGGTCATGATCCATTGTGAGATCCTAGCCCAGTAGCACTCCAAGTCCTGCGGATTTGGGGTGTTACAAAATGTTTGCTCCACCGCAACCGTTGATGCGGGCACGGCCATGAGTTGTTGTACAATTTTAACTAAGGTTGGATATTTTGGAGTTAATCTCTTCCACCAATCCAAAATATCAAAATCACCATCAAAACTAAAACAAGTATTAAGATAATCTTGATATTTCGCATTTGAAGATGAATGTCTAGGTGTTTTTGTTTTTCTAGCGAAAATTTGTTGTGCAAGTGAAAGAGAAGAAGATGAACTAGTAGAAGAGGGAGATAGACTAGGTGCGGTAGAAGAAGAACTAGCACTTGATTCAAATGTAGTAAGAAATTTCCCAATTTCGGTATTAACTTGTTGCACAATGTTAGAAACATTAATGTTTTCTTGTGATAAGTTTAAACACAAACAATCATAATAAGCGGTCAATAAATCGGAAACACCATCTAGTTTAAGTCTAGGATCAAAAACGACGGTTACAAGATAAATCATGGGAATGTCTTGATAATATTTAAGCCATTTATTTTCATTCCAAGTATACATTCTAGAAGGGAAAGTATGTTAAATGATTTTAGAAAAGCTTCGGAAACGTTAACGGCAATTTCTAAAAATCTATGAGATGTTGGAGTGTAAACGCAACTCATGTCATTAGTTACATCACTAAAAGTTTTTAAAACATTATAAATATCGGTACAAGTTTCACAAACATTTTCTTCATCAAGAATTGACCAAGGTACGTGAATTGAAGCAAGTTCTTGTAAAAAAAACTTTATAACGTACAGCTTCACAAAGTAATTTATAAGTCGAGTTCCATCATCTTTTGAAAAAGCAATTGGATGAACGTTTTTATTTAAGCAAAAATTTCTCCATTTTCTTCTTAAATCGAAGTCGTGCCAAATATGGTCAATAACATAGTTGATTGGGGTTAACGTATTTCCTAAAACCTTAAGTCCATCTTGAACACATAAATTTAAAATATGACACGCACATCTTTGATGAGTATAAGGAGTTCGCAAATATTGTCCCGCCTCCTCAACCAAATGGTTTACGGCGGCAGTATTTGCGGATGCATTATCAAAAAAATATGAAAAAGCTCGATGTTGTAAATTATATTCTTGTAAAACCGTTTTAATCATGCTTACAATGCTCGGTGCATTATGTCTTTGATTGAAATGCCGAAATCCAATAACATATTTATGCAAAAACATAGCGTTATCAATAAAATGTATAGTAATGCCCTGTAAAAATGTTGTTGTGATTTTGTACTCCAAATATCACTACAAATAGAAATTTGATGTTCAAAAGATGTCAAATTCGATAAAAAAAAATTCTTTCTTTTTTAACTAAGATTTAGTTACTAATTTTGAAACGGTTTTCCTAGAAGTTGGTTTAAAAGAAGGTTGAAGATATCTAGTGTTATATTCTCTAACTTTTTCATATTCGGCATAAGAAAACGGTAATGATTGTGAACAAATAACATCGGCCAATCCTAAACTTTCTTCACTATGATTATATGTAAATAAAGGAGAATGAGAGGTATGTAGAATATGCAAACTCGTGGGACACATGTGTTTGTCCCCGTGAAATCCCGAGCTTCTCCGGATGGACGTTTTCCACGTGAGTTTGCAATGTCCCGTAGCCGCCCTTGACCTTCCACTTGTACACATTCGGGCAATAGTTGCATGTCACTTGACAATAATTGTTCACCGGCTCCCTCTTGGTGTAATGCTTCGTAAATATTTCGGATATAAGCTTTTTCGGAAGGGGGAGACTTCTTCGTGAAACTTCGGGATTGTTGGGCATTTGTGTTTCACTCTCTTGGGTGCTAGGAAATAATTGAGAAGAGGGGATTTGATCACTTGGGTTTGCCATTACGAGAAACCGAGAATACGAGAATTCGAGAATAAGAGATTAGGAGAGTTGAGAAGATGAGTGGTAGATGGTGTGAGTTTTAGAGGAAAAAAGATTGGGTATTTATAGGAAATTAGGACAGGTGTGTGAGTGAGGTTTTTATTTTTTTTAAATTTTTTTTAATTTTATTTATAAATGTACCCTCCAACGGCTAAAAGAGCCGTCGGAGGCAAAAGGTGCCAACGGCTATTTTTATAGCCGTTTGACCGCTGTTTTTTTTAATATTTAAATGTATTTAAGGAGTAAACCGCCGGTTTGAACCGGTTCAAACCGCCGGTTTAGGTTTTCTATTTTCACAAACCGAAACTTAAACCTTGAACCGGCCAAACCTAAACTGGTCAAACCTAAACCGCCGGTTTGGCCCGGTTTGAAAACCGGCGGTTCGGCGGTTCATCTCAAACCGAGCCCATCTTTACCTGGAGGCCACAAAAGTAAAAGAATAAGTCTGCATAGTTGAGTATAAATCAAGACTCCAAATCGAATAGGCAAATAAGCAAGCCGTCAATAAGGACCCCACAAGGCCACAAACCACAATTTCCCTTACTGATCAATGGATAAATAAAAAATATTCTTAATCATCAAAAGTAATACATGTTTAAATTAAATTTTTATATAAAAAATTTCGTAGGTGATGTATTGTATTTCTATAGGTTTCCTTCTTTTTTTTCTTATCTTTTGGTTTGTCAAATAATAACGGTTAGTCCGTCTATCAGTAGTAGTCTCTCAATTGATTGGTTTTGGCTAGCGAGACACTTTTTTGTTTGAGAGGGGCAACGTGAGACAACAAAAATAGGAAATTGCTCAACTATTGCTTAAAAGTGTGGGTGGTTTCACAAATTCTATAAGGACATGTTTTATAATTTAGTACTAACATAATGTAACATCTTTTTCTAAAAGGCGTAAAAAATGATATGATCCAAACTGAGAACCACATTAGTCGAAATTAAAAGAAACAATATGCCAGTTTTGCAATTTTCTTGAACAATAGTAAGAAAAATAGGGGAATTTTCTTTTTAAAATGTAAATTTGCAATATCCCCGTGATAGGATACAATAAAATGAAACAATTCAAAAAGACAAGATTCTTCAATATTGAAAGGAGATTATTTATAATATATTTTATTTAAAATAAAAAAAATAATAAGAAAAAAATGTTAACTTTGCTGAATGTTATGTTTATAATTAATTTTACTCAATTACAGTCACTTCCGAATATATGATGAATCATACTATTAATTGTTAGAAATGAGAGGATAAATAAAAAAATAGGCATTTTATTGAAATTATATAAAATTAGGAGCCGAAATAATACACATAGACTACGTATTACTATAATAGTCAATGGGGCATTTTTGCAATTTAAGATGATAGAGGGGCAACTTTCCTAATAAAAGTTTGCATGCATGCGGGGTTATACATTATAAATACGTGAATAATAGAGTGTATAACGGATTAACTAGTAAGACAAGAATTAAGACATTAAAAATGGAGATAGTTGTCGAGTCATTTTCTCGAACATCTTCAACTAATTAATACGGTTCTCGATTATGATATATAATGTATTTTTTAATTTAAAATTTAAATTAATGGATTTGTCTAACCAAAAGTAAATACTACTCCGTAGTACACTAGTACTTACTCTTTCGTGGTTTATTTTATAAATATAAAACTATTTTTACAATGAAGGGTAAAATTTATTAGAGTTATTTGATCAAAATAAATTAACGATAATGATTTGATTTTATATTTGAATCACTTTTCATAAAAGTGGTTTTTCTAACGTAAGTTATTGTTAATTTTTTTTTTTTATCTTTATATTAGATCTAAATTAATAACATACATTAATCTAAAATTCTTGCATAATTATAAATGCATTGTTTTCTTTTATAAAAAATTTCTAACATAAAACTTTTGGTTTTTCTTACAACATAATTGTACATCGTTAACTTAGTTATTTATTTGTGCAAAGTATATAATGTATTTAAACTAAACTAATCATAAATCTCCTCATATTTTCTCCGCAAGGAGTCTCCTCACACGAGTCGGGATGAGGTGATAACATCGCGTATCGTAAGGATGTGACGACTAAAAACATTTGATATAAATAAGTCAACACTCTTATTCATTTACCCCGCGTGTGATATTTAGGTGTACGGTCATATAACTAGTATAAGAATTATTTGATGTTATTTGAAAATGAATTCCAAATTTGAATATTTATAATGATCGATTTTATGTGATGTGCCATCAAACTAATGATGCCATGGTGGAACGTGTTTTAAACATGCTGAAACCTTAATATCTTAATTAGTCGAAGCTTCTTATTTCACTACCTACTTCTTTTTTTTTTATAACGGAAAGTGGTTTAGATCGGTTTAACTCCTAGATGTAGTTTAACTTAAAGCATTCTTGCGCATGAGAACATGAAGTTCGGGATCATCAGAAAAATTGGTGTTTGGTGTCAAGATTCCTGAATGGGTTAATCGGTCAGCAACACAGTTAATTTTTCAAAAGACATGTCTGATCTAGACATCGTCAAAGAGCCGAATATCCAATCTTAAGTCGGATATAATCATTTCGACCTCTAACGGACAACTCCACAAACCTTGGAGTACCTTGATAACACACAAATTATCACCCTCGATTTCGATCTTTTTAATCTGTAGCCTGATTGCTTCTTGCAAGCCAAATTTAAGAGCAAAAGCTTTAGTTTTGACTACCGAGTTAAAGTTTTTTTTTTGTGCACCGAGGCTAACAATCTCTCCATTGTAATTTCGAATCACAAAACCTATGAATGTTACTATAACGACCCGAGTTTTTAATAACTCAAGACCACTAGGATAAGGAACACACAGTGGGTCCCATCAGTTAGCCTGATAACAACTTCACAAATAGGACCTTGCAACAATAAGCACGATAAAATAAAGAAAACATCCAACCTATCATATATAAAACATTTACATAAAATAGTTATGCATGCAATTAGTATTATTCCAAAATGACACTTCAAAACATGACAATTAAACAAATATCATGAAACATCAGCCTGAAAACGATACATTCACACAGTTGCACACACACAACAAAAGCTTCGCTTGCAAGTGATCAATTTCAAAAGAAGTACAACCAATCATTTAGTTAACACTACCCCAGTTGTCCACTTTCTACAGTTGACATCCTTGCAACGTGTTACCTAAATCTCTCGAACCGATTTATATGCATACCTATAATCCTAGATAAGTATATAGAACATGTAATTTGTCTCAAAGTTTATAATCCAAAAATCTCTCAAACCCATTTGAATTCGGGTCGATTTACAATGAAGGGTACCCATTCGAAATGTCATATTAACTCATCAACCAAATTTTTGTTTTTCTCGTTTGTTTAATAATAATAATAATATTTTTTTTAAAAAGGAAAATAGTCACTGAACACACACGAGAGGAGTCACTTTGAGAAAGACCCTTTACAGAGGGACTTTCCATTTGCATAGGTTGGAATATTGGCATGCCCACACACCCCATGTGAACAATTACTTCTTTTTTTTATTCAACAATAAGAGAATTAAGGGTCTTTTTAATATGATTCCTGTGAAATCCGGAATCGATTTTATAATCATGCAAATCAACTATGGTATTTTATTTTTTTTACGGTTTTGAGTTAGTTCACTTATGTTTTTTTAAAATATATTTCTAAATTAAGAATTGTTACGGACAAGTTGGGATATTAAACATCATTTTATAAAAGCAATGTATTTTTAATACATAATTTTAAACGAGAAACAAGTTTCAAGATTCATATTTGGTCATTTCTCATTACAAACTGTTCAAGCTTCTAATACGATACTTGCACTCCTCGTTCCATTTTGACATTTAGTTTCAATACTAGCTTAGTTCCCGTGTCATAAATACACGGATTTAGTTGAAACTAATCTATTATACTTATGATCAAATCTATTGTAAGAATAAGATAGGAAAAAGTAAATTATAAATATATAAAAAATATTAAGTTAGTAGGGTGAAAGGAACAATATGTTCATCTTTATATATAAAGTGTTTATAAACAAAATTATTATAAAAATAGTTTTTTTTAATGTAAATATCATAAGTAGTAAATATGGTATAATTATGAGTCTATGACATCAACATATGACATCAACATATGGTTCTCTGCAATTTTCATTTTGTGTAAAAAACTTTTTTGTCTAAAATTTTTTATAATACAACATTTCTAAATATATAATATTTCAAATCTCAAATTAAGATATTATGCATATTAATATCTTCATTAATATGCATACTATTTTTTGAAAAATTAAAATAATGTCATGACATAACCTCAAGACGACATGTAGAAAAATGTGAGGTGACTTAATGTAAAAATGACACGTGACGAATTTAATGTGGCGATATTCACTTTTGTTTTAGTATTATATATAGTAGAGTAAAATGAGCAATATGTTTATCTTTATATATAACTTAATAATATGATAAAAAATAGTTTTTTTATAATAAATATCATAAGTGGTAAATATGATATATTTATGGCATTCTCCGTAATTTCAATCTTGTGTAGAAAACTTTTTGTCTAATATTTTTTACAATATAGTACTTATAAATATATAATATTCCAAATCTTAAATTAGGATATAATATATATTAATATCTTCATTAATATGCATAATATTTTTTGAGAAATTAAAATAATGAGGTGTCATAACCTCAAGTCAACGTGTGGAAAAATGTGAGGTGACTTAATGTAAAAATAACACGTGACGAATTTAATGTGGCGATGTTCACTTCTGTTTTAGTATTATATAATAGATGATATAAATATATATAGACATGTGGCGATATTCACTTCTGTTTTAGTATTAAATAGTAGTATCTTTGATATACTAATATTTTGGGTACATCAAATAATATTCTTTATATAAATCATAAATTAGATTGTGTGGAGATAATTAGATATAATTGTCCTGTATCGATAATAAACAAAACCACAATCTTATATATAAGTTCAACTCGCTATTCCTTTTAATGATAACCGGTTTCATGATAAAATTCCATCATACTTATTTGTTGGATTCAGATAACAAATATATGCTTGAACATACGATGAAATCCCACATGAAACACGTTGAAATAATTGAGTAATTTCTTTAAAAAACTATTAATAAAAAATATAAAATAAATCCTTTAGTTTTATGATTATCCTTAGATCTTAAATTATTAAACTTTCAAAATTTTATCACCTCTACAAAATAAGGGTCAAGTTTTATAGAATCCATATGTCAATACACCAACATATATCATCCTGTTATTTCCTTCTACAAAGATAGTGGAGAAATTATATATTTTTAAAATGAAAGTTTTTTGTAAAGGTATGAAAGTATATTTTAGAAAGCTATATATTATTTAGAATTAAAGTAAAGAATAATTATTTGATAGACAAGTGTCCCCATAATTGGTAGTGGGAAAGACCCCAAGCTCTTTGTCCCTCCCCTCTTAAATTTCAATTCAACAAACCATGAAGTACTATTTATTGTTTATGACATGTTATGGTGTGTTTGGATAATGTAAAAAAAAATTTAAATTATAAATATGAACTGTAATTGAAATAGTCGCGACACACTATATGATCGTATACTTAAGGCGCATGGTAAACTATATGGTGGAATACATATTGTTATTTGTTACAATTTGACAAGTATCCAAATATTTATATAAATATACAAGAAATTTACTATAACCAAATATTTATGTCAATACAATTAAATATTCACCTTGAGATAACCGGAGATAAATGGTGATACAATTGAATATTTAGAGTTTATTTACTTCTAGTTTATTTGTATCAAGTTTATAAACTCTAACTTAATTTTTGTTGGTGTATACTTGAAATGTGTTGTATGAATGTAAGCTATTAGGGGATTGTTGACTAAGAAGATGAGTAACTCGATACCATTCACGTAGTCGGATGTTTGTATTTTGCCAAAATCTGATTAGCTAAACATCCTAACGTGTGATTAGGTAACGTGCATCCGGTGTGAGATACTTGAAGGTCTACTGAGCACCAATGTTTCGGCTATTGTGCACCAATGTCTTTCATTCAGGAAAAGAGAAAAAAAAGAAAAAGAAAACGTGAAACGAAAAAAAATGCAAAAGTGGTGGATGTTGAGTTGAAAACAATGAGTTTGTGTTGTTGTTAGAAAAAGACCCTACAAATATGGATAATTATATAAATTACGCTCTTTATCGTTCAACGATATGAGGAAAACCCTCTTTGTCATCCTCTTACGGCTGACCGCCGTTGGTTGTGCCGCTTGGACTACCGCCGTTAGGACTACCACTGCTGGCTGACCGCCACTAGGATGACCGATCCTGGTTGACCGCCCCTAGGATGACTATCGTTGGGTGACCGCCGCTGAAAAATTCCGGTTTTCATCTCTAATTCTTGATCCTAGCACTTCTCCAAAGCTCCCTACCCGCAAACTTCTCTCCAAAGATTGTTAGCCCCAAAGAACTCGTCTTTTTTGGTGGCCACAACCGTATTTCCTGATCTGATTTTGCCTTCTTTTTTGGTGGCCACAACCGTATTCTGGGCTTTAGAAGAGCTCATAACAAAGCCATATCGATCATGTGCCGGAATTAGTTGATTTGAGGGATGAGCCCATCTCGATGAACAAAGTTAGTCTCCGAATCGGAGGGATGTATAGCAACGCACTGCGGCTTATCACCCTATCTTTCCCCTTGCGGCGGTGGCAAATTACATCCTTTTTGGGTGACTAACCGGTGACGGTTGTTGGCTAGGATTTCACCCTCTTCGTTGTGCGTTTTACTCCCACGGATAAAAAAGGAAAGGAATAAAACACAAAAAAAAGAAAGAATTAATAAAATTTTAAAATCCAATATTTGGGTATCGAAAACAAACTGAAATGCAACTCATTAATTTTGTCTATACTTAAACCAATTTCTTTTAACCCTTATTTAATAAAAAAAAGAACCCTCTTTAATCAAGACAAACAAACAAAAAAAAGAAGAACAATACACAAATTTAAACAAATTCAACTACATCATCAAAAAAAAAACCAAATCATCAAACTACATTATCAAATGACTGGGCTTTTGGGCCAATATTTAAAATTCAGGTGTATTTGTAACAATTCATCATAAAATAAGATGAAAAACCATGTGTAAATTTTTTGGATTGTCCAATTTTTTTTTTTTATTTTATAAAAATAAAAAATTTATGTGAAACTCGCATTTTCTTCTACTAAACCTCATTCATTCACTATCTTTCAAAGTTATACACTTTTATATGGCATGACACCCGTCATTTGCAATATCGTCTTTTTAGTTTGACGATGTTGTTTTGGTGGCGTTTCGAGTGGTTTGTCGAGGAGGGGGCGTGGATTTGTGATCGACTCCTGACGGCTCTGATGCGAGTCCAAATCTGAGGTGTCCACAGTTGTTTCTCAGGCTTCTTACCTGTGTACTTCCTTCGAAGACAAACTTTATGCTCGCCGCTTCCCGCTGACTGCATCATCATTCTACTTTTCCCTGAAGACTTTCTTTGCTTTCGGGTTTTTATGTTGTATTTTGTGTATTTCTTTTTCTTTTATTGTGGCTCTTCATGACGGTTAGTCCGTCTGCCAATTTTTTCCGGCCTTTCGATCCACTAGACGGCGTGTCGTCTAGTGTTTTCGAACCGCTTTCCTTTATCAAAAAAAAAGAGTTTGTGTTGTTCTTCTTCCCGGATTATCACCACATTACCTGAAAACATCATACCCTCATCACGTTTTTTTGGCCTCTTTATTGCTAATTAAGTCCTATTGATATTTGTACACATGTATTTGACTTATTGGCTTAGACTTGAATCTCTCATGATTATTAGACAATGGTGATTGTAATGATGAATATGAATTTCGTGCAAAGTGTGATTATCCATTTTATGCCTATTTTATTTGACCTTAAATCGAAATATGTCTTTGAATATGAAATTGCACTTTGAGGGTGATCATGAATAGAAGCACTACAAAAATAATTTCCTCTTTGTTTTTGCATGTATGAATCATGTTATCCTTATCTTTGATTTAATTCTTGCGTGAGGACAAACAAGGATAAGTATGGGGTATTTTATAACATGATTTATGGACCTATTTTAGTCATGCATTTAGGTAGATTTTCCCTTTCCGCATCCATGTTTTAGCCTTAGTTTGTGCCGTTTATAGTTGTTTAGTTCTACTTTGCAAGAATAGATGTCTACACACACTATTTGAGGCTTTGTAGGTAATTTGATGAATTTCGGAGCGAAAATGATGCATTTGAGGATCAAGCCTCGGAGTGGATACATTGGAGTAATCATACGAGCGAAGGGAAAGACGAAGGAGTTGAGCTAAAGGCGTGAAAGACGATTAAGGAGCATCTTGGACACCAATCTCGACCGAGATTATGAAGACTGGACGAGATTTCTATAACTGAGAGAAATCTCGGTTGAAATCTTGGCCGAGATACCGACGAGTTTTAACCGAGATTTCGTGACGATGAAGAAACTGAAGAACATAGACCAAAATCTCGAGCCCGACATTGCCTGAATCCCGGCCAGAGATTGCCACCGAGATTTCTTCCCTGAGCGTCATATTTTATTTTCGGGCCTTTTTATTCAGCTCATGTCTTTTGGCAGGTGGTTGGGTATAAAAGGAAAGCCCGATTATTTTCCTAAGGGAGTCGGTTTGAGTTGGAACAGAAAAGCCTAGAGAGAATTGTCTTCTACCTTGCCTCCTTCATCTCCTACTTTCTAACATTGTTGCATTCTATAGCTTTAGAGGAAATATTCAGACTTTGTTATTGCTTTCGGTTCATATACACTTTGTAATACTGATTTATTTCATTTTGTTGGATTCCGAGTTAGTAATGCTGTGTTATTTCTTTTCCCTTTTTTGTCATTTCAATTTCATGAATTATTTGTCTTTCTTTAGTTTAATTGTTGAATTTGATATGATGATTATTGGCTAAAAATACTGTGATTCCAAGGTGAATAGAGATTTGTTTATAACTTGGACTATGATGGATTAGGTTGTATGTTATATTTGGTTTGAATTGCTTGAAACCCTAATGATTGGTTTGGAATGAATCTAGGTTAGAACCTTCTAAGCTAGCAACCTGAGTTGGAGTTGAGACTTACCCGCTGATATTCTTTCTTGGTTACAGAAGTAGATTGACCATAGGTAAAAGATGTGAAAACCTCTATTGGATTGAGTGTGCCGGATTATAACATGAGTTAGGTAATTCCCGAGACTTACCCGGTAAGGGGTTACTTAGTCCTTAGTTAGAGAATCCGGTTTGTGCAGAATTTCCGTTCTAGTTACCTTGAAACTTACGCGACAATAGGTAGTTATGATTGAAACTAGATGATCTTGAGACTTACACGGTAATAGATCATCATTGGAGGAACGTTTATCCCTATAGCTTTTCTGTCATAGCCTTGCGAGTTAGCTTGAGTTCAAATGTCATAAACAATGATCTTGTACCATTGGAATCCATTCTTTTACATATATTTGATTATCTCTTGTTTGTTTTGTTTTATTAAACTATTTTTAATTGAATTTGATATTCAATTACAAACAAACCAAAAATCCTCCAAAAATATTAATCTTCTTTCCCTTACCTTTTCCTTTTTATTTCTTAGTTTAGATTTATACTATAGTTGATCATAATTGCAGATTAAGTCACTCAGTCCTTGTGTTCGACCTTGGAATACTTGCTCTACTTCGTATGATCCATACATTGTCGGTTCGCTACTTGTTGAGTGATTATTAAGGGTTATAAATATAAAGCATATCGTGTTTTATGAACTTGTGAATCTTTATCATTATTGATAAGGATTTGTAGGGTCATAAATTAGCGAACAAGTTTTTGGCGCCTTTTCCGGGGACTGTGGTCCGTTTAATTTGCATATCTTTGATTACTTATAGTGTAGATCTTTCTTTTGCTTTTGATCTTGTTTTCGTGTGTGTCTTTGGAATTTTCAGGACTTTAGGTTCTTCTTGCGGTGTATGCGAAGTTCTCGGGGTTCTAAAGAACTAGTTCCCTACGATCCCGAGCCTAAAAAAAACTTCGAGAGAAACTCAGAGCCCAGAAAGCTTTAAAGATGGTTGAAAGAGATCTTCAAGCTGAGCTAGACGAAGTTCTAGAACAATTGGAGAATGAGAGACGGAAAACAAGAGAAGACTTAGACTATGAAAGACGGATGGCCAGAGAAAGAGACGAGGCAAATAGGCGAGTGATGGATGAGATTAGAGCGGAAATGAGACAGATGCTAGGAGTCCGCAATAAGAGAAGCTCTAGTGCAACAAGAAGATCTACCTCGAGCTTTACTCCACCTCCTCCTATTAGACCCATATGTGTTGAGCAATACGTGGAACCTCCACAGACTCTTGGTCAGAGAATGGATCCAACTCAAAGGATAAACCATCCGGGAGTTAACTTTGGAGATCCCGCAACCCACGAGTATGAGCTACGCCCACAAGTCCTCTAGATGATCCGTCAAAATCAGTTTGGAGGGATTGATACAAAGTCTTCACATCATCACTTAAATAATTATGAGACTTTGATGGAGACATTGAGACCACCAAGAATGGAGGGCAATAATCATAAGCTGAGGGGTTTCTCTTTTTCTCTCAGGGATAAAACACTTGCTTGGTATCAATCTGTACCAAATTGGCGGATTAACACATGAGAATAGTTGACTATTGAATTTCTTACTAAGTTCTTCTCACCTTCCAAGACTACTGAGCTGAGAGGAAGGATTAATACTTTCGTGATGAAGGATAAGGAAAGTTTGTTCAAGTCTTGAGAGAAGTTTAAGGATCTTCTGCTTGATTGTCCCCATCACGGGATTCCAAAGATTGAATTGTTAGAGATCTACTTCAAGGGTCTAGATGAAGACACTCAATTTAGGTTGTAGTAACTTTCAAGAGGTACTTTCATGGAGAAGAATGTTCATGATGCTTGGGAGTTTGTAGAGAAGCAAGCCTTAGTTATTAAGAACTACTCACACATGAATGCTGAAGAGAAGAAAGCTAGACCTGGAGTTTATGCGGTGAGTGACAACACCTTAAGCAATGCAAGACTGGACTCCATCAACAATGAGCTCAAGTCTTTGAGGGAGCTTTGTGCATCAACTTTGAAGCGTACACAGGCTGAAGATCATGTTGTATCCATATGATGCAAATTTCATGGGTAAAAGTAATTTCTAGAGAGGTTACCAAAGGGCAAAGATTTCATAACAATAACAATTTCAATAGATATGTTCAGGGAAATCATTGCAGGCCCAACCATAACCATTCAGGATTCTCTTATTCTAATCTGGATGGTGCATTGAACCCTCAAGCTTCCTCTAGCCACGCAACACATCCATCTAAGCCATTAGAATTAACTCAACAAGATCCTCTAGGTTTCCAACAACTTAAGGATCGTTTTGAATTGCTGTTTGAGCAATTATTAGGGAGATCGAATAATCTTAAAAAACCTCAAAAGGTTTTAGAGACACGGGTATTCAAGAAAGCATAAGAAGTTCAGAGAGATCCAAGAAGGCTTCCAGGAAGAACTGAAGACAATCCTAAAGGGCAAGTAATGACAATCTCAACAAGAAGCGGATTTAAAGCAAATGATCCAGTGCCAAAAGAAAAGCAAGTCATGGTGAAAGTCCCAAAATCTAATGGGAAGAATCAAGAGGAAGAGCCGAGATAAGTGTCACCACCTCTATTCAAGCCTCCACTTCCATTCCCCATATCTCGTGTTAGGACTCAACGTGACAAAAGTTTCGGTAAATTCCTAGAACTTATTAAAAATCTGCATATTAACATTCCGTTCATTGATTCTATTCTAGGAATGCGTGCATACGGGAAGTTCTTGAAGGAGATCCTTTCTAACAAGATGATTTTGGAAGAAAGTAGAGAAGTAAGGATGACTCAAAGATCTACTGAGCTCATTCAAATATTGAAGGAGAAGATGTCACCAAATCTTAGAGATTCCGGATCGTTGTGTGTACCTATAGGAGTTGGAGAGGGAACTTATGAAGCTTTGTGTGATCTCGGAGCAAGTGTGAGCATTATTCCTCTCGCACTTTGCAAGGAAATTGGCCTCGGAAAATCCAAGTCAATAAAGATGACTTTGCGCATGGCAGAGGGGTCGACGACTAGACCGGTTGGTATTCTTGAAGATATTCCGGTGAAGCTTGGAAAGTTCTACATTCCAATTGACTTTGTTGTCTTGGATATCCCCGCGGATTATCCAATACCTATCATTCTTGGAAGACCTTTTCTTACTAGTTCAGGATGTCTTGTGGATTGCAAGAACGCCTCCCTCACCTTCAATATTGAGGAGGACGATGTCCAATTCAAGCTTCCCAAGGCCGTAGATGAAATGGAGTTTGAAGACTGGACGAGATTTCTATAACTGAGAGAAATCTCGGTTGAAATCTTGGTCGAGATACCGACGAGTTTTGACCGAGATTTCGTGATGCTGAAGAAACTGAAGAACATAGATCAAAATCTCGGGCCCAACATTGCCTGAATCTCGGCCCGAGATTGGCACCGAGATTTCTTCCCTGAGCGTCATATTTTATTTTCGATCCTTTTTATTCAGCACATGTCTTTTGGCAGGTGGTTGAGTATAAAAGGAAAGCCGGATTATTTTCCTAAGGGAGTCGGTTTCAGTTGGATTTATTTTAGAAACAGAAAAACCTAGAGAGAATATTCTTCTACCTTGCCTCCTTCATCTCCTACTTTCTACCATTGTTGCATTTCATAGCTTTAGAGGAAAGATTCAGACTTTATTATTGCTTTCGGTTCAAAGACACTTTGTGATACTGATTTACTTCATTTTGCTGGATTCCGAGTTAGTAAAGCTGAGTTATTTCTTTTCCCTCTTTTGTCATTTCAATTTCATGAATTATTTGTCTTTCTTCAATTTAATTGTTGATTTTGATATGATGATTATTGGCTAGAAATATTGTGATTCCAAGGTGAATAAAGATTTGTTTATGACTTGGACTATGATGGATTAGGTTGTATGTTATATTTGGTTTGAATTGCTTGAAACCCTCATGGTTGGTTTGGAATGAATCTAGGTTAGAACCTTTTAAGCTAGCAACTTGAGTTGGAATTGGGACTTACCCAGTGATATTCCTTCTTGGATAAGAAGTAGATTGACCATAGGTAAAAGAGGTTAAAACCTCTATTGGATTGAGTGTGCCGGATTATAACATGAGTTAGGTAATTTTCGAGACTTACCCGGTAAGGGGTTACTTAGTCCTTAGTTAGAGAATCCGGTTTGTGCAGAATTTCCGTTCTAGTTACTTGAGACTTACCCGGTAATAGGTAGTTAGGATTAAAACTAGATCATCACTAGGGGAACGTTTATCCTTGTAGCTTTTATGTCATCGCCTTGCAAGTTATCTTGAGTCCAAATGTCATAAACAATGATCTTGAACCCTTGAAATCCATTCTTTTATATATATATATATATATATATATATATATATATATATATATATATATATATATATATATATATTTGATTATGTCTTGTTTGTTTTTTTAATTAAACTGTTTTTTAATTGAATTTGATATTCAATTACGAACAAACCCAAAATCCTCCAAAAATATTGATCTTCTTTCCCTTACCTTTTCCTTTCTATTTCTTAGTTTAGATTTATACTATAATTGATCATAATTGTAGATTAAACCACCTAGTCCTTGTGTTCGTCCTTGAAATATTTGCTCTACTTCGTACGATCCATACATTGTGGGTTCGCTACTTATTGAGTGATTATTACGAGTTATAAATTTAAAGCATATCGTGTTTTATGAACTTGTGAATCTTTATCATTATTGATAAGGATTTGCAAGTCATAAATTAGCGAACAAAATGATTTAGAAAGTCTTTCCGCTATAATCCCATATAGATGGGAATACGATAGTCCCCAAAGCACGAGAAGTTGCCTGAAGGTGATTGAGAGCACCAACTTCCCAATTCAAGTGACACAACTCAAAACAGTCCAAGCTATTAGGCGAATGAGAATCCCTCGCTTAGGTTTGAATAGGATTCCACATATTCGTTCTCGATTCAAGAGAGAAGTAAATAATGAAAGTATTCGATTTTTGTTTGATAAATGAGTTGATGAAAAAGGTCCAGCCCTACAACGCCTTATATAGGTTGGGAAGACTTCTAGGGTTTAATACATGCTAAGCTAAGCTACGGGCTTGAGAATCTAATCTAGAGCCCAAAACAAGAAAGGAAAGATCATATTTTTGGGTTGAAATTATTTAACCTAAAAAGCCCAAAAATAGATAAAATAGAAGTTCCAAAAATAAATAAAATAAAAGCCAATCCATATATATAAAAATGAGTCTAAATATGAGCTGGAAATTAATATATCAAACTGGGCCTAATTTAACCACATAAATTGGCCCGAAATATTTCTCCTCTCCAAGATGCTCCACGTAAATCCTCTTCGTATGTATCTCGTTCATTTCGACCTTCCACATCTCAGATAAACGTGATGGGATCTCGGTATTCTTCTTCTCTAGCTCCTTGATGTGTATCCATATCCTCATAAGCATATCCTTCCTCTCTAGATGATCGTCTCATCTTTATCTTGCTTCCATACGTACAAGGAGGTGAAGTTAAGCTTCTAGATGCTCCTGCATCAATTTGACTACTCACACTTCTCTTCCTCTAGTAACCCTCAAACGAGCCCGGATCCTCTCCGGCGCGTCGAGCCAACTCTGGACGGGACGGTGTGTGTGCAGTCATGTCAAGCCAACTTGTCCTTTCTTGTTGTAACATAGTTACATACGTGGAAGAAGTAATCATCGTCCTTCCTCGGCTTCCTTTCTATCTTTTCTATCTATAGGTTTTCACATGAAATCATGGATAGTGGTTGTTGTTGGTCGTGGGAGTCGAACTCAAGGTCTCTTGTCCTAAGGGCTTTTGAAAATTTTTGCTTCCGCAGGACTCAAACTCGGGACCCATTGTACCAATGTAAATTCCAACGTTTGTACCTCTTCCAAGAATCGGACCCAAGACCTATTGGCTTAAACCATTTTTTCAGAAATGTCAGCTTCGAATAGCTGACTTCGTGACCAGATTTAGGTACTCCAAACTTCTCATCCACCGTTGAATTTTCGATATGTTGATGATGGAAATATGTAGTTTCATGCATTAAAATTTGGAAAGATACAACGGTCGGATTTGGAGTTAAAGTCTTGCAAAGTTGTTATGGAATCTAGTTCAAAAAGTTTAAGAAATTTGGCAAAGTGTTGGTTTTAGGTGTTCGTATAGGCAACGTTGGATTTTTGTGTGGACCTTAGGGATAAGTGTTTATGGGTTTTTATCATCCTAGTTAGGAGTAGGTATGGCATAGTACGTTTAAGAATTTTTTCGGAATTTTTGGGATTTAGTAGAAGGTTTATATCTTAGTCCAAAGTAGGGCACTTGGTTGATTTCCGAAAGAAGGTGGTTTAGGATTTTTGACTTAGGATGTAAGTTTGAGAATATATCAAACCCGTTTTGGGCACTTTTTGGAATTATTGGAAAGTTAGGGGTATTTTGGTAATTTTAATAAAAGTTAGGGTTTCTTATTCTTTCTTTATAAGAACCTCATAGATAGTCTAGAACCCTTCTAGAGCTTTATATATAATAGAATTATGTTGTTAAGACATCTTCCGTCTTGATCAGGTTGTTGAAATCGGATCGAGATTTAGCGAGTTTGGATTTCGGACCAGTTCAGGTAAGTCTTACGGACTTACTTAGCTAATGATTCATGTATGGGTGTGTATTACTGTGGTGGAGTATGTTGGGTGTTTTATAATTATAACTTGAGTAGGATGACATTACGAGATAAGTGACCCAAGTGTGCGAGAACGGGTCGTGTCATCACTGCCCAGCGCTGTAAGGTTATTGGGGGATCTCTATCACTAGTCCATACCGGTATAAGGTGAGATGCATCGGATCCAACGCGGTTGGTTTACGGGGATAGAGGCGAAGGTCGGGAGACCTTCGTGCCACACGATAAGTTGAACTAATAGAAGTGAATCACCTAATTAAAGATAATAATATGATTGAACGTGAGCATGTTGTTTGTTTAATTTCCGCATTGTGAGTGTTTGTGTTATTTAATACTAACTGATATGTAGAATTGTTAGCTAGCGGTGTATACCGTTGTTGATAGACATTATAGGGTAGGCAATTGTTGATGGATCCGGAGAGATGTGGTCAATCAGGTTTTCATACGAGTCATTTTGGGTTTTTTATATTCTTTTAGTGATGAGAATCGTTTCATTTTCCTTTAGATTTTGTCACGTTTTTTTTTATGGATGATTGTCGTTATCTTCTTCTTGACATTTTTGAAAACGATTTATTCGGTTTTCTTTATTTGTGCCTTGTTGTAAGATCCGGTGAAATTGTTGTCAAACTAGGGTCGGGACCCGTTGTGAGGTCCTAACCCGTAGCATTCCGAGTTCCTAGAATTCGGGGTGTTACAATAATATACTATAAACCTATATAAACACATTTAATTTATATACGCGAAAAAATAATATGCAAGTAAGCACGCCCTTACTTTATCATTTCAATTTCTGATCCGAGGTAGTAGTTTGAACCGAAACTATACTGGTCAAAGCTCGAAAATTCTTCGTTGGACTTGAATGGTTATTTAGGACCTCACAACGGGTCAAAACTCGAAAATTCCAAATGCAATTCCCTCGAAGGTATTTTTGTTCTATTATTTTGACCCAAATGTTCTCAGGTTCTGTCATAATTTTTCATAGAAGCTTCATTTGAAGCGCTTTATTCATCTCTTCAACTTTCCTAATTCCGGTACCCCCTAAAGGTCTTGGTTTACAGATTTTGTACCAATTAATTAGTGGGTGGAAAGGTTAGTTCAAAGCACGAAAGCACACCTCCCTCACTTCGTACTTCGTGGGCAAGGGAGGTAATTTGGTCCTTTATTCCAAAAGAAGTTTATGTTGATTTTGTCTAGTTCGTTGTTAATACACGTTGGTAGCAGAAATGCCTGTAGAAGGTAACTAGGTTTAGCATTTAGATTCGCTTTTAGTAACGTTTATATTCCTTCTTGCGAAAGAGAAGATGTTTTTCATTTTGTAAGTTGTTGTGTTTGATTCTTGAATAACTGAGTTGAAGATATCTTACTTACCATTCCGTTAATAATAGGCACCCTAGGTATTGTTCTAAGTTAGTAGAAGAGGTGATACCTAGATGTGCTTTGAGTATCCTTTTATTAGATGAGTCTACATTATTAGATGTTTGAAAAGTAAATTTGTGGTAATTAATTACTTGGCCAGATATGGCGCAATAGTCATTTAATACCGGCAGAATTTTGTTATTTACTTTCGTTGTTGCCTTTGTGAAAATAATGATATCATGCGCAAACGCTAGGAATGAGATTGTTGAGCCATTTTTTGTTATGGTAAAGCCTATGGATCTCGTGTGTTTTCTCTACTTGTTTTTTGTATATTTTTTGCTAAATTTCGGCACCCAAATTGAAGAGGCGGTGATAATGGAGTCCTCTTTGAGGAGCGAATAGGCTCGTCGGTGAGTCATTTATTAGTATAGAATAGGAAATAGTTGTATCACACTTGTTGATCCAGTTCTTAAATCACTAAAACCAAATTGTTGTAGGACAACCTTTAGGAAATTCCATTCTAGTTTACCATAAGCTTTTTTCATGTCTAATTTGATAGCCATATAACCTTCTTTTCTTTTCTTTTTTATTTGAATCTATGGAATATTTCATGGGCTATCAGGACACTATCATGAATTGTTCTATTTTTAGTGAAAACACTATGTAAAGGTATATTAGTTTTTGAAGGATTAGGCTTAATCTTTTAGCCAGAATCTCCAATAATATGTCTATACTTCTAATAGAAGCCAGATTTCATACTGTCGGTTTGATACCCTTTTAATTCAGTTTCTTAGTCACATATTCAATGAAAAAAATAAAACAACAAACCTTCAACACATCTTAACCGATTGAATCATTCTATAATTTTTTTTTTTTATTTTTATCACTTTCTGTTGTTGTTTTTTAAAATTTCCTTTTGTATACAGATATCATAAACCATTAATACAATTTATTTTTTCCCTTAAGAAAAAGTATATTCTTTTTTATGAAAAAAGTATATAGTATATATATCTTATCAAGGAGAAGAATTTCAATGTATCGGATTAAAATAAAGGTGTACATATCTCACCTCTATTTAATATTTATCTAATCCGAAATGAACTATTATTTAAAATAAGATAATAATTAAGTTGTCATCTAAACTCATGGTTAATCCAAATCATTCTTTAAAATTATTGTACAAAATTGAGTGATCCAATTTACAAGTTTTGTGCAGACTCCAATTTTAAATTGATAATTCAAATTTGAAATAAACCGTTTTGTTTTTATTATATTTTAAAAAAATTGAGCAGGGGAGAAGGGTGACGGAGGTGGGACCCACTCTGGACAACCACACACTGCAGCAATGCGTTACATTTGACCCACTCTCGTCTTACTTCCACGCGCTCTCTTACCGCGGTAACTTTAAGTAACCACTAACAAACACGTGATACTCCCCACTTTATTACCACTATAATATTTTTTTAATATGTAATTTGGAATAATAATATCAATTGCTGAAATAATGTATAATTTATGATCATATTTATGAAAATTGATGTGATTACTTTTCGGGTATAATATTTTTTTATATGTTAAACTACATGCACAATATAGTTTAGTCTAAAATAAATTTATGGACGATAAAAGAAGTTCTAATTACAAATAAGGATTAGATGAGTAAATGTGTTTGAGATAGGCTACCTGTCCGACAACTTTGTCGTCATTCTCAAAAAGTGTTCAAAGTGAATTTTGTAAATGTATTAAGTTGAGAAATAAATCGTATTTATTCATCGAATGAAATGGGATGGTTTAATCATAAATTAAAATTATTAATAAAGCCTAAAACATCAAAATGATAAAAATAATTGATATGCTTACAAACATGCTAAAAAGTTTTTGTTTTAAAAAGAAAAGGAGAAAAAAGTAATGCAAAAATATAAACATTGTCGGAAATGAAAACGACAAAGAATCTGATTATACGATAAAATAATAAAACACTATCGCAGGACGTCAAACACCCCTTAGAAAATAAATAGTATGAAGGAAGTGCATATTACACGCTTAGCTTTCTTGTTTAAAACGAGAACACACCGATCATAATAAGTTAATATTTGTCGCTTACCGGATTATAAATGTTTTTAAAAAATATTCATTACCTTAAAATTCATGCAATGGTTTTTCATTTAATGTTTTACTTATGTTAAACACCGCTAGTGATGTACATCCGGTCCCGGTGGACCGGAATTTTTAAAATTTTGGACCGGGGACTGGCACCGGACCGTTTCAGTCCGGTCCATTCCGGACCGTTTCAGTCCGGTCCATTCCGGACCGGAATAAAATAAAATAAATTTATATATATATATATATATATATATATATATTTGCAAAAAACTAAACAAAAATATTTTAAATATATATATATTTTCTTAAATATGTACAAAATATATATGATTTTTTTAAATATATATAAATTTAAATTAATAGAAAATAATAAATAAATAAATTCCGGTCTGACCCGAATTTTTTTCGGTCCGAACCGGAATTGGACCGGAACCAGAATTTCCTAAAATCTTGGACCGAGAATCGGACCGAAAAAATCCGGTCCGGGTCAATTTTGAACAGCCCTAAACACCGCATCTATTTTATCGTTATTATAATGTCTCCTTTTAAATTATTTTTTTTATCTTCTCTAAATGAATACAAGTGTTAACTACATGTTCTTTACTCTAAATAAATACAAGTAAAGTAATCATTTATCGTATCATACTCGTTTGGTACCTTTGATTAAAATTATAGATTTTCATTCAAAAACACAAATGAAGGACTTATTTTGATGTAACTTTTTAAATAAAAACATTGTCGGTAATGACAACGACAAAACCCTCGAAAATAAACAATTCTAACGCATCATTTGCGAACAAGCGCGTGTAACACGAGCACACACAAATCATAATGAGTCAATTATTTTGTCGCTCAACGGCCTATCAAAAACATCCTTAAAAATTCGTTACCCTAAGATTCACCCAACTACTTTTCGTTAAATATTTTATTTATCATACACATCGATCATAACTATTTGTCGTTATTATAACGACCCTTCTTCAATACCCTTACATTCCTATAAATTAATACAAGTGTCAGTTGTCCGCCATTACGTAGTCTAAACATATAAACCGATACTAATACTCTATACATAACTAAAAGAAACTTTTATCGTCAATCATATTCCATTTCATACCTCTAAAACTTCGGATTTTCATATCGAAAACACAAAGTACTTATTCTACGTAACATTTTAGTTCAATATTCATGTAATTTATCGAAAAAACTTATGACATCAAATATATTATAAATGCGTAACTTATAACCGATAACCACTCCATTTCATTAAGGCATCAAAGGTGAGTATATCCTTCTTGGCTTCTTGCACTCATCGTCATCATCATCCAAATTCAGTTTCCAAACCCTAGACAAAGTGACAAACCAAGAAACAAACCGTGAGTAAAACGCGCAAGGTGAGCAAGTAGGGCAAGTAAGTAACCAGAAAAAAAGAACTCAAAAACATGAATAAACTAAAAGAAAAAAAGAATGGTAGTACTAAATTAAGGGCAGAGTAAAAGAGTGTCAGAGAGGAAGAGCAAAGGAACGTGCGCTTATTTCAAGCAGATCTGGATCCACTCAACACACAAACACACATCATCTTCCTCTCCTTCAAAGATTTCATCTTCAACCTTGAAACTGCAAATTTGCATCCTTCAAAGTTTTCAAAACCAACTCTTTAAGACCCATAAATGGCAAAAGAGGTTGGGAAGATGCTCAGTTTTAGGTCTTCTAAGTGACATCAGCAAATTTTTCTTACTTCATCTTCATCTCTTGCAGTTTCTCTGCAGACTGCAAAATCTTCAGGTGAGTCTAAGCCCAGAAACTGAGATTTTGTATCATCATCTTGTTGAATTTGCTGAGAAATTTGAATTTTGGCTTTACTTTTTCACCTCCACGAGAATACTCATCTTAAAGCTTTACTTTCTCTCTTACCCTCTTTATCTTTCACTTTCTTTTTGGTGGGTTTCTCTTTTGCTTTTCTTTTTAATAAAAATTTATTATCTTTGCAGGAATCAGGAGTCACTGATGAGTAAGAGTAGTATTCTCTCACTCATCTTCAAAATAAAAGCTTTGGTAGGTGGAAGAAACTTAAGGCCTTGTTTGTGTTGAGCTTTCTTGCTCAATCACATTCCTTTACTTCTTACCCATTAATCTTTATTTATTTTTCTCTTCCAACCAAACAATCAAAAGATGGATCCCTATGAAGCAACAAAGATTGTTTTCTCAAGAATCCAACACTTAGATCCTGAAAATGCTTCCAAAATCATGGGTCTTTTGCTTATTCAAGATCATGGTGAGAAGGAAATGATTAGGCTTGCATTTGGACCTGAAAATCTCCTTCATTCTGTGATTTTCAAGTCTAGACAAGAATTGGGTATTTCTCCAAACACTCCCTCTACACCTTCAACTCCCACCGGAGCCGCCGCTGTCACCACCACCACCACCACAACCCACCACAACAACAACCCACTTTCTCTCTCTAGACAAAACTCCATTTTCAAGCCTAATGGACTAAAAATCCCATCTTCTTTATCAATTTCAAGCCTTGCTAGTCCTTCTTCTAACTCTTCACCTTCTTGGGGACCTTCTGTTTTCCCTGATTACCAAAACCCAGATGAGTTAATCAGCCCTAGCTCAAAAACTGACTTGATTGATGAAATCCATCTTCAAGAACAGCTGAGTTTCTTGAATGATCAAGAAAACAATTTGCTCTTCCCTTACAGCTCAGGACCCACATGGGGACCCCACAGAAGAAGCTGTTCAGTAAGTGACATCAGCCTTGGTGATGATCCAGCTGCTGGTCTTGGATGGAAACCATGCCTTTACTATGCAAGAGGGTTTTGTAAGAATGGAAGTAGTTGCAGGTTCTTGCATGGTGGTGGAATTGTTGGAGATTCCGATACCGGTTCCGGTTCTGGTTCCGGTTCGGTTTCTTCTCCTAGCAAGATTGAGATGATGGAGCAGTGCCATGAATTGCTTAGATCTAAGTCCATGCAACACCAGAAACTCATGGCTGCTTCTCAACTCATGGCTGCTTCAAATTCTTTCCCTTTCTCTAAGAACAATTGCTTGAATTTCCTTGTTCAGCAACAAAATGAGTCTCAAAGGTACTAATTCAGTAATTAGCAACTAATTTTATCTATTTATAAAAAAAATACTAATTCTGTTCAAATTATTGTTCTTTCAGGGCTGCAGCTGCTCTAATGATGGGAGAGGACATGCACAAATTCAGTAGGTCAAGACTAAGTAGAAGTGATTTTTTAATCAATGGTGACTCTAATCCTGGTTCAAGGCAGATCTACTTAACCTTCCCAGCTGATAGTACTTTCAAAGAAGAAGATGTTTCAAATTATTTCAGGTCTTGATTTTCAAATTTGTTTCCTGTAAAATGATTATATATATATTTTCTATGGTTCCTGAATTTGTTTATTGAAAAAATGGTGGCTTGTAAATAGCATCTATGGGCCTGTTCAAGATGTGAGGATTCCTTATCAGCAAAAGAGAATGTTTGGCTTTGTTACCTTTGTTTACCCTGAGACAGTCAAGATCATTCTTGCTAAGGGTAACCCTCATTTCGTTTGCGATGCTCGGGTTCTCGTCAAGCCTTACAAGGAGAAGGGCAAGGTTCCTGATAAGTTCAGGTAGATTCAATTCTAATATGTAATTATCTCTATAATCTAAAGACTTTAACTTTAACTTTTTTGGTTATTGTCATTTTTAGGAAGCAGCAGCAGCTGCAACAAATGGAAAGAGGAGACTTTTCTGCTTGCAATTCTCCAACTGGTCTTGATCACTCTAGAGACCCTTTTGACAATCAGCTTGGTAAGCAAAAAAAAAAAAACAATCTTTTCACATTTTTATTTAAAAATTGTGAAAATTAATGATGATTGTGCTATTTTAGGTTCTAGAATGATGTATAACAATACTCAAGAGTTGTTGTGGAGGAGGAAACTGGAGGAACAAAATGATTTGCAGCAAGCTCTCGAGATCCAAAGCCGAAGGCTGATGGATCTTCAGCTTGATATCAAAAGAAGCCATCATCATCGCGCACTCTCGACCGGTGCAGCTCCGTTTCCGTCTCCTACTTACTCACCGAGCTATAACCATCCTCTTTCCGGCTTGGACCGAACAAGCCCAGATATAGCTCAAGGTAAAATATTATTTATTTATTTATTTTGGACATTTTTGGAAATTATACTGTGAAGGATCTAAACCAAATTTCTATTCTTTTTGTTCATCAGAAAATCTATCTTCTCCACCTAGTGATAGCCCGCAGCTTCCTCAGCTGACTGTGAATGAAATTGATGATAGAGAAAAGGAAGGTTCAGTTAAGGAGAGTAATAATGGCAAAGAAAGTCCTCTTAGTAGTGAAGAGGATAGTTTACTACTAGAAAGGTAAAACAATTTGTTTCTTTTTATTTGTCCTTCTAATTTAGGTAACATAAGGTGTCCCCGAGTTGGTTTCGCGTTGTCTTAATCTGATGTGTTCATGTCGGTTCGAACAATGCAGCTTGGATCACAATCTCCCTGACAGTCCTTTTGCTTCTCCCACCAAAGGTAACATGGAACGCCTCACCGCGTTCACTGTTGCTGAGAACGCTGCCTCCATGCCAACCATGTCAGCTAATGGTAGCTTGCTCGCGTCTTCATTGGATCTTTCTCCTTTCAAATCATGCTACTTCCAAATGCCGAGGTTCTCGACTGGACCTGGCGCCATTGGAATGTAGTAGGCCCCGTACTCTGGCCGGCTCGTGTTGTCTAAGGTAAACCCGTCTTGTTTTCGTATTGGATTCGATCGATTTACGTCATGTCGTTATTGGTGGTTTGAGTTGGATGTTTTTGTTTTTCTTTGTTGTTTGGAATCTTGCAGGTTGATTGCAATTGCATACCTAAAAAACCATTATCTTACAACCAGCCAAACCATCTACATTATAGTTCTTGTAGTTGCTATAGAGTATCATACAAAAAAATTTGGATACATAAAAGAGAAAGGGTAAAAAAAAAGGAAGCAGTAAAAAAAAAAGGAGAGGGGAGGGGGTAAAAGCCAGCCATTTATTACTCTTGGCCCCCACTTCTTTGTTGTGCTATCCTTCACCTCTGATTCTGTAGTTGAGGTTGGACCACAACTAATCAATACACCAGTAAAAAAAAATATCAAAGAAAGAAAGAGAAAAGGTTTTCACTTTTCACTTTTTACTAATGTATGTGTCTAGCAGTAAAAAAAAAGAAAGAACTTTCCAAACTCTGTAATTTTTCTTCCCTCCTATACCCCTTTCAAATTTGATCAGTTACTGGCCTGGCTCTATTGAAGGACATCAAACCTAGTTTATTGTGGTAGGAAGGTAAGAAAGTGAAAAAAGCAGCCACCTTTTTTACAGCAGGAAATCAAGTTAAAGGCAAGGAGAAATGTTCAAAGGCTAAATCAAGAAGATCAAAGAAAGGGAAGGAGTGTGGAGTTGCAGAATGGAGATGAAGCACTCAAGATCAGCAAAGTAAAAAAGAAAGGAAATTAAATGTTTTTTCTTTTGTTATATAATCTAGGTTTTATGAGTATTAAATGTGCTTCCATTATAGTATTTCAAGTAGTAGTTGATGTTATTTATACAAAAGAAAGACATCATCATCAACTTTGGGCCCTCTTTGAATAGAGAATGATTTGTATGGAGCAAAGTAAAATAGTGGAAGCATATAAAGAAAGCATAATATGATTAAAGAGAAAGAAAAAAAAGGTAAGGAATTACATTTCTCAAAGTTCTCTTTTTTTTTCTTCTTCCTCTCATAATATTTCCTTTTATACAAATACATAACTTTATAACGGCGCGTCAAACGACCCCTAACGAAATAACGGAATGGTTGGAACGTGTGAGAAACCCGAGTGTGTTACTCACCCAAAACGGCGAACGATTTGTCGTAAGCTCGTTTAAGACGATTCTAAGTGTATGAAGTCTATGTCTTCGTAAGACATTGAAGAGGTAAGTTGCAAAACATATAGTGCATTGAGGAATGTGTTGTATTGGACATTAAAAAAAAAATGGAATAACTTTTGTCACTTGGATGCAAATATGGACCAAGTGGTGGGGTATTCTTGTCCTTTTATATATGCCATTCATGGAGGGGAAATGAAAATTTTTCTAAGAAAAAAAAAAGAAAAGGAAAATGAATTTTAAAGAATAGAGCCAAAGGTGGCGCCACTCTTAGTCACATGGGGGTGACAGTGCAATGTTGGTGACATATGAGTAAAAATATATTATTTTATTTAACCATTTTATTATTCAATTTTTTTTAAAAAAATAATAGATGATAGTGGGCTGGTCCAGTGTGAGGCCCATCCAACAACACCCATGTGGCTGGCACCATTAACTTTTATGCCTCTGTCCACATCATACTTTTAAAAAAAGAAAAATAATAATTGTTATATTACTATTTTTGATGATTAAAAAATAGAAAATAAGAAATATTGTTATAACAAGAAGATATTGCAATCTTGTAACTGATCTGGCAGTGACCTTGAAAGGAGGGTTATTGTTTGCTCTCTGACAGGAGTTTTGGTTACCCCAAGATGGCTTTGGAGAGACCAACAACTACATAATTCAATGAATTGACATCCTAAAATGTGTGTTTATTATATTTTTTACCCTTAAATTTATAGAAATTGATAATAGAGTAATTGGGAAGATATTATTACCATGCAAGACCCAATGAAATCAGTAACTTATTAGAATGTTGAATTCCGGTGTACAATTGTACACTAAGTCTAGTATATAAGTTTGATGTGATATTTTTGACATCTGCATGTTTATTTGTTGTTGCTCTAATGATTCTAGGGTGATGAGTCCATCTCGATATGTTATGACTTATGATTGTCCGATGTATTCTTGTTACTTTCCCTTTATCAATAACAGAAGATGATGAGATATTTTAAATTTGTTCGAGTGTGGTATCTAATAAGTTATTTCTAATATTAGATTTGAACTAACAACTTCTTTAGTACGAAAGCAATACTCTAACTGCCGAGTTCAAGTATGTCTCTTATCATAATTAAGCTAAATAAATCGAAACAATGAAAGATTTACGATTTTGGATCATGGAAATCTTGATCTCAAAAGTATTTATGTGCTAAAGTGTAACAAAAACACAAGGGTTATATATATATTGTACTTGAACTTCGCTATGATACCATTTCAAATTTTATATATATATATATATATATATACACGAGCATAATATGTGCATGAAGTCCGACGTATAGCTCTATACATCTTCAATTTAAAATTAATCGATCACTAGCTATTAGACTTGATCACCAACCTTATACATTAATATTATTGAGAATACCAAAATGTATCAAATTTCATTACCAAAAACCGATTAGATCAAATTCAACTTAATACAATAACCAAAGTGATTTGAATCTATAAGGACCCAAATCTAAACAACATGAATCTTAGACAATAAAATATCAAACAAGCTCAAAATATGCATACCCGAAATAGAAAAACATCAACTCCTTCACCACGTTCTTCTACTACAAATGGAATGAGTTTCTTATGACACAAGCCTTGATATCGACTCATCTTATATTCTTATCATGAGCAATATCAAAATAGTTTTTGATCTCAACTAACAAAAGCTCAACAACGAAAGCGGGAACTTAAAGTCCATTCTTTGAATTCAAGTTGATATTTTTTCTGAAACAGGTAAACGAATCGCTTCTTCAAAGTGTTTTGTCATAAAACACCCTTATTGAAAAGATAAAGTTTACAATATCAAATCGTCAACCATATGCTTAATTTCTCTGTAAATATATTTATTTTAAATTCAATAAATGTTATGGAGAATCGAGTGTCACAAACCGATCTCTTTTCTTACAAGCAATTTATGTTTGTTTTATAATGTGTACCTTTTCTCTCATAAGTAAACTTCAATCCCAATTTTTTATTTATAGAAATGATCGGAAACACTCCTTTTCTAAATTTACAAAATATTGAAAATGTCACTAATATAACAATGAATAATAATCCAGAATAGAATAGAATGAATAATAATCGGAATAGAATAGATTTTTATTTTTTCGGATTAATTATCTGATCAACAAGTCTTTGGTTTTTTTACCCGTAAAAAAAAGAAAGAAAGAAGAGATAATATACATAACATTATTAGATAACAAAATCAAAATATCATATAAAAAGTCAAATTTTAACCAATGATAATATTCGACTTAAATTTCGACTAACTATATGTACCATAAATTAACTTATAGGGGTAACAAAGCATATGATCTTTAAAAAAAAAAAAAAAAAAAAAAACTCAAGTCAAATTTTAATTTTCTTTTCAACTCTACTAAACTTTCTTGTTGAATATATGTGTAATTGAGATTATATTACTTTTTTTTTTTTGGTATGTCCTGGTTGATTTATTAAAAGTAAAACTAGAGAGAGACAACACATACTCATATCACTAAAGTCAATTTTTGAAAAAGTGTTTGTAATTTTTAATCTTGAAGATTAAGTTTACTCAATAGACATAATAATTTAAACCTATGAATAATCTAATATCTTTCAGTATTTCAAAGCTAAACAATAGCTACCAATTATATTGTCAAACAAATAATCAAAACCTACATCAATAGGTCACAATTTCTCAACATTAAAGGAAATAGTAATCATACAAGTTTTGAAACCTATTCTTAGGCTTTCAATCATATATTTGTATCACATTTATACATAATTGTGAAGTGATGGAGAATTAGAACTTAATTAATAATTAACCTACCTCTATTATATATATATATATATATATATATTTGAATTCGTACCGAAAATCATATTTTTTTTGTTTATCGATATATGATTTCGAATTCATCTTCTATTACAAAGCTCACACTAATTATATATGAAATTTACCTTTTTCGATATTGTTTATTTTCTTTATTATTTAATATGAAATAAATTGGTTTTAGATTAAGTTTTTTCCCCCTTCTCTAGAGTTGAGTAATGTTAAATTAATTGGCGTTATTATGTAGTAAGAGGTAACTGATTTGGAATACCAGACATATCTAGTAGCTTGAGAAACCGGAAGAACGATATATAGATCGACATTCATTAAAACGTTGTGAATATGTTGACCGAACACATTATTCTTGATGAGATCTTCAACACTCTAAGCCACTCTAAGGCACGTCAACGTAAGTGAAGGGAAACAACTAACTCAAGAAATGAGAACATCGATCATTATGTTAACTTCTCGATACAAACTTCATGGAGCACAAGAATTTGAATATGACCACAAAATGTTTAGCTGGGGCACTATTTCAAGATTTTCTCAGGTGTTTTCTTTTTCATTTTCTGATATATTTTCTATTTTTTTGCCATGCAAAAAACAGTGACAACCGGCCAGATAGAACAATGTACAGCAGAATCTGCAGTAGGGTTTCAAAATCTTTAGGGGTCCCCATGCAATAACAATTATTGAATGTGAGGAAGAAAAAGGAAAAAGTTTATTTAGCTATATAATTATAAGATTACATCAATAGTTAATGTTTTTTAAGGCTATTATGTAATGGTACAAGGACATATATGATACAAAAATCGATAAACCGTTATAATGGCTAAAAAAATTGTTTTTGTATGTTAGATTGACTTTTGGTTGGACGGTGTGATTAAGAAATTATAAATAATTTTCTCTTATATATATATACATATGAAATTATAAGAATTTAAAATCCAGTTAGAGTTTTTTTTTTTGGATGAAACTTCTAATTAATACTATTATCGATAATAGAAACCTTATATATTTTTCACTTATTATCGACGTGGAGCATTTTATTCTCCACTTGCCCTTGAAGTGTAACCATCTAATTCAGTTGATATTTGACGATATGTCTCAAAACCGACTAGTTTAATCGGACAATTTTAGTCCAAATCTGCAATCAACGTTTTAAGAGTAACAAACCCGAGATATATTTGTTTTGATAGTATGGTAAATTCGGAGGGGCGTATATATTATATAGAATTGGTTTTGCAACTTTGAACCCGACACCGATGAGTCTTCATTATAAAACTAATTAACAATCAGATAATTATATATCACACCAACCTTATATCAAATCCGTTAAGTCGATTTTTTTCCTTTTTTCCTATAATTAATCCTATACCTTTTTTTTAAGGGTAACTAATCCAATACTGTAGTTAAAACCTTTAAAAAAACCATTATGAAAAAGAGTACGTACATAAACTTAATTGCAACAACGTACGAGTAGGTGCCTATGCTTCCCCACGGCAACTTAATTACAATAAGTCATCCCCACCTTAATGGTTCTCTACGGGTCACCAATTAAGTTTGTTGCAAGTCAAGTTTAATAAGTTTTGGTTTTCTAGGATAGTACACATTTCAGATATATTTAGGTTAGGTTGGATTTGATTAGAGGTTGATTGACACTTATATCATTGTTTAAGGTATTATTATATCTAATTATTTCATGTACTTTAGCTTCTTAATTTGGGGTTTAACTATAAGATGACATCGTAATTTAAAGAAGTTGAACTGAAAATATCTTTAAAATTTTTGTTTTCAAAATTATTCCAAGGAATGATTTTCTAAAATTATTTATAAAAATTTTTATATTATTTTTAAATAGATTTAAACTGTTTAATTGAATGAGAAATACACAAAAAAAATGGTCGAGTATAAATCTCGACCCCGGCTTGGTCTTATCTCGTTTCGATACCATCGGAATTTCATCCAAAAAATAAAATCTTGCCCTTCGATGATTAAAAATAAAATGTTGGAACAAGTTACGATCCTTAACTTATTCGTCACTCTAGGTTCATCCTGTTCCGTGTATAATTTTTATAAATTAAAATTTAGCCTATGGAGTAAGCTATAAGGTATCAAATCTTAAATCTGGTTGGGTTTTTTTTTATCGACTTCTCAAAATAGTGGATTGTGACTTCATCGTTTTTTATGATTTCTTTATAATCGAGTTGCTCAACTGCAAGTTTCAAGATCTTGCTCCAAGTTTTGCTCTCACCGATACCGTTCTTCTTTGATTTTACAATTTCTAGTCTTCCAATTCATTGATTTTCGGGTGAAAACTATAAACAAATTATAAGTCTAAGATAATTTGGCCCCGTTCCGAATTCGGCCGGAATGGGGCCTGAATAACATTCAATCTAAAAGACTTCAAGGCATGTCCTATCCCGACCGGGATAGAGGCCGGCAACATCCAAACTAAAATTTTCAGATCTCGTCCAGATCTTGTCATACATATAATAGTTGGCATGAGGCATTGAGTGACATTAATCCGTTGTATTTTCACAATATATACATTAACGAGTATGCATATAATTACGTTGCATACTCGTGCAAACATTAATCGCTACCCAGACTTATCACTTGCCCTACCTCTCAAGATCCAAGCTTTTAACTTTAGGATTTAATGTTAGACAAAGTACAGGCTAGTAACAAATCATAAATCTAAATCACACTAAAATAATGATCAAGTTCTATCTTGCAAATTCTAAAACAATTTTACCTTTTTACTGGATCCAAACAACCTCATCTTACCCCAATATGGAAAAGTTTTATTTACCCTAGAGACACCATTAAATGATTGAATGAATAACAATGAATGCAAAGCATTAAATTAGTGCAAAAATACAGTTGCAAACTTGCAAATCTTCAAGTCAAACTGTGAATGTTGGGGGGGGCCAGCCCCTCCTCATTCAGTCAAGTTGTTTCCTGCTCCAACAATCATCTCAAACTTCAAGGCAGTTAATATGTCATCCCAATCATCCTTCATAAATTTTAAAAAAAAATTGGTATACAAGAAAATAACAATTGTGTTTATAAATTATTTTTATATAGAAAAGTTATAAATCAACAGAATAAATAATTTTCAGATACAGATTATTTTATAAATGAGCTATCAAATAAAATCTAAGTAGGATCACCTTTAAATAAAATGAAAATAATGGAAGAAATAAGAAACATATAACTATAAAGATATTCGATATTCAAATTTATTTTCTTTTCTAAATAGAAAAGGTGTACAGGCAAATGTATAATCGTGTGATTTTTTTTTTGTGGAAATAATTTTCGTCAATGCTAAATAACGTTATTAAAAAATATTATGTGTTAAGACATATCAGGTATATAATTTAGAAATATTATATTTAAGTTATAAAATTTTGTAATATATGAGATACTTCACACAATAGTCATACAAGGCAAGGAGGCCTCCAATATCACAATCATTTTCAAACGTAAACATACTAACATCAGAAACAAAACCGGCAAAACTGAAGGGTGGTTTTAATGTAGTATATAGAAGACCAAACAGCCTTTACTAGGTTAGCCTAGTTTTCTTCTATTAACATTAACATGTATAACAAAACACTTACTAAACTGAAAAGGTAAACAAAATTGCCAGAGAAACCCGAAAGCCGAAACACAAACACCCATACCAATCTTGAGCCTGGACTCGGGTTTGAATGCTGAGGAGTGCGAGTTTATCACGCCACAGATGTCTCGTAAACGAATATACTCGTTGCTTAGTGTTTTAGCCCATCCAAAGCTTCAATACTCGGTCCCTGCCACCCGATGCAACTTTCTCGCCATCAGGACTCCAATCCACAGCAAATACCTGACACAAATGGATAACCAAAGTATTAGTTAATGCAATTGGTTTCAGTGTAAAAGAACTCAACACTGAAATTACCTCATCAGCATGCCCTGGGAGATCTTGTTTCAATTTTTGTGTTCTGATATCCCAAATCTAAACAAGAAGCAGATTTGAACCGTACATTATGACCCGAAATATGTTGCTTATATAAATTATCAAAGCAGACAATTTACCTTCAATGTGGAGTCTTTGCTCCCACTTAAGAGCAACCTACTATCAGCAGACCAACTGCAATGCAACAAAGAGAATAGTGAGTTCAACAGCGTGATGGGTTAAGTTGATAGGTAATTACTACAAGCACATTGGTACCTTATCTGATAGACAGGTCCAACGTGGCCTCGGAAAGCCGCAACAAACTTCCCTGTGATGCCATTCCACAACTTGACAGACTTGTCAAATGAAGCACTTGCTATCCATTGACCATCAGGGGAAAAGTAAACATGGTTTACAAGCTGAAGAAAACAAAAGAGTAGGCCACTCAAAAATGAGATTTAGCAGAAACATGGTACATGAGTACAAGTGACAGACCAGACACTCGGGTTTTTGGGTCTTTGCTTAATAGAAGTATGTTGTACCTGTTGATGGCCAGTCATTCGAGTTTTTGGGTGTTTGCTTACTGCAGGCTCCCATAGAAACATTGTGAAATCATCAGAACCTGAAACCAGTCTCTCAGGGGCATTGGCTCTCATCTTGTTGTACTTGGCTAAAGCAGTCTATAAATGAAGGAAATATATCAAAATAATATCATTTCATTAAGGATAAAAAGAGAATGCACATATAAATAACTTCCCAGAACACATTATTTAGCTAAAACCCTTTAGCAACACAAATTACCTCCTTCATTTCCTCGGGAGAAGAAAATTGTCTCCCTGTGTGATCAAATGCACCAGTACGTAGGACATACTCCGTGCTCAGTGCAAGAGAATTAACCCAATGTCCATGGCCCTTCAATAAAAAAAATTATAAGAAGGAAAACTAAACACGTTTTAGGAAATATTAAGATCAATGTAATGGGTCGGATATTGCAATATCAACATGGATCCAAGGAGTACTGAGAAAATCATATTCAAATTTTCGGAGGAACCTACGTAACGAGTATTTTGTTGTAGAAAGTAGCACATAAGCATACCTTTAACTCTCGAATTAGTTTCCCTTGTTTAGTTTCCCAGACTTTTATAGTACAATCTTGAGAGCTGTCAAAGAAAAGAATAAGAGTATTTCATCAGGAGATTCAAACTAACAAGTGGAGTTTTATTTAGATAACATCTGGTTTCCTCAGATAGTCAGTCTAGCTCCCCATCACAAAGACCTGGGGACAAAACCTATCTCCCTATTTGGCAACTTAGAGACCTTGCTTCCAAAGATCCTGACTTAAAATTCTAATGACCTACTTAAATGAAATGATTGAATAATCCATTTGCTTTAGATTTTAGACTCGAATAAATCAAAGCTGGAGAGCTGAATAACTACTTAATTAGATCACAAATTTTACAGTCCCATCATTGAACATGGAGGTAATAAGTGTAGCACTTCATTATTCCAGAAAGTAAAGGTACGCATACAAAGGAAAAGAAGATAAGTGGTCTAATGAATATACCCGGTATATATGACACCATCACCACCCCACTTGACACAAGTTACTGCCAAGGTATGCCCACTTAGACAAATGACAGATCTCTTCAGGGTAATGTCCCATATTCGTGCATCCCCATCTTTACTAGCACTTACAAAGCGACGACTCGGAGATTGAAGGTGGACTGGCTCCCAAGATATGCCAGTGATCCACTTCTTATGTCCCTGATGTGCAAAATTTTAAATTAAAATGGTGTGAGCAATTTAAAATACCACATCATATATATCTTGATATTTGACCTTCAATAATAGAAATCATATGAATGAAAATATAAGGTAATATGAGACATACTAGGTAAAGTACTAAGCATGTATCAAAATAATTATGGTGATACAAACCCAAAACTCAGAAGCAAAATTAGCCTTCTATATTAATTTCTCTCATTCTAGTTCTTAATTTTCCATTTCCATATTTATAAGGCACTTTTTCATTATGCTGTCCATTTCCTCCATGTTCCCCATTATCCTGAATTTCCGTTATTAAGTCTTTAAAGTAGTATAAGAGTTGGTTATTTTCTTTTACAAATAAAATGGTGGCAGAAATTTTGTATCTTTCATAAAATATATTGAATAACTTACAGAATCTGAGTTCACTTTCTGTTTTTGTTTGGTTTCTAAGATTGGATGCTAGTTCATCAGTCTAAGATTCCTAATTGTGACACAAGAACCACAAGTTGATCATTATCATGCAATTGAATTTCAAAAGATCAAGCAAGATGTAAGAGAATGGATCAGGTTCGACGCTTGATTGGTTCTCTACTGAAAAAATCCAATACATAAACATACAGTTATCAATCTAGACTCTAGAGATACACTTATTTCAATTGATCAGCCCATTCGGTATGAACTTAGAAATTACCGTAAGTGGAGTGCCTGATGCCTTCCCTGTCTGTGGATCCCAGCACATAAGCTCACCAGTTTTGCTTCCACTAACTAGATGCTTGCCATCTGGGGACCATGCAATGCAAAGAACCCAATTCTTGTGCCCTGAACAGACAATTTTAAAAAACATCCTCTTTTTTAGAAGTTATAGAATCTAATACCAACACAAAAATGATTCTGCTTGCAAAGAACTATAAAAATTTCATATCATTGCAAAATATGAAAGTAAGAACTTCATAGAGACAGGACTAATTCCATATGTTCATTACACAAGCAGTGAGTACACAATCGTACAATCAAAACAAACCTGTACAAGTGAACATGGGTGTTTGTGTACTCAAGTCCCAGAGCCTAACAGTTGTGTCGCCTGAACCACTAGCCAATTGTCGCCCATCTGGACTAAACGAAACTGAAAGCACAGCTTCTGTATGACCTATAATATGACAAATATAAAGTTTTAACAAATGAAAGCATAGGCTGCATAGCTGACACCTAGATGTGTCTTGATAAGCTATGAAGTTCACAGTCAACTAATGGTAACGGGTAACCAAAACCATTTTCTTCCATCTAAGAAAAAAGATAGTATTCACAGCTTCAGATGATCACAATCAGCTTACCGGCAATAGTAGAAGAGCAACGATTTACAGGACGAATGCGAAAAACAGCTTGTGGTTGATAGACGATCTGAACTACTTTCTCAACAGAGACTGCAAACAAATCAAAACCAAACTTGCTCAGATTGAGAGCAGAATATAATTCAAACATAAACTCTTCTTAAGCACAAATAATTGGGAAAAATTAAAAATCAATATCTAGAAAGGCCACTCATTGGTACTCAAGTTAGGCAAGACAAACCTTTATTTTTCTGTAGAAAAGCCCCCAACTCGGTAACAAGTTCTTGGTCTGATACGTAGAAAGAATAAGGCAACCTCTCTTCCTGAAATAAGGTTAAAGCACTACACTTAGGATGCCATTATTGGAATTACAAGATGGTAAAGCTAGAAAGCAGAACTCTTCAATCAACCTACAAACACCACAAACTAAAACCCTAGAAAATTATACAAACATTAAAATCCAAATGATATAAGAATAAGAAAAATTACAGTGTTGTTGAGAAGCTGGTTGACGATCAAGTGAAGCTCTTTGGGGCCTGCGTTTTGAGGAAGGTACATAGCATCTCCGAGAAGAGTGCCTTCTGGGTCAGCCAACTGGCACATGACGTTGTTAGTACTCATTTCTCTTTCGACCTCCATCCCCTATTTCTCCGAGCAAAAGTTGAATGATCTAATGGAGATTTTGCAGGCTTAGTAATGAAGCCTGCTGGAGTATGTCTCTGAGTGTTATGGTGAGGAGTTGAATTCCAAACCAGAACTATATGCACTCAAAGACGAGACCAAATCTCCTGGTTTCTTCTTCTCGCTGCTCACAAATCTCATTAGTCAGTAAATTTCAAAAAAGAAAAAACGAGACAGGAATTTGGGAAATTTATAATGAACATTCAGAACAGAACTATACGCAGACCAAATCTCCTTTTTGTTCTTCCCACTATCCTACTTGTTTGATGAATTGATTGAACTTATTGAATTCAGCACATGAAGAATAAGGAGCTAAAGAAACTCAAACACACAATCACGCACCTAAAAACGAATGGCGGAAGAAGAGGATGCAGCCGCCGCCTTGCCGCCGGCCGAATAACAGTAAATTCAAAAGAAGAGGGTGTCGCAGCGGCCAGAGGGAGACAAAACGACTGATCCAACAATGTAAAACCGAACCAGAGCCTTATGGGCCTTTTCATTTTATTAGGGTTATCATCGTAAGAATCCGAAGCCCAAATATAGGTTCATGGGCTCATGGGCTTTATCATTTCATTTTATTATATTCCCGCCATTTTTTTTTTTCATTTTATTATATGGTTACGATTACAGTTCTCACTCTCTTGAAAGGGGAAACAAATAATATTTTCAAATCTAGAGTATTGTATAAGATTCTGTGTTGTGATTATTTTAAAATCATTTTGTTGATATATTATTATTTAACTTCATGATATATTTCGATTATTATTGTTTACGTTAATATATTTATTTTCTGAGACTTTATTATATCTGATATTTGTAGAATCAAACTACTTTATAAAATTGGAATTAGGTTTTTAGATTGAAGCTAGCGGTTTTTATCGATTTGTGAATAATGTTTAAAAATAGGGCTCTCAATATAGATGTCCATCGGAGAGGGATTGAGGTCCGAGGGAGAATGAATTGGAGTTGTAAGGTGTCATGGTTCAAAGGAGAAATAGTGAATGATCTAAAAAACCATAATATTTGTTTATGAGACGATTTTTCAATTTTAACTTAATGTTCGATTACTTTTGAGATGAGTACGAACACATTTTTAGATTGAATCTACAATAACACCAATTTTTCAGATGATAGTAACCGACTGCTTTCCATTATGAAAAAAAATAAAATCGACAACTCACAAACCCATCAACCCGACCCATCGTAGGTTGTATCGTAACCATTCAAACCCGTTTTCAGGTGAAATACAAAGGTTGTCATCTCTACCCGGTCTCCGTGTGTATGTCGTCTTCAGTCTTTCACTTTCCGTTCGCTTTGTAACCCATCTTGTAATGCGGTCGCATCGCAGGTCACTCTTATCTCTCCCTCTTTAATGGCGAACACTTCAATATGAGATTGAGATTGCGATTGCTTTTCAATGTTTTATCTTCCTATCTCTATTATGGCTCTTGTTTTGCCGCCAACATGCTAATTCTGTTTCCAAAAAATCTGGCAGTGATCAAAATTAATTTAATTTGGATGTGGTGTGATCGTTTCCAAAAGAATCTACCATCAAGTCGCTAACAATTGTGGGAAATCACAATTAGGTTTTGAAATTGATGGATTAACCAATTGAAATTTGTGAATTTCTGAATACCCAATCCTGTCTAAAAAGAGGGGGTCAGAATCGATGGATTAATCAACTGAAATTTCTGAATTTCTGAATACCCAATCCTGTCTAAAAAGAGGGGGGTCAGAATCGATGGATTAATCAACTGAAATTTGTAACACATCAGGAAGGATAAACCTTTAGGGGATTGCATTATAGGCGATTGAGCAAGTATATAGTTGTGATTATGGATTGTAGGATATACGAAAGGTGATATGGATGCAGTAGATTAGCTATACAGACTTTTCCTGAAGTTTGATTATGGATAAGAATCTGCTTTTAGACTAATGTAGTGGAAGAAGGTCCTACATTTACTTTTTTAACTTTATTATTATTTTTTCGAATGAAAGTTGGTAGACCATCCAAAGTGCTTTGCCTTCTTTAACCATAACCAATGATTGGATGCATCCATGTTGAATATGTTCCATTTATAGGAAAGTTTGTGTGTGTGGTTGAATGGGAAGTGCCCATGTCTGTTTAGAGTTCAGATAACCCCGCAAACCTTCTTTCTCTTTGGTTGGTTTTGCTTCTAGCTTAAGAATTGTTTAGCCAGGTTGCTATGTCAAGTTGTAATTTGCTTTCTGCATTATGATTTATGACACAGTTCCCCTTGAACTCTAATATCAGCTTTACATGTGAGATTAGATTGTAGAAATAATAATCACGAATTCTTCGGTTCTTGCTTGTTATTGCATTTCATAAGAAAGAAAACTAAACAAGTTATTGCTGTCTTTATCTCTTGAACATACCATTAGGTGTAGCTTAGTTTGAAGAACTGATGAGACATGGCTGATTCTTGGAGAAAGCAACAAGATGTAATGAGCATTGACTTCATTCTTAATCATCCATATTTTGTATGACATATATTCGTGGCACAACTTTTTCTATCATAAAATAGAGGAACCCCCAAAAATAGTTGGAGAAGTTTATTCATGTATACTTGATGTCTAAAGCCAAAGCATTAATCTGCAATGCTGTTAGAATAAAAGATGTGCTAGTAAAGAATGAAGTGCCCGTTTGGTTGGAGTGGTGGAATGGAAACGAAATGGAATCGGTTAAGGGGAAGGAATGGAAATGGAAATGATTTGATTACTTTCATGTGTAAAAAGACCACTAAACAAACACAGTTTTTTATTGATTCGGAATCATTCCGTTACCGGGAATGATTCCTAGCGATACCAAACGAGCCCTAGAGGATTAAACTAGAAGGAAGGACCTTGTTCATAGTGGAAGCTGTTAGGGCTGTGCCTGTGAGAATTTTATCTCAGCTGGATTATCATAGTGTGATTGTGTCTATTTTTGTGTGTCAATTGACGTTGTGTGTGATAAATGTCCTTGTGTTTGTTTCCTTTTTTTTAAAACTCTATCAAATGCCTTAAGGATATTAAACTCTCGAAGTTACATAACTCGTTTAATCTCCTTTGGTTTAAAGCTATTTCAGGCTTTCGAGTCACATGGATGTCAATTGTCATGATTACTGTGTTTCTAATAATAATTTCTTTGAAGATTATTTTCTGCAGTCTTTCTCAAAGTTTCAATATTCTTTTTAGTGTTTTCTGAGCTCTTGTCGTGGAAACACCTACTCAGGAAACTAGTGCTCTGAGAATCGTTTGTTTTTTTGATTTGAAGCTCCACCATGACTAAAAACTATTGGCTTCCCCAAGCATCTTTTCTGGCTTCACCCCCAGGGATAAGCTAAAATTGATATGCATGAAGATTTCATTCTGACCACAGAGCCATTTCTACAGTCAATCATGTATCTAGATATGCCTTTTGTTCAATTTGCAATTTGACAATGGATTCTACTCAAAGGTGCCATGTTGATAAAGTAATAGTTGGTTCAGTTTCTTTCACCTTTCCAATATTCATCATTTAAATTAAAGATGCATACTATTGTCACCGACAATTTCTTCTCAAGCAGTAGTTGGAAGAAAAGATGAATCTTCTATAAGATGAATGGACATCCTCCATTATGTCAGTTGTGCTTTTATAGGTGTTCATGACATCTATGCTGTTCATGCATATGCTTTTGCCGCATACACTCATAATGCTCGGTGTCGGGAATACAGGAATCGAACCCTTCCAGTATCTTGAGAGGCAGGGTAGGGGGTTGGCATGAGATTCCCTGACAAGTGACAACTTGTTCAAGAGTCAAATTATACAGGTTGAGAAATTTAGAATCATCAGATTTTAATTTTCATCTTTATTTGATGCAACAAAGCGCCAATTTGCTTTGTTTTCTACTTGGCTGTTAGCCTTGACACATCAATATAATGCATAAGACATTATAAAGCATTGTAACTAAACAGATGTATGCTGCTTATTTGTATATATTTGCTAAGCTAGCATGAAAAAACTCAAGATTTTCCATTAGCTTGGAGAATCCATCTCATGCAAGGATATCTTTTATTTTTTGGTAGAATAGGCAAGAATATCCTTCAAGAATATTCTAAAGCAGAGGTGCTTTGAGTCTGCTTTCAGTTCAATTTTATTGGGAGGGGGGTGAGGGGTCTCATGTCCTTTTACTTTTTGTGCTGTTAGCTCTCTTCTCTTGGTGTCATTTTGATATTTGTTTTACTCCATGAGCATCTAGAAATACCATGACCAAAGCTAAACTAATTAAACATATATTTCTAACTTTTTGATGTTGTGAAATGCTACCGGGTAGTAAAATTTTGTACCAGAGTTGGTATAAATTCTACATTATTTTGTCTCACTGTTACTGATGCTTATTAGAAAGCTCAGAATTAGTATAATTTAAAAAATTATTTGCTACCAGTTATTGTTTTTAGGCTGTTCATTTGGGAAACTTTCACACAAGTGACAACTCAACCAAATATGTACTCTTAAGGAACTTGTCATACAAGTGTCGAGTTGGCACCTCCATTTGCAATTGGTTCTTAGGATGAACCTCACTTGGATTTAGTATATTGATTGAGCTCGGGCTCTCTGTTTCTACCCTAAGACATAATGGTCTATTGTCGAACTAGATCAGTTATATGGAATGCATTGCTTTTATAATTCAGTGATTTTGAGTTAAATGTGCATCAAGAATGTTATGCATTCACTTGCGAATATTTCATGCGCTATGCATTACAATTACAAAGATTACGAAACAATTGTCATGGCCTTTTATGTCATGGTTAAATTTCCTAGGAAACACCATGATTTATGTTTTAATTTTCACCAGTCCACCGGCTTACTTTGGCATGGCATCTATCGGTTCTCTTTTCATCCCATGAACCTCCTCTTTTATGTCAAATCAATGTTCCTTCTTTTTACCACCTAATGTCAAGAGAAGGATATTGCCTTTTGAAATATTCTCTGGCCTGGTGCAAGGATTGCCAGGGGATCATATGTTGCTTTTCTTTGTTTGAAGGCTTCCCAACGTGGCCCAAAGTGGGCTTTCCATTCTTCTTGTGTTGGGTAGTGAGGAAGATATTGCCTAGCTCCAATACCGGCTGTTTGGCAGAAATCTAGAATTCTTTTGTTTTGGGTCAAGATATAGTCTAGCCCATCAGATCCCGTTGAAGTACGAACAGCAGATGTGAGGAAAGCCACTAGATAAAAAATATCCTCCTCTGGAATCACTACCGAAGTTCTTTTATCCCACCTGCAAATAGTGACTATTTATTATATACTTTTTAGAACATTAGTAGAGAAATTAAGACTTGATTATTTGCATTAGTAATTTACTTTGATCTGTTAACCGGGTAGATTAGAATAGGGCCATTGCTGGTGTCTGTCACAATATCACCAAATACTCCTTTCGCGAATTTGTGTATTTTGCTTCTTGGAATAAGGAGATTTAGCCATGGGTGTGGCACTTCCCACAATCCCTTTGAACGTAGTTTGATCTCGGAGACATGAACTCTGTCTAGGAAGTCTGTGTATGGAACTTCTGAAACAAAGAGTGTGGACGAGATGTAGCTTAACTGAGACAATAAGCTTTCAGTTTCCTGCATCAAAAAATATATTTTAGGGTCTTTTTATAATTTGCTTTTGAACTTGTTGAGATTTTAGTAAGATAATTAGCATTACATATTACCTGGTTTGCGAGATCAATCTCCCCCGTTTTAAAATATTTGGCCACTTCTAGGCAGAACAAAATTTTCCCATCTGACTTAAAGTGGCTTGCCTGAACAGGATCTTGTGGGTTGAAAGAATATTTCCAGTTGTTCAGGAGACCCGTCTTGTTTATTATAACAAAGCCTTCGACATAGTCGAATGTGTTCTTTGTAGAAATGAGATGTTCCTGGTCTTTTGTAAATGCGTCAAAGTCCGAGTACAGGACTCTGATCCATTTTACCTGATCACAATAACATCAAGGTAATTAGTTACTCAGAAATACGAACTGCCTAAATTTTTGATGAATTTTTTACTTTTACCATTTCCTGTGCTGGTTCAAGTGAGATTCTGGCTCGGGTTATGATTCCAAACTGCCCTAATCCTCCGAGAACACTGTGGAAGAGCTCGGTATTTTGTTCATTTGAGCAGTTCATTACCTCTCCTGTTCCTGTAAAAAAAACTTTGAGGTTAAAGTTTCAAAAAGAAGAAAGTTACCTATGTAGAAATGTCCAAAAGTCTATATACTTATTCATTTCACATGCGAAAAAGTTACCATCTAATACATTACTACTATTATTTTCTCCTCTCATCTATCTTGCAGGTTTGTAGCTGACAATGTGCCTCTGAGAAGCTTAACATTCATGGAAGGGTGATTTACCAGCCAAATTTCAAGGAAATCAATTTGAAATCATCTTATATGTACCAACCTGTGACAACCTCCAGTTGATGGACATTACTGATTTGAGGGCCATGTCGAAACGCCTGCCCACTAATCCCAGCGTTGGACAAAGTGCCTCCAACTGTGAGGTGCAAGTAGTCAGTCCAAGATTTTGGTGTCAAACCAAATTTCAAACATTCTTGCAGAATGTTTATCCACAATTCGCCAGCAGAAACATCCACATACGGAAAATGACCATTCGGGTGTACTTTGATCATCTCATTTCTTTTGAGTGATTCCATCTTGATCACGATCCCCTGGTGAGCTTGTGCTTGGCCTTGGAGCGAGTGACCGTTCCCTCTGGCTGCAACTGTTAACTCTGAATTCAGACCCATTTGCCAAACATACTTTACAGTTGTGGCAATGTCTGAAACTGATCCTGGATACAGGATTGCCCTCGGTTGCAGCTGGTAAAGATTACCGAAATCTTTGGCTACATGATGAAGTTCATCAAAGATGAAATACCCATCTAAAGGAATTCTGTCTAGTGAAGGAAGAAGGAAACTTGAAGAACAAAGAGTTGGAAGATTGCTTATGAAGCCGATCATCATAAAACAGATTTCTATGACAACTGCACTAAGCTTCATATTTTTGCTAGATGAGAAAGAAGAAAGAAAAGGTGAGTTTTTTTTATTAGTGTAGCTTTCTCTTGTTGAGAGAAAGAAGGAAGACAAAGTATTGGTGCCCGGGACAAGGAGAGGCGAAGAGGGCAATTTAAATATCTTTGGTGAAAGCAAATCTTAGGAAAACTGCCTAACTTTGGGTTAATGAGGAAAGTGTTGTCTTTCAGGAATTTTCTTTTTCAGTTCTCTCCTCTTTTTAGTGGTTCTCTCTAGTAGTGTTGCAAGCCAACAGATATGCCGAATTCGACACGAGTAAAGGAAGCAAAGATTTCTCCAAATCTTCTTGCACTTTTTCCCCACAGTTGCAACCACGTCCACTGCTTTTCCACGTCAACAACCTGTGAGTCCTCTCCCTCCTTATACATTCATTTTGGCACAGCCTTAATATTTTTTGATTCTTTGAATGAAAAAAATGAAGATTTACAGTAACTTTCACAATTACTATGCGCAAATACGTTTTTGTTTTACAGTATCTTAGCTGAATCTTTGAAACTCAATTGCATAAGAAGAAATTTGGATTCTATCGTTTTTGCTTTGTAGCAATATGCACTTCATTAGTTATTTGATTGAACTTGCTTTCTACAGAAGAGTAGGAATCTTTGTTTTGTTCATGAATTCTGACAGTGGTCTTCAAACTTTCTTGTCAACTTCTCCTAAAAACGGTACGATATACGTATATGCATTGTTGTTGTGAGCACAAGTATGCTGTCTATGCGACACATCATAGTTATTTGTACATGAAGCTTGGTGCATGTGAAGTTCTTTTCTTTTAGGTCTGAGTTAGGTCCTTTTCAGCTGCAAATAAAGACAATGTTATGAAGCATGATGATTAATGTGTCTAAGCTACAAGGAGCCAAATATAGAGAGGTATGATAGTTGATGACCCCTTTATTGCTTTGCTTTTTACTAGTTGTATTAGTTTATTATTGTTACTATTTGTTTTGTTGTGTGAAATAGACATTACATTGTTCCTCATTAAGTGGATTCTATCAAATTGTTAAGATTTCCTTGTTCTTACAACTATAATTTATTTGTCAATGCTTTTAAAGTTGTGATAGTATGATGCAACAAATTTTAATTGTTTTTCGTATAAATGATTTGCATACATTGAACTTTGCCTATTTTTCATGTTGCTTACATTGCGTGTAGGTTTGTTCATCGGTTCAAATCTAGACTTGGACCGAAGCATCACACTTTGCGGGACTTGGACCGATAGGACCATACCGTATGCACTAGACCGGGCCAGGAATTTTTTTTGAAGGGAAGACCGGAAACCAAACGAGTTACTTCAGGGCCGGATTGATCCAAAAATTCGGTCTAGATCACCCTAATATCACGTATCCAAATATGCTCATTTCTAACTCTTCTTTCTTTTTTTTTGATACAGCCAGGTAAAAAATTAGACAGGACTATCTCCTCGAGATCTTCCTCCCTAAAGCATCCAACAGGATGAGATCTTCAACCGACCTCATGGAAGAAGAGACAATCTGCGCATCCTCCCAACCAAGATCCGCCACTCATTTCTAACTCTTAATTCCAAGTGGATTCATGTTTGTTGGGTCCTTTTTTAGGTTTTATTTTTTATTTTTTTTATCTAACATGCTCATCTTATGACAATAGTTTTTTTTTATAGCTTTAGTCATGTGACTCATGTTTTGACAAAAAACCTTGAGACATTTTCATGTTTTTTGACTTCTTTTTTGATGAAATAAGAGATATAGTCCGTTTCAGAATTATGAATGGAAATTGATCGGTTAATGGGTGGTTAATGGGTGAGTGAACAACTTTCATAGTTTCATTACTCACCCAACTTCCATAAGTTCCACTATCGGTCCTTTTCGTCATCCACCCACCCACCTCCCATCAGGATCTAGAAATATAAGATTGGTATTAGGGGATAATAAACGGTTGTTCAGTAGTTTTTATTTTTAGACGGACATGGCAAAATTATATTCATACTCCTTTAGAACTCGGTGTAACGATTAACTTCAACAAACTAGTAAAAGTGAAAATATATAACACGGTAATCGTTGTACCGGAGGAGAGGAGTCAATTAGAGAACCCAAATATGAGATTCAGATGTGAGTGGCGAAGGGAGTGATAGACGATGGTGGTCAATGGGGAGAGGATCCGGATGATTAAATTGTTTGATGGGAGTTTTGTCATAAATAGTCGACGTGAATGATAATATAATCGGAAATATGGGCTTTCTATTTTGGACGAAATTAACGAGTTTTAGGTAAATATGGATGATACATTGCACAAACAATAATATTAAGAATGGCAATAAGTAACCTTTTAGTTAATTTTTTAACAAAAGTACATTTGTGTTTTACCATATTGGTGACAGGTTGCAAGGCAAGTCCCACATAAGCCGCCCACGAAGGCAAGTAGTGACAGTTGTATACGTGTCGCGATGAAAAAGGATTGGCCCCCAAGTGGGTCCCAACACTCGAAAGGGTATCCAAGTAACAATAGTGATTTGTCAATCTAAAGACGACGATTAGCTACCACTAGATTGGGATCCATGTGGGACCCCCTTCATATATAAATATAATAAAGTTTAGCACTATTATTACCATTTTGGTTTAATTATGAGTTGTTTAAGGTGGTCGGTCTCTTTATTTGACTACATGTTTATGAAGATTAGGTCTTTTAGCACATTTCACAATTAATGAGTTTTCATGTTTCATACACTATTTATGTTATATCACGCGTGACTCTTTTGGTGTGGCCGACGTTATTTCTACCTGTTTAAAAGCTAACATATCTATTATATATAACTAAAGAAGTTTACGGATTATTAACGTGACGCTATAAGGTTTAAGATTTCAGCCAAATCACCGTACATTATTAAATTGTTACTTCTTAAAAATATATATTTTAAAACCTGATTCTTAATTATTAAAGTTGTTAAATTTAAAAACCGGATTCTTAAAGTTTTTATTTGTTAATTTTTAATTTTTAATTAACAAATAAAGATTTTAAAATTCATTTTCACTTTCCTGATTATATACATTATCCATATATCTATAGACTAAAGTAGCCTACATATTGCTAACGTGACACTATAGGTTTCATTATCTCGGCCAAATAATAATATATTACTAAATTGCCCTCCTTTTAAAGTTATACGTAAATCTTAATTTATTAAAAAAGTATTTATTTTAAAACTTATTGCTATCAATTTCGATATTATCTATTTTTAAGTTTTTTAGTTTAAAACCAAATTAATATTATTTTTTTTGAATCCAAATTCCAATATATTAATAAATTGACATTATTTATATTAGAAAATTTTAAAATAAGTAAATAATTGTTTACAATATTTCAACCAAAATCAATTCAAATTGAAATTGTTAAATTTGGTACAAATCTCCAATGTATATCCAATATTGTATTTTCAAAGAATTGTTAACATTAAATATTTTAAAGTAATCCGGATTTTTTTTAAAAAAATCAATTTAAGTTAAGCTTAACTTTTGTTTAAACGATTTATATATTTCGGTGCATTTCTATCTTCCTTAACAAGATAGATCTTCATTATATTGTATTTTTTTTTAAAAATAGAATTTCAGCCTCCTTATGGTTAAATTATATTCTCAATTACATGATTTAAATCAAATTATATATAAGTCACTTTTATTAACGAATAATTTTTAAAAAATGCGTTATTTTAACAAAATGCCTATTCACCCTAATCAACCCTATATATATTATAAATACTCGTGCAGGGCACGGAATCTAAACTAATATATATATATATATATATATATATATATATATATATATATATATATATATATATAACTACTAAAGCAATGTGCGGGATGTTGACGTGTTGCGCTATGATTTCAATATTTTGAAATGGAGCTCCCACAATTAACGCTAATTATTTTTAAATTATTTTTAGCCATCAAAAGATCATCAAATCTTTTGAATTTAAATTATCTTATTTTTTGAAATGACTTTTCGTTACTTTTTATTATATTTGATTTTTTTCCCTTTCTAAATGTTATTAATTTGAAATATTCATTACGTGGATCATTGACTTTTTAATATAAATATAAATTTACCTTCAACAAAATTTAATTATTAATATATTCATATGACAATTACTTCACACATATATAATAAACACTTGTGCAAGGCATGGGGATTAAACTAGTTAGGGTTGTATAGACGGTCCAAACTAATGATAGTGATTTCGATTGGGTAATTGTGATTCGAGGTTTTTTTTTAAACTTTTTTTTAATGTTTTATTTAACATACCGTAAATTTGTCATCCCGTATCATTTGAATGGAGATTTGTGATTAACTTATAAGGATGTGTTGATACCCATGTCAACAAAAATTCTTCTTTTTCAATGGTAGAGTGAGAACAAATAACTCTGAAGTTAAGCGTGCTCGTGCAGGAGCAATTTCAGGATGGGTTCCCTCACGGAAAGTTTCTACGCGTGCATAGGGACAATGTCCCTAAGACTTCGGGTCTTACAATTTAGTTGTTTGACCTATTATTTTCTCTTGAAAATTGGATTGTAAATGTAATATAGGGCGACTAGGGACACATTTGATTTTGTTTTCATAATGTGCTAAATAGATCGATAAAAAATTAATACATAAATATTTGGAGAAAATCAACACCCAACCCGAAGATCATCCAAAACAAGCAAGATTGCCGCTTCTGAAAAATATAAAAGCAAGCTCATCATTCGGCGTCTATTAATAAGATCAACTCTCGAAAGAGTCAAGGTTATATACGTCATAGATCCCGACGCTATCCTCCAACCCTATTAGCTCCGGACTATAGATCGAGGATACATTCCACAAGTCATATAATTGAAGATGATATTTTTATTTCATTCTCGTAACTTTTAATAATTCTCGGAAATTTATCAAAGGGAGATCGAGAAAATAGCACAATTTCTCCATAATTTTCATTATTGTAATTCCTTTTGTCCTATAAGAGGCATGCAACCAAACACGTCCAGATACTATTTATAAAAATAAGTTTTTTTTTCATATATACAAAAGAATATTTTAAAAACTCTTGATATGACGATAATTTAATCTATTATTTATGAGTATACTATGGTTATAAACGTACCTTATTTTCTTCTCATTTATCAATATCTTTATCCATCCGAGTCAGGCTTCAGATCGGGCGGGTACCGTATTTTTATTTTTATTTTTAAAAGAAAGAAAAAAATTATATTAAATATAAACTAGTTAAAATTATTATATATAAATCAAAGTTACTTAGTGGTTATGTACACTTGAACCTTAATTTAAGATCTCAAGTTTAAATCCTTCCGGACAATTCTATATCTAACATATATTTCACCAATTTAAATTTTTAAAAAAAATAAAACAACCATTTGGTCGGGCCTCCGTCCCGTTCAACCTATACCCATTCACGTGCCCGTCCGCACCGTACTCAACGGACCGTTCGAACATGTATTATTTTTCATACCCGTCCATTTTTTCGGACAGGCTAAAGTACCGATCCACATTTTGCCATGTCTACCAATATGATAGATTAACCGAAGTAGGAACACATATTGACACAACAGATTATAACCCGGGTGGGTTTTGTCACTTTTGTGCACTCCTAACGTCGACTTGCAAATATTAACATTGCTTTTCTAAAAGGCCACTCATTATGGATAAATTATATTTTAAACTTAATTTACCAAAATGTTGTTTAATGGAAGACTTGGAAGTTCATGAATTAGAGTCAAAGTGCAAATTTAGGTGTCCATCACCTCAAAAATGATATATAGCCACTTTTGACCATAATAGTTTCATGATTTTAATTAAATTGTATTTTTGATGAATTAAATTATGAGGTAATAAATTGGTTAAATTAAATCCTTTTATTTATATTGAAATACAATAGTATTTTCATTTTTTAAAAAAAAAATAAAAAAAAACGATTGTAAATCATATAAAAAAATGTTGCATTTTTTTGAAGTTGCAACTAAATTTTATCGTAAATTATAAATATAAGATGTAATCCTGCAACTTGGTTTTGTTATGTATTTTGTTCTATATTTTGATTGTTTTTTTTTTTTTGCTAAGCTTATTGTTAAACAACACTATTTATACATTTTAATATGATTAAACATTTCATTCATAAAAATCACACAAAAACATCAAATTTGAAATTTCAAAATAGAAACCTAAACTCTAATTTCAGATGCGCAAATTAAAGACCGAGAGATATTTGAGAGGAAATAGGAGATGAGAAATCAAAAGTAATTCTTGTAACCTTATTTCATAATTATTACAAAAAAATTCAAAAGATATTGGGCTGCGACTTTCTTTTTAGTGAGATGCGATTACTATAGCTATTATAAATTGAGAAAATATGGCTAAAAAAGGCTAGTTTATTTTGTTAGAATAAGAAATTTTTTGAATGGTGTCAGTGTACTTTTGATTTTTTTTTGGATATGTTCAATAATTTTTCAGTTTTTGATTAGTGCCCTTAAACTTTAGATATTTTTGAATTATATCTTTTTATCATTCATAAATTAACATTTTCAAAAACACGAAGTTAAGTTATTTATTGAAAAAATTATTTATACCTTTAAAATAACTATTAATAATAACTAGTAAATAATATTTTTTTTTAATCCTCAAAATATTAATTTATAAATAGTATAATGATATAATCTAAAAATGTCTAAAACTCAAAATTATCATCCGAAAATTCGGACTAATGATCAAATTAATTGGATCCCTTCTTCTTCTATAAAAGAGCTATAAAGGCCTAGTTGATGATCAAATTACTAAGGGCCATTTTCTCTCCTTAGGTTAATTAAAATCCACTTAATGAATTATTTCGTATAAATCTAAAAATGAATTAGTCCAAATACTTAGTTTGATAATTGAACTATTAAATGATCTATATTTCATAGAATAATAGACCCACTTAGTAACTTATTTAAAATAAAACACTAACTCCTCGCTTGGTTGAAATCATGAAAATAAATACGCAATAACAACAAAATTTATTTGTATGTGTATACACATATTAATTAATGGTTTGAGATCATTTTATGTGGTTTTATATGAACGGAGCAACATTAAAAATAAACAATATACAAGTAAACAAGATTCATTTTCTTTTTGTTTTTAGAGTCATAACCAAACGGTCCTTACTATATAAGGATTTCCTTTTAACACAAGAGAAGGATAAGTTGCTTGAACTATTACATCCGGGTATCACAATTTTGGTGAACAATATCTTAATAGAATCATCGAAGTAAGGATTTTTTTAAATGCAAGAGAAGGAGAAGTTGCTCTAACTATTACACCCGTTTATCACAATTTCGGTGAACAATATCTTTAAATTCTTTACACAATAACCAATGGGTTAAACTCTACATAATAATTTTTTTTGTTTATCATATATACCAACATATCTTCCTTAAGTATAACTAGGAGAACAAGTTTAGTCCTTGGCTAACCCTAGTAGAAATGGGTCTTATATATATATATATATATATATATATATATATATATATATATATATATATATATATATATATATATATATATATATATATATATATATATATAATTGTATTGTTTTGTATTGTCCATATTTTTTTTAAAATGATGTTATTCGGTAGATAAAAAAACGAAAGACCAAGATAAACGAAAGACGGTTGCGTTATCCGGACGGAGAGCGGGTGAGTGGTGTTTGGAACGTATAACCGTTGTTCCAACGTTTAATTTTTAACGAGTTCTAACATATAAGACATATTTCCAATGAGTTTGGAGTTTCATTTCCATCGTGTCCGTATACACATCGGTAGCATAAGTGCACTCCTACTACATCTGGATCGGAAGTTCTATTCATCATATGAGTTAAATGAGGTAAATTGTTGAATAAATAACAATCTTTTTTATAAATTAAAATAAGTAGTACACAAGTCAATGAATAAATGCGAACTACGCACGTGCTTTGCTAAAATAGTTTAGTGGTGTTAAAAAAAGTCATTCACAACATCATAGCCATTAACAAACTATACTAAAGAAACAAGTCAACCTTATTATTCAAAACATATATATATTGCAGACCAAAATTAAGAAATTACGAGCCCTCTTCTAATTTTTAACAGGTTTGTTCAAGATTCATTCCGGACCGATTGACCCGGAATAAACAAGTTCGCAGATCTCGTCGCTATTTGGTGGAGTATCTGATTTTTCAGGAACAAAATTATCTTTAAATAATGAACCAATTGGCCCAGACAATAAGATTGTTGCATTCATCAAAAATCAAATTCATAACTGGAAAACCAAAATCAATGACGAAGAGGATTATGATATTAAACAGAAAAAAAAACAACACAAATACAATAAAAAAGGAAAAAAAACACAATATTAAGTGGGATAAACCAAAACCGGGTTTCCATAAACTTAATTTTGACGGTTCCAAACTCGATTCGGGCGTAACATCCATTGGTTTTGTGATTCGAAATCACAATGGAGAGGTTGTTAGCCTTGATGCAAAGAAAAATAACTTCAACTCTGTTTTAAAGGCTGAAGTGTTCGCTCTTAAGGCTGGTTTACAAGAGACAATTAGAATGCAGATCAAAAAAAATTGAAATCGAAGGTGACAATCTGTGTGTTATCAGGGCACTCCAAGGTGTTTGGAGTTGTCCATGGGATGTCGAGATGATTGTATCCGACTTCAGACTGAAACTTTGCTTTTTTGACGAAATCCAGATCAAACATGTTTTCAGAGAAATCAACTGTGTTGCCGATCGATTGACCCATCTGGGAATCTCGACCCCCAACACCAATTTTTCTGATGATACCGAACTCCGTGTTCTCATCCGCAAGGATGCTTTAAGTTGGACTACTTTTAGGAGATAACTAACCTAACTGCTTTCCATTTTCAAAAAAAGAAGAAGAAAAGATTCATTCCGGACCGAAATTTCAGATCAACATGACCCATTTGATCTAAATTTATTGTGTAATTCTCGATTATGATCGATTCAAACCAAAGTTTTAAAATTTTCCTGACCTTACCTATAATTGTCGTCACTCTTGGGCCGGACGTTCGACATTGCTCCTCACTCATTGTCTTGGTCGTTTTATATTTAATTGAACATAATTCAAACTAGGTTAATCAATATTATCTTATCATCATAACAATAGGTTAGATCATCTAGAAATTTACCTTAACTGAATTGTAATGGGAAGGGTCACACGACAACGAATGAGTGGACAATGCCACGTATAGATTGACCACTATTTTTTTTTTTTTGAATAAAGATTGACCACTAATTTGGCTTGTCACCGCATTGAGATTAACCAATCTTAATTAGCATTAAAAGTAAAAAAGAAGATCAAGAGAGGGAAATAAAAAGATAGAAATACAAAAAAAAATTAAAAAATTAAAAAGTAGGGCAAGTGTTATCTAGTCTACTTAGTAAAGTGATGTTACTTAGACCCGTCAAGAATTGTCTAAGATATTCGAATTTTGTCAGAAAATATCTCATAATCCATTATAACAAAATATTGATAAAGATATATCATATTAATTATAAACCTATATTTAAATATAGTTTAGTATAATGACGATGAGTTATTCTTCTTGTCGTCAAATGTATTTAGAACGAAAACTAATCAGATTTATGCATTGAGTTTGGAACTAATGTATGTTTGAACATTGAGTTCGGGCCTAGTACATGCATGCATTTTCGAACATGTAAAATCTCCTCATTTTAAAGAATGCACAACATTAATAAAGGTATCTCAATATCCCATAACAATTATAAACATAGTCAGAGTTGAATATATGGTCGTAAGTAGTTCCTTTTACCATCAATTGTGTTTAGAAATAAATCTCACCGTATTTATATGTTGGGTTCGGACATAACACATTAACGCATGTACGCTTTACGTTTAAAATCCCACGTTACGAAATGTGGTATATTCAACGGAAACGTAGACTACACTAACATATCGAATCAAACAAGACGAAAAACCAATTAAGAAAAGGAAAAGATAGGGGTTTGGTAGAAAAAAAAAAACAATGGTTTAAAATCTTAGAGATTAAGTGAATATAATGATAAAATGTGAAACTAAGTGCGCTTATCTTGTTCCCTAAGTCACTCTCATTCCACTTTCGTCAATGTCTTCTTGTCCCTCACATTCGTGGGGTTAGATTCTGGACAACAATAGCTTTCATTTCTTAGCTTTTTATGATCCAAAGGATGCTAAATGATTCACATTATGCAGAACTTAAGTTAAATATATTCAAAAGTAGTGATATTATAATATGACAATTGTCTTATACATTTACTATATGGTGTGCCACCTTTACACCTCTCTAGAAAATATGCATGCCTACGATCATACCAAAGTCTATTGAAATTTGAGAGCCTTTGCAACTTGTCACCAAACCAAACGTGTGAAGTGGTATCTTTGGACGGTTAGGATTCATTCGGAAGTTGGTAGTCTATTGAAACCGAAGTCGAAATTTATTGGTAATTAAAATTGTTCCTCGTTGCTAAAAGGGGCTCACTTTTTTTTTAGAAAATTTTAAGTTAACTTTTAATAGGGTACGTGCATATGTAATATATTTGTCATTAAATAACGAACGATAAATTTTTCATTTTAGCATATAAAATGGGGAAAAAAAAAAACAAATTTCTATAAAATAGAGTAAACTTTATAAGTTTGGACTTCCAAATACTCACCCCACACCTTATTATTTTGTGTAAACAAAAATAAACACATATTTACGTTATTTATCTAGAATGGTTACGTTTATTGAGACACATATATATATTATTGAGGAGTGTTCCGGAAACTTGATTATAACTAGGTCATAAAGAGTTATTACATATACATTATTTGAATCCTATTAAAACCCCGAAATTGAAGTGGATAAAAGTCTATGCTGCATATGATCATGTGCCAATATTTTGAAGGCCGTGCACGAGCCATTTGTCTTGTTGTACGAGTTCCCTCCTCTCGCACACGAGTGTCCTTGAAGGTCCAAATCATCAAGACATTTGCGATACTCCGTGAAGTTAGTGATTCCGTAAAGAGTATGATCTATCATGGTATACCGATCAATATATCTAGGTAAATTTTGATGATTTAATAATTTGAAGAGTGTGTTGTATCTTCCACGTCGATAATAAATGAATAGTTGACCTACTATATAAGATTCGTAAACTTCTCATTTTTCAATTGATTTTAGAATGAAAGCTCACCAGACTTATATGTTATATTTGAACCTAACACAAGTTTTTTTTTTTTTTATAGTAAGACGAAATTTCACGTGATTTTTAAACGGGTTGATACCGAGAGAGTAAAAGTAACTTTACACGCCTCATTTCCATGAGCCGTGGCCAAATACACTGAAAATGATGTACTTATCTATTGATACAAAAGTGTGTGGCAGTATATAGTTTTTACATTGACCCAAGATTTGCTTTGGATTTCCTAATGCTTTCGATCTTCTGATATGTCTTATTCGTAGCTAAAGCATGCATTGAAGTTGAAGGATGAACTTTGGACCACTTTTACAATTATGTATATCGGTCTATTATAGATCATTAATCCAACATAAGATCATGAGATCAATCTCTCCCACATTTCCACCACAAATTCAAAGATCAAGTAGTACGACCTCTTCTCGATTTTAACTCATGTTTAAACTAGGTTAAAATTTGAAGAAATTATTAAATAAGATAGATTTTCTTTAAATTCATTGCAAAAAAATTTTGAACTCAGTCGCGACATTGTTTAAAGAGTAGTGATAATTATGTAATTTTGTTCTTATATTTTATTTTGGATGTATAGACTTGACAAGTTAATTATATTTTATAAACCTTGTTGCGACATTTTATTTTGATGTCTTTCGTTTTAAGGATATCAATGAATATTTGCTTTCGTAAATTGTTAATTTTAAAACGAAAAGACGAAAAGAAATTTTATATAGATCATGCGGGATAAGGCCCGTCCTATCCCATCATGTCCCAACCGAAATAGGGCCCAATGGTTTTTAGTAAAAAAAACTCAAGGTCCGTCCCGGTCCCGTCCCATATATAATGGCCGGGATAGAATGTGGGATGACCTTAATCCGTCCCGTCCCGTCTCATACCCAGTCCTAGTAAATTAGGAGTTTGTGACTCTTAACTAGCTGATCTTCATCTAAGATTCATACATGTTCATGCATCAAGTACATGTAGCAATTTTTATGTGCATTAAGTTTAGTATGTCGAGTTATGTGGGATCGAGCCTTTTTTTTAAAAAGGTGGATATGAACCCAACCTTACGGTAAAGCTAGTAATTTTACATTGTATTATTGTTGAAATTTGTCACATATTCATCTTCAATTATTTGTTCAACTATGAGTTTTACTTAAAATATGAGAATTTAGAATACCGTTTATCATAAAAACAAATAAAGACAATAATAACATATATATATATATATGGGGTGGAAATAAATATTTAAAGTAAACTTTATACTAGAAGATCTTGTCCAATCCTTATATTTACATGAGTTTTTGTATATTCTCATATAACCTTAGATGTGCAACCCATATATATACATGAATTTTCGTATAACCTTAGATGTGCGACGAAATATTGATAAAATAACTCTTGAACATGAAAATTCTTGTAAAATAGTAGTGGAATTCTGAGTTATGATGTTTTAGTTGATTGAGATTTGAGATGACTTCCAACATATCTATAGGTTTGAACAAAAAAGTCATAGAAAACAAATGTTGACATGCCAAAATATAGACAAATCATATAATAGGTGGACCAAATCTCGTTACTATTCATATAAGAGTTGCCATGTGCAACGTATTGGTTGGTTAGGCTCAATTCCATATTCTCCAATCAAAACTCCTCTTGCATTTCTCTATTTGGTTATCATTAGTAGCAACTTACACATTTTAACTGCATACCATCTAGAAGAAAACACACTATATATAAACTATATAATGCCTCTGGCTTACCGATTTGGCTAATATACGAGACGAGCTATTATGATAAATTTAAAATTTGGTTGTCTTGAACTCGTTTATTTTTTAAAACGAGATTAATGTAAACACATTTTTAAGTTTGGGTAAAATATAGATTTGACTTTTTTATGAACGAGTTAATCATGAGTACGTTCGTTTAAAATAACATTGCAGTGTTGTTACATTAGTCGAGCTACTCGTGTTCGGTTCGAAAAAAGTTCTAACTCATTCCCTTTATAAACGAGTTAAATAAAAACACGTTTTAAAATTTAGGCCCAGTTTATATAAACGAACCGAGACCTTGTACATCGTCAAAGCTTGACTCTTTTGATTTGAATAACAACCCTATAATCATCATTGTAGATTAGATTTTGATTTAAAAAAACTTATGTAACATCATTATTAGCGTTGACGTACTATATATCAATAGTTATTTTTTCATAAGTCATCAATCTATCATATTAGGTTTAACAAATGAAAATCTTGTCTACCACGCACGTTAGTTGGACTATTTTTGTATATAGGACTATTATTATATGGGATGAAATACCCGGATTCGAAAAAAGTTTTATTCATACTCATTTAAATTTTTAAACAAGGTGAATACAAATAAATTTTAAAGTTCATTTAAAATTTAGGTTCGGACTTGACTCTCTCGATTAAAGCTTGACTCGTTTGACCAAAATTATACTATATGATAGGCTTATGGTGGAGAAGACTACAAAATGTATTGTATTATTATCGCCCTATTTATAGGGATTACAAGATAATTAAAGAGATATACTAAAGATTATCCGAATAAAATCAAATCTAAACTAACCTAATATATAAATATAATTTATCTAATTATAATATATATATTATCTTTCAATGCTATAGGTTGGTATATAAGCCGAGTTCGGTCTCGGCTTATACCCGACTCAAAAAAAGTTCGGCTCATGCTCATTCATTTTTTTATACGAGTCAAATGTGAACATATTTTCAAGATCGCATTAAACCTTGATGTTCAACATAGGTATGTATTTCGTCCCGGTGGCTTATTTGTGAGGTTTATGCACGGGGCTTCACATGGCTTGGGAATTGAAGGTTCAGAGGACCGAGGTTCATATTCGGAGTTGATAGTGAGATTAATTAGTGGTCCGATCCAACAGGCATCCACTTTTCAGTCTGGTAGCTCACTGTTAAGGCTTCCTACGTAGGTATTAGGGTGTCCAATTCCGTTACATTTATCGCGAAGTGAATACCACTACGGATTTTATTTGTATTTTTGCTTTCGATTTACCTGTCGGTTTCTTTATCATTAAGGATCCGATAGAGGGAATAGGTTTTCATTTGAACAATGATGCAAGAGGAATCACGACTCCTCGGATAGTACATGTGTGGTTTGACTGTCGTAAGTTCGTTAATAATAAATTAGTGGACATGCAAGCATGTTACCGCTAACATTCACCAAAAAAAAAAGGTAGACTCGTTTATAAACGAGTCGAGCTTAAAAATATCAATGTATGTTCGGCTCGTATAACAATCATATATGTATCTCACTATACCAACCGATTGTAGCCAACGGGCAAACCGGTTGGAATTGTGAGATCCGTCGGAAAAAGACAACCATTTACACCGTTGGTATCATCAACTTTTCTAGTAGTGTCGTAACCCTCTTATGGATCCATATAGGAGTTGATGGAACCCCATACGTTATTAGATTATTACTCGTTCACGTGTTTGATTGTAGAAAGTCTTTTGTTCATACAATATGCTAGTCTTTGTCTTAGTTTATTGACTCACTTGTTGTGTGTGTACGTAGAAGAAGAGTTGATATGGGTGTGAGGGGAGAGGACAGAGCTTCACAGTCACTACACACTACATCGTACGAACCACTTTCCGCAAAAGTTGAACTTCCAAACCTTCTTATAAGTTGAGAACATAACCCTTCACGTGGATCACCGTCTTCACTATTCATTTTTCAATTATTGGTACGTCTTTGAGTTGTCGTTTTGAGGCGTGAATTGCTTTTCTAAGTGTTATTTGCCCTCATTCGTATGTTATTCGAGTTCTAAGAAAAATATTCTTAATGATCGAAGATTTGACAGATTACGGGTCCAGTAAATAAGCTCTATCAGTTGTCTTTTCGATTGAAAAATTATTTTAGGATGATATTTCATTGTGCATATGTGTTGGATTCGTATCTAAAGCGTGCACTATATTGTACAAGTTAGGAATATTATTGTACATGAACTACGAATATTTGATGGTCCAATACAAGTATTTGAGACATAGGAGTACAAATATTTAATATGTTATGAAAATTGTGAAATATAAATTAAATACATAAAATACGATTATTTAAAACGTTAACTACAATATTGGGTTGGGACGTTTTTATAGTATTGACATTTGGGCCGGGTCATATTTATTGAATTAGGCTTTGACTAGCTTTCTGTTTTTTTGGACCAATTCTATATATTTGAGTTTCAACTATTTTTTTTTTGAATTTTTTCGTAATTCTGCACTTGAAACTTAGGATGTACTTGTTTATATGTTTATAAGCTCTTTATAACAATCATATAAACTTATGAAGGGTGTTCATAGGTCCGGATCTAGACCGGTTAGATTTAACCTGTAGGGTCTAGATTCGGTCCGAAACTGATCCAATCCAAATGGACCAACTTAGAGCAGAAATAATTTTAATTTTCTAATTTACTTTTTTTAAAAAAATAAAAATAATTAATTTTTATTTTTCATCTTATATAAATAATTATGAATCTCATTGATCATCAAAAAAATGTTTTTGATAAATATATACTAATTTATTTTCTTGACCATATAAACTAAATATAAAAAAAATCAATAGAACTGAAATACCGAACTAAAAATAACAAAGTGAATTTTATTTTTTAGTAAATATAACATTATTTTATTTGAACCCACTTAAACTTTTTGGTCCGAAAATTCCGATCGAAAAAGGGATGACTTTACTTATCATCAACCTCCCATTCACAATAGAATCCCTTTTCCATCCCAAATCAAGCAACTAACACTTTCCAATGCATCTTAGTATCATTTGATTCAAATTCGTATAGGATTAGAACTCGAATCCTCGTTTGGGACATTTTGGGTACGTTTAGGAATCGAAATAAGGTTTTGGTGAGAGCTTCGTACCCTTACTAGACCTCACAATACACTTCCCACTAATAACACTACCCGTGCAAGTCCTTTCACTATTAATAGAAGACATCGGTGAGATCTTAGCCTTGTAAGGTGAGTCCCCATCCGAGAAACAATCGAGTTGCATCGGCCTTAGCCTAGGCGAGCAGCTCGTGGGTCGTGCCCTAGCCCTTGTTGACTCGGTTGGAGCCATGTATGTTGGCTCACCGTTCATTTTTTCATCCGTCATGGAATTTGTTGGCCTACGTCTCCTACGTTGTAACGGCCTCCTAGGACCCGGTGACACGGATTCATGTACCGTTGTTTCTCTTGGTCGCATTTGCTTCCCGCCTATTGTGTCGACCATTTTAATTTCTTCTTTTTCTGGCACGTCATCTTCCGAGTGTTCCTCAAGCCAGGATCTTAGTCTTCCGTTTCTCCTTGCCTCTTCTAACTGATCCGCGGAATGCTGCAAGTTGCAACATAACAAGAATGTCACCAATTTTAGATCTTTACAAAACAAGTCAGAGTATGAACATATTTAAGTTGTTTAAAATCTGAATCCGACTCTAACTAAATTCTAAACAAGCCAAAAATTAACATACCAAAAAACAGCTCCATCGGCTTGAATAACAACCCTAATAATGACTAAATGAGTCAATCTTCAATGTGTGATATTACCAGAATTAGACTTCACTTACTAAACAGCCGAGTATGAGAAATTTCATAAGTTCGGTAATTAGAATGTGGGTTTAACTCGATTCTAAACGAGTTGAACATAAACATACCGAAACTCGACTCTAAAATTTATTTTTATTGATAACAATCAACAAGTGATTCATTCGATCTTTCAGCCTTGTAGAAAAGAACTAGAACATACCCGATGGTTGAATGAATACGCTTTAATCCTATGCCTTCTCAACATAGCTCCAGTCTTACTCAAGAGTATGGCATTCTCTTCCTCCTTTGTTACAAGCCTGTCGTCCCACCTCTTATATTGGCTACTTAGCTCCATCTGCATTCAAACCCAAATTTGAAAATCAAAATCACTTGATTCAAGATTCTCATTGTGCAAAATACGGAGGAAAAAAAAACACGAACCGGGACAACAATGCCCCAAATTCCCTTAATAAATCTGCAAAGCGTGACACTCAAATCATATCAATATATCTAATCAATCATATTTAGATCTCCAACCAAAGTAGGTTCATTCTCCTATAAATCGACTAAGTGGGACATTCAAGACATACCTTCAATCTATCATGTACAAATTCTTGCGCATCTCTACCATCTTCATCTTGTCTCTTGGTACCTTGACACCTCGTCGCGCAAACTTGTGAATGAATACTCACAATAGATTGCAAAGACTTGAGTGTCGCCACAGCTTGTCGTCTCACGGCTCTTCCTCGGATTATAGCTTGAAGTCTTACCAGACCTTTCAAAGCCCTTAAAGCCTTCCTAGCCTACAACATATACTTTTGTCATACTAAATCCAATCCAGCAACCACCTTAACACTTAACATCAAACCTAAGATTCAGAAAGTAACAAGATTACCAGAAAGCCTCTAAAGGCAGTTTGAATCTTAGTTGCAGCAAGATCTTCAACGTGTCGTAACAACTGCAAATGACTTAAACGAATCTCGGAAGCTGGAGATTCATACTCCTTATGCTCACATTGGCTCGTCGAAGTAGATGATGTCGGTAAGCCAATGTGAGCATAAGATTCTTGATGAAGTTCTTCTTTAAATGCTTTGTTTTGTGTCCTTTCTTCAGACATTGATGGGGCAGCCAGTGATGGTGGCCTCTTTGTGGTCCTCATCCATCCAAGTATCCATCTCGTCTTCGTCTTCGTCTTCTTCCTCGTCTTCTTTAACTGGAGATTTTTGTCAGATTTCGATTATTAACTCAAAGTTTCCTCTTTCTTGATAATATATGATCATATAAAGATTGTACCTTTTTCTCATCTTCATTTGTGTTTGGAAAGATAAGATCTTTAATTCTATTGAACCAGCTTTTCTTCTTAGGCATTTGCACAATGTCAAGCTAGCTAGAAGCCTTAAAGCGCACAACTTTAAGATCAAATGCAAAGAAAAAGTACAGAAAAATATGACAAGCATGTGAAGATTGTCTTACTATTTTTGTGAAGGATCAAAACCTCCATTGATGAGCTGAGATGAATGCTAGCTAGCTAGAGAAATGAATCTATGAAGAGGGGTCTAAAAGGTAAGCATTTGTGTTTGAAAGAGAATCTAAACAATAATCATTGATTGTGTGCATGTGGCTAAGCTAGAATGCTATTTGTGTGTTTCCTATTGGAAGTGGGACCCTTAAGAGATTTAAAGAGATGAAGAAAAAGGAAAAGGAGAAAGATAATCTCCATTGGAGCTATGGATCATAAGGTATGGAGGTTCTGTCATGACCCTTCTTGGATTAGAATGAATTTGTGATGAATATTAATTGAGATTGTTCAGAGTTTTTTTTTACCTTTGGAGTTGTGGGGTTAAGTGCTTACAACTGTCACTGACATTGCTCATAAGGTTGTTTGGTGTGAAATTACCAAACTAACCTCACATCTTCCTAACTATCTCTTTCTATCTAAAACTTTAAAGAGATTGGTGAAGAAATGGGACCAAGGAATTAAACTCCAAGGTACTAATTCTAGGTGTAAGGTTTTACAAGGAAAAAAAAACCAATGAATTTTTTTTAACCAATTACTCGAGAATTTATTCGGTTTTATGAGTAATTTAAGGTTTTACGATTTGGTTGACCACATAAAACAAAGAATTAACCTTCAAAATACGAAAACCTAAGGGTAGGAATGTACAAAAGCAAACAATGAGTTCTTAGTTAACCGACTAATAAAGAGTATTTTCGGTTTTATGGGTAGGTTAAGGTTTGGATTTAGTTTACCAAAGATCCGATCTGATTTAGAACTAACCGAAATGATAAAATTAATCAACTTTGAAAACCACAGTGTCATGTGCTAGGTCAAATCCCACACATGTTTCTTTTAACCCATAACTTGTTATTGAAGCAGTTTGAATCAAAACTAAGAACAAGTGCAAAAAAAGTCTAACATTTAGGTTTTCAATAAGTAATAATGTAATGCAAGGCAAAGAATTTCAAGAAAGGCAGCTTATCTTGACATATTTGGCATGACTGAATTGAAATAGAAGCAATAGAGATCGATTATTCATTAAAAATTGTCAGAAAACTAATTTAAAGAATTAATATAAGTGGAAATACAGATTGTATTTATTGTATTATTGAAGGTGGGGAAGTCTGAACATGTGGAGATCAGGAGGGAATGTGGGAGAAGAAGACAAAGAATACATTGCTGGACTCTCTCTCTCTCTTTGGCTTGAGGAAAGTACCCACAGGCCACAGGCCATAATCCATGTTTTCTAGCTATCAAAGTGTCAAAAGACATTTTCATAAGAATCCATGGAGCATAATTCATCCATATCTTTCCACTTGCTTTCTTTCTCTTCTTTTTTTGTTCTTTCATTCTTTTCTTTGTAATTGATGCAGAGATCACTTTGTATTGTCTAGCTGAGCTACTGTTCACATCCAGACAATTGTATGCTTTTCTTTTGTTATGTCTCCCTCTATTGTTACCCTCAAAGTTGCATGCAGTAAAAGATCATGTGTCTGCACTATCTTTTCTTTTTAACAGTGGGTATATATATATAGATCCAATAGAGGATAGGCTGAATGTACAATTGTTGTAACCAATATAACTATATAAGCTCTTAGTTAATAGTGAGATGGAATCATATCTATATATAATGTTAATTCGTATATTCTTTTTTACCATCAAAGATTTTCATTTGTAATACGGTCGTATGACTAAGGTGAACGACGTGTAAATTGTTCATCTAATAACTAATGTTTGTGTTGATATTTCACCTAAGAGTTTGTCGGCTTATCGGCATATGATAATTCACCTTACTTGTGTAATAGTAATGTACTTTAATGTGAACTCTATGGTACGTGTTGAACCCGGACTCAAATCACATAGTTAAAAAATACATGATATTATTGTGGTTGTATATACGAAACACATATGAACGAATATCTACATTGATACAAGCGTTATACTTGCGTGATGTCCACGTATATTTTTATATGATTGAATTTCTTTTACCAGAAGAAGAAAAATTTTGGAACCTGACAAATTGTTCGGGTGTGAATATTTTTCAGTTCATTTAAGGTTCAGTATCCGATATAAACAAACCGTCGAAGAACTCTTGTCATCAAAGAACTTCATCTATATAAAATAACCCATATAAGTTGGTGGGATAGAATCATCTATGTTGGTAGAATCGTATATTCTTCTTTACCAACAAAGATTTTGATTTGTAATATGGTCATATGACTAAGGCGAACGATATGTAGGGTGTTTGCTTTAATCTTAAGGTTAATATTTTTCTTGACATTCCGCCTAAGAGTTTGTCGGTATATGATAATTCACCTACATATAGTAATTATTAATGTTCTTAAATGTGAATTGAACACCCCATGGTACATGTTGGATGTTTGGGGGTAATTCATTAGACAACTCAAATCACGTAATTGGAAAATACACGACATAGACTGTGGTTGTACCCTGAAACATATACAATCCGTAGATTTATGTGATATATATTATATATATATTTTTTTAGTAAAAGAAAACATTGAGACTTGACAAATCGTTTGAGTCCAAATCCAAAAACCGTCATAGATTCAGATATCCGAGTCCAGTTTTATCAAGATCTATCTATTGAACGATCTATTTTTCTTATGCCTAATAGTATGATTATCATTAACAATTGGTTAGATGTATCTTTTGTAGATTAGATTAATGTTTTAGTGATCGAATTCAATATCATGATATCCACTTCTTATTAATGTGCTTATCTATTGACCTAACTTATGTTTGCATAAAAATATGCAATGAAGAAACACATACACTAAAGCATGTATAAAAACTTAGGAGTAAATAAAGAGGACACAAGATATTAGAATGAGAGACAAGGAGAGTTAGGTAGTTTTCACAATCATGTTGTTGTCTTCATTCTTACATTGAATAATAGCCTGACACATGACTCACCACCATCCCCACCTGCCTTTTTATCACTGTTACACATTCAATTATCACCAAATCTGGATTAAATTAGGGGTTTTATTCCCTTAATTATTGATATGAGTTTGGACTTTGGATAATTAGCAATATTTTTTAGGAGAATATTCAAGTGGTTTACTATACTCATAATCAATCTTATAAGACATCATGTTTACTATTCCCATATGCCTTTTTATTACTGTTTTCGGTTTTTAACTTTATAATACGTGAAAGATTTATGGTGGGATAAAACCAAACAATGTATTGATATTATTATTCCTTATTTATAGAGTTACAATAGAATATTAAAAGGATAGTAAATATTCTAAAAGATAAAGAGCAAATATATACTTTCTAAAATAATGAGATAATATCGTTATTCATTTAATAGCAAGATATTAGAATATTCTCTTGTGTATCTTCCAATACTCCCCGCAGTCAAAGCGTGGGTAGGCAAACTATGCTGAAGACTGAAACATCTCATTATCTTCGTCAACAACAAAGACACCATTAGAGTTGTAACGCCACATGTAGACCGACAAAACCACCAGTAGATCGGTGACAACAGTAGATTGATAGGATCACCGGTCAATCGGTGGCAATGGTAGATTTAGACACCGATAAGTTGACGATATGACAAAAAAGGCCGGCTAGCCCAATCGGACGGACTATTATTGTCCATGCCCGCAATTAGTTCTTTAAGGTCGAAAAACCGATAAGTCGGGATCCGAGAGACCAAACTGCTCTGATACCATGAAAGATTTATTGTGGGATAAAACCACACAATGTATTGATATTAATTCCCATTGGTTTGTTGAAAGTTTTATTTTCCTAAAATCATACTTATAAGTATAAGGAGGATGTATCAAAATGACGTGTTATTACTTATTAGGGCTTGTTTGGTATTAGGAAACATACTTAAATAAAAATCAGGAATCGGTTATACCTGGTACTTACTGTTTGGTACAATATTGGAATGGAGGATATCTAAAATATGTCATTTGTTATGAAATGATTGTTTTGAACTCTTGATTACTTATTTACTTAAATTTTTGTGCAATGTGTTCAAAACCACATAGAATGAAGCTAGAAGAGAAGAGTGAACAAGAAGAGTAGATTTCTTACTTGCTCTAGGTGCATCTTGCTACAATGGGTATGACCTCTATTTATAGGCAAAAACTTAGAGGGTTTACTAATAAAATAAACTAGGATGTAAGAAGATGAATAATTCACCTTGTACAGTTTACTTCACTTCTTGACCAAATCGGTCACACTAGAAGACATGCATGTGATATACCTGTACAAAAACATCATGTATGTAACACCCCGAATCCGTAGAACTCGAGATGCTACTGGGTTAGGATCTCACAATGGATCTTGACCCTAGCCTGACAACAAGTTCACTGAATCTTACAACAAGGCACAGATAGATTAAAACAAAACATGAAACTGATATAGATATATATCAAAAGGTAATACAGAAGTACCGCTGAGTACAAATAAAACGTAACTGTACAATAAAAGATCCCATAACCCCCGATAACGACCCATTGTACGGAGCCCTCAACGGATCACCCACTCTGGATCACTCAACAGCTCTCCTAACCTGCAAAGGATATACAACACGATATAAAACCGTTAGCTAATCATACACATATATATAGAGATGCAGAAGCACAATCACACATCAAGAAATAATAAACACCTCATCATGCTATCACACATTTACCCGGTTTATTATCTTTATAACGTCAATCACTCAAATAGTATAAATATCTGCATATGAATATATGTGACACGAGGAATATATATAAAATCCTCGCCTTTGAGTATTATAGCTAGCCAGAGTGGTATAAGCGCACCTTCCCGTATACCATAAGGAGTGGTCAGTGCCCTTCCCGTATACCAGATCTAACTAGACTACAAAGAACTTTTCAGACTCCACTACGGGATGAAAGGCAAGTTGTCACAACCACTACAATGGGCGGTCAATATATCATAGGTGGGTAATAAACCATATCACATCTATAAAGCATATAACAAACACCACTCATGCATACATCCAATATAAGGATGATAGCTAAGTAAGTATTATGGACTTACCTCAACCTCAGAAGTAGTCTCAACTACGATCAACTCTCAACCTGGAGGACAACACTACCTAGTAACAAGGCATAATAATATATCAAACTCATATCCATCACAGGGGTTACACCTAGACCCAAGGGATCCATAAGGATCGTATCCTAACTCATAAACCTCAAAGCCATAACCAACATAAACGATATCATACTCATCATCATTCTAACCTCATACACGTACCTAGCATACTACTAACCCTCTCATACTAGGAAAGGAAAGGATCTACCCAACTCTAGGTAGACCCGGGACAAGACGCACCTGCGTGACAAGAGAGACGCAGGGGCGGAGCAAGGCAACCCGCAGGCGCGGCAAAGCTCGGCCGCATGCGCGGTGACAGTGGCCGCAAGCAACGCAGGCACGGCGCAGGCACGACGCAGGCATTGTGACACGGCTCCCGCAGGGGCGGCGGCTTCCAGGCACGGGGGCGGCGACGGTGCAGAAAGTGATCCCGCGATCCCTCTTCGGATCTTCACGTGATCAAATCACGTCTTCTCTCATCCAAAACCAAGCACATACATATACATACACATTCCAACATCAATCTACATTCAATTCATCTAATCCTAAGCTAAGGAAGAAGAACAAGAAAGAAAGAAAGGAAGGAGAAGCAAGGAGCTCACCTCTACTATTGTGATCACCCAAGGGAAGAACAAAACACACTCTCAGCTAGCATCACAAGCTCAACAACCATACACAATATCAACCTCAGCAAAGCCACACCACCAATTCTCTTACAAACTTAAGGAAATGTAACACCCCGAATCCGCGGGACTCGAGGCGCTACTGGGCTAGGATCTCACAATGGATCCTGACCCTAGCCTGACAACAATTTCACTGAATCTTACAACAAGGCACTAACAGATTAAATACAAAACATAAACCGATATAAATATAAGTTTCAAAAGTGATACACCAGTACCGCTGAGTACAAAAGAAACCAAGCTGTACAATATAAAAACCCCATAGCCCCGATAACGGCCCAGTGTACGGAGCCCTCAGCGGATCACCCCCTCTGAATAACCCTGCAGTGTCCTAACCCGCGAAGGAACTACAACACGGTATGAAACCGTTAGCTAACTATACACATATATAAGATAATACTAGAGCACAAACACACCTTAGAAATATTAAACACTCCAGCATGATAACAAACATTTACCAGGTTATTATCTTGAATAGGTCAAAACATAGAATCGTATAAATATATATATAGATGAAAATAGGTGACACGAGGAATATGATCCTCGCCTCTGAGTACCATATCCAGCTGGAGTAGTATCGGCACACCTCCCGTGTACCCTGAGGGAAATGGTGAGGGGCCTTCCTTTATACCAGAACTGGCCTGACTACAAAGAACCTCCCAGACTCCAACTACGGGATGAAAGGGAAAGGTTATCACAGCCACTACGATGGACGGTCAATATGACATAGGTCGGTCATAAACATAATCATAAGCATGCTATTAAACACATAACGCAAACACCACTCAAGCATACATCCAATATAAGGATAGTAGCTAAGTAAGTCCTATGGACTTACCTCGTTATCAGAAGCACTCTCGAGTAACAAACTCCGGAACGTCCACTCCAACTGGAGGACAACTCAGCCTATACGAGGCACACAGATATATATATCACAACCTGATCATACAAAGGGGTCACACCTAGACCCAAGGGATCCATAAGGGATCATATCCAACTTGTAATCCTCAAAGCCCTAACCGGCATTTCAGTAACCTAAAGTTAACACTCGGGTCCTAGCATGATACTAGGTCCGCATACTAGTGAGGGAAGGAACCACTAAACCATAAGTGATCCCGGGACAAGACGCACCTGCGAGAATGGGGAACGCAGGGGCGAAAGCAAAGACCGCAGGAGCGGCTGATCGTGGCCGCGGGCGCGGCGGGACGTCGACGCGGGCGCGGCGGGACGTCGACGCGGGCGCGTCAAGGTTTGGACGCGGGCGCGTCAAGGTTTGGACGCGGGCTCGGCGGGACGTCAGCGCGGGCGCGTCAACTACGCAGGACTCGGTTCAGCAGCTCTTCTTCGTTTCTTCACTCGACCACACCACGTCTTCTTCGTCCATTGCAGGTTCACACACATACACATACACAACCACATCAACACAAGGCCTATACATTCATCTATCCTTAAGCTAGAAACTTAAGCTAGAAAGGAGGGAACAAGAAAGAAGAAAAGAAGAGAGGGCACAAGGCTTACCACAGCTGGGATTCAAGGCAACCCAGGAGCAAGGCAACAACTTAGCTAGCATTAGGAGCTCAGCAGCTAGGCGCAACAGCAACACCTCCAACTTAGGCAAGATCCAAGGCAAAACAAGCAAGAACAAGGGAAGGGAAAGGAAGGGCAAGCACGAACGGGATGGAGAAAGGAAAAGGAAAAGTGAGGAAAGAAGTACTTGCTCAGCAAGATTAACAAAGAGTTGGTAAAGCATAAATCAAACAGTCCAGAAACGGCTGCAAGGCGATTAACACGGCGCGGGCGCGTCGGGACGACAGCGCGGCCGCGGCAGGGCGATTAACACGGCGCGGGCGCGGCAGGGCCAGATCTCGGCCAAGACTAATCTCGGCCAAGGTCCGGTCTTGGCCCGAAAGACTACGGCCCTTACACCTCACCCCCCTAAAAAGAAGTTTCGTCCCGAAACTTACAAAAACCTCAACAACTCGGACTCATAGGCCGAGGTACACACTCACCGTCAGAGGTATCAGATCTCCGCTCAAAAGGTAACAACTTATACCACTCTATAACCTCAAACACCGGCATGGAGGGGGTATCATCTCCAGCCCATTATAAGCATATCCCAAAGGTATAGAGGAATCACATCTCTAGTCAGACATCCGCATATCCTAAAGGCATAGAGGTAGAACATCTCTAGCCAAACTCTCATCACAACGTAAAGGCATAGAGGGAGAACATCTCTAGGCAAAACATCTTTATAACAGAAGGCATGGAGGTGGAACATCTCCAACACTACTATGTCCGTCAAAATAGCATGGAGGTAAGAACCATCTCCAGCTAAACCTATCGTAGCACAATAGCATGGAGGTAAGAACCATCTCCAGCTATACCTAATGGTCGTACTAGCACAACAGGATCTGTAACAGATCATACACACATCACAGCTAGCATGGAATAAACACAACATGGCATATAAGCACATAAGCACATAAACATATAACACATACGTATCTCACACTCGCCAAGGTAATCCTAAGGTCTACCAGGCGATCCTACTAGTACTGCTATCTCAGCACAGAACTCTGGATAGTTCCTCTGGACACTATCCTCGATCTTTCGCATGGCCTCATCAGGCTTTTCATCTCAACCACTGTATTCTCAACCCAAGAAAGTTCTGCACACAGGCATCTCATTGCCTCGGTCTAGGATTACACTAGAATACTCGATACAGGGGTGGTCCGGCTCAACCACCAAAACAGCATAACTCACTGCGTGTCTCAGATCTGGTATGTAATTCCTCAACTTAGACACGAAAACCCAGGTAAAATCTCTAATTTCAGACACAAAACTATCAATTAGTTGTGCTCTCAACTCGATTATGCAACTCAAACGGTCCAACTCCGAACTCTAGGGCAAGCTATGCTTCCCATTTTCTCTTAATGTTGTCACATCTTATCATCTCATGCCGGAGACACTCTCGGTCCTATCGGTCCCAATTCTGCATGCTAGAGGTTTATACCTCCAAATCCGCATATGTCATCTGTCGGCTTGCACAACCAGTAATCATTCTCTACCCAGAGCTACTCAAATCCCATCATACTGAACTGTATCGGGTGTCCAATCACTGACACTATTCCACTCATCTCAGCCTGACGAAGTCTGATATCTTATCCATACAGTGCCTCACATGGGGCCATCCAAAACAATGCATGCCACCATTGTTGCATAAAGACTCGACTAGTGGGAGATGATCCGTCCCCATTCGTCTCCAATCTAACATACCAGCTCGCAATATACTTTCCACTATCTGAAGGTCCTTCCTGACTGACTATCCGTCGGAGAATGACAACAGTCACGAAGTGTAAAATCGTCTCCAGGGCAGTCAGAATCTGCTGCCAAAACTTCGAGGTAAATCGTCTGTCTCTGACTGAGACGATCATCTTCGGTATCCCATGGAGTCTCACTACCTGCCTAGTGTGCTCCTCAGCCAATTTGCTCACCGGCCACGTTTCCCAAATAAGAAGGAAACATGCCGTCTTCCTCAATCTGTCTACAATATCTCGATAACCACAACTTCCGTTCTGTCTCAGTCTAATCGTAACATCCATGGTGACGTCCTTCCACCTCCTCTGTAGAATAGGAAGCGGGTAAGGCTCACCTCCCGATCGGTATTGCTCTATCCTGACCTGCTGGCAGGTCGCACACGGTGTTCCAAATCTAGCTACATCAACTTCAGTGCTTCCCATCAATACAACGTCTCAAGTCCTGGTACATCTACTCGTACCAGGGTGCACTAACTACAGTGTACCACGTCTCTTGCAAAACCCTCAATCTCAATTCCGCATTAGCGGTATCCAGACGCGATTGCGGCGTCTCAAAGCTCCACCTGTTCCTAGCAGGAACTGTGGTCTCATCCCAACATATCTCTCGGCTCCTCTTCAGGAAACTGAATATTCACTTAACTCAGATCAGATCTTTCTATATCAGACGTCTCTTCCACTCTTCCTAAATTTGCGTACCCTAATCAAACCACACAACCCGATAGTCTCCCTTAGCAATCTAATTAGTGGATGGGCAATCATGGAAAAGCCCTCCACCCTGTGTCCATAACAGCCGGCTAGGCCAAGGAAATGACGTACTTCCTTGACGTTCGTCGGTATCATTCATGCTGCTACTGCTTATATCATATTGAACCAATTTGTATCTTTTCGACGGAAGTAATCTAACCCAGGGATGCTTCTTCAAACATTCTTAACTTATACCGGAAAACTCCGCATGACGTTCTCTATCCCTTATATCCTGAAACACCACCCTCTTCACTGCGAGAGTATACCCCAATGTCATTTATGACCATCATCACTACTGATCCCGGAAGTCTATGAATATACTATTCATCATCACCTAAAGACTACTTGCCATCAGCAAGCCCAAGTGGCGGTACTATCAACTTGTAGCGTCCATATCAGTCTGCAATGCCGTTCCGCATATCCGGCTCTCTTTCACCCTCACCTGGTGATAGTCTTACTCAGTTTCCCGTGGTCTATACACAATCTCACGATCTGTTCTCCTTCCGTACAAAGAGGACAGGTACTCCCCATGGGAACACACTAGGGTAAATAGAACCCTTTCCCGCCAACTCCGCGAGTTGCTTCCTTGTCTCTAATATTTCCACTAACTCTATACAGTATGAGCCTTTGGATTCGATCTCGCACTAGGTTTCCATTCCACAGATCAAAATCTACGCTCCTCAGAGACAGTAATGGGATGATTCAGCAAATCATCTATAACCTACAACCCATTGAGATGTTTTTCAAAGTTGAACTCTTTCTTCCTCCTTCCTGGCGTAACACCAGAAGGCATCATCAACTATACAATCAATTCTGTTACACGTACCACACTGGTCACTATACCTGACCTAACCTGGTAGAGGCTGTGCCAGCCCTCCTACCCACATGTTCTACAGTCTGACGCCCTACTCTCAAAACCATAACTACGAAGATAAACTCAAACAGTACTGGCATGATACACGATCATCCAGTAACAAATGGGTCCCTACAGGAACGGGACAAACACGGATCTCAGGGGTACCTCTGACCCTATCACTATCTGTAACCCTACCCTAGAGGGTACTCTCTTAAACATACCTAAACTCAGGTACGCTATATAGGCATCAGAAAAGAAAGAGTGCATCGCACTCGCATCAAATAAGACCCTAACAGGCAATCTAAGAATTAAAAAGGTATTTGTAGTGGTCGGTGCAGTCAGCTCCGCTGCACTCCTCAACTCAGAAAAGACCCTGGGGTCCCCTGATGTCTACGGCATCCTCAGCCTGATCTCTAACTCTACTCGGTCCCGGAGCAGCTCCCGGAATAACAAGACAGTTTGGAATCCTCCATTGTCCCAGTATCTACTGAGGTGACATCAGTCCACCTTCCATTGCAAGGGCATGAAAAGAACTCGGCTGTGACAGAGCTCCGCCCCATCTACAGAAAATCTCCAGGTGACCTTGCTCACCACAAGTGAAGCAAGTCACTAACGGATATGTGCCAGCTGGTCATAAATGTTCAGGGTCACTACAGTTAAAGCACTGTGGACCCGTAGCAGCAATCAATGCAGCTGCAAGGTAACTCGGGGTCTCTGGTATCGTTCAGAACCCATCATTCCTTCAGCACCTCTGGTCGGCCCAGATTGCTGTTGCTGCTGCTGCTGAGGTGACCTCTGTCCACCCCCAACTACCTTATCAGAAAAAGAACCCGGCTGAGACAGAGCTCCTCCCTGCCTACAGAATATATGTCTATGACCCTGTCTGCCACAGGTGAAACAAATTACTAACTTCTTCATGCACGCTGGTCACTTATGTCCCAGCTCACCACACTTATAACCACGTCGGCTCGTAGCTGCAACCTGTGTAGATGCGGGGCACTGGAACGGATCTGACCTCGTTCAGAGCTATCAACTCCACAAACAGTACTGGTCTCTCCATTCCACTGTCTTTTCTCAGATCTTCTATGCTCTTCTGTAATTGGAGTGACTTCCGCAGCACGTACCGTATAACTGGCAACAGAGTAATTCTATGCAATCCTTCAAATGATTCCCCCTGTACTGGCAGATCAGGAATCCATCCCCGGCTCTAGGAGCCTCTTCCACCTGTCTAATATATGCGCGGACATCTGGTCCCCTCATAATGACATAACTCGAGTCGTCTGACTGAACTCGCTGTGGTATATGTCCCTCAGCTATATCATTCCTAGTTCCCAAGGCGACACTCTCAGCAACTTCTGCAGAAAGTTCCACTGCTACACATGAACCCACAACAGGAAACTGACCTCGTTCTCTACCTAGAGGAGGTCTACCCCTACCCCGTCCCACTGCAGGTAAGGCTCTAGTCTGAACCATCTGCAGAGGACGTAACCTAACCCGGAAGGCTATATATATGCCATATGTATAGGTATATCACAACATCACATCAGATAGTATCTATCTATATATATACCTATACTGTCGAGATCTTCAGAGGGGTGATGGCTCACGTACACGATATCCCAAAACGTTTGTACTCATTTCAAATCAGAAACCTTTTGAAAAGTCAGACCCCTTTCGGGTTCTGTTTATTTATCTATTCGACCTTTATCGCAGATTACTAGTGCCATTGTTGTCAACCTGAGCTCTGATACCACTTTGTAACACCCCGAATCCGCGGGACTCGAGGCGCTACTAGGCTAGGATCTCACAATGGATCCTGACCCTAGCCTGACAACAATTTCACTGAATCTTACAACAAGGCACTAACAGATTAAATACAAAACATAAACCGATATAAATATAAGTTTCAAAAGTGATACACCAGTACCGCTGAGTACAAAAGAAACCAAGCTGTACAATATAAAAACCCCATAGCCCCGATAACGGCCCAGTGTACGGAGCCCTCAACGGATCACCCCCTTTGAATAACCCTGCAGTGTCCTAACCTGCGAAGGAACTACAACACGGTATGAAACCGTTAGCTAACTATACACATATATAAGATAATACTAGAGCACAAACACACCTTAGAAATATTAAACACTCCAGCATGATAACAAACATTTACCAGGTTATTATCTTGAATAGGTCAAAACATAGAATCGTATAAATATATATATAGATGAAAATAGGTGACACGAGGAATATGATCCTCGCCTCTGAGTACCATATCCAGCTGGAGTAGTATCGGCACACCTCCCGTGTACCCTGAGGGAAATGGTGAGGGGCCTTCCTTTATACCAGAACTGGCCTGACTACAAAGAACCTCCCAGACTCCAACTACGGGATGAAAGGGAAAGGTTATCACAGCAACTACGATGGGCGGTCAATATGACATAGGTCGGTCATAAACATAATCATAAGCATGCTATTAAACACATAACGCAAACACCACTCAAGCATACATCCAATATAAGGATAGTAGCTAAGTAAGTCCTATGGACTTACCTCGTTATCAGAAGCACTCTCGAGTAACAAACTCCGGAACGTCCACTCCAATTGGAGGACAACTCAGCCTATACGAGGCACACAGATATATATCACAACCTGATCATACAAAGGGGTCACACCTAGACCCAAAGGATCCATAAGGGATCATATCCAACTTGTAATCCTCAAAGCCCTAACCGGCATTTCAGTAACCTAAAGTTAACACTCGGGTCCTAGCATGATACTAGGTCCGCATACTAGTGAGGGAAGGAACCACTAAACCATAAGTGATCCCGGGACAAGACGCACTTGCGAGAATGGGGAACGCAGGGGCGAAAGCAAAGACCGCAGGAGCGGCTGATCGTGGCCGCGGGCGCGGCGGGACGTCGACGCGGGCGCGTCAAGGTTTGGACGCGGGCGCGTCAAGGTTTGGACGCGGGCTCGGCGGGACGTCAGCGCGGGCGCGGCAAGGTTTGGGCGCGGCGGGACGTCAGCGCGGGCGCGGCAGGGTTTGGGCGCGGGCGCGGCAGGACGTCAGCGCGGGCGCGTCAACTACGCAGGACTCGGTTCAGCAGCTCTTCTTCGTTTCTTCACTCGACCACACCACGTCTTCTTCGTCCATTGCAGGTTCACACACATACACATACATAACCACATCAACACAAGGCCTATACATTCATCTATCCTTAAGCTAGAAACTTAAGCTAGATAGGAGGGAACAAGAAAGAAGAAAAGAAGAGAGGGCACAAGGCTTACCACAGTTGGGATTCAAGGCAACCCAGGAGCAAGGCAACAACTTAGCTAGCATTAGGAGCTCAGCAGCTAGGCACAACAGCAACACCTCCAACTTAGGCAAGATCCAAGGCAAAACAAGCAAGAACAAGGGAAGGGAAAGGAAGGGCAAGCACGAACGGGATGGAGAAAGGAAAAGGAAAAGTGAGGAAAGAAGTACTTGCTCAGCAAGATTAACAAAGAGTTGGTAAAGCATAAATCAAACAGTCCAGAAACGGCTGCAAGGCGATTAACACGGCGCGAGCGCGTCGGGACGACAGCGCGGCCGCGGCAGGGCCAGATCTCGGCCAAGACTAATCTCGGCCAAGGTCCGGTCTTGGCCCGAAAGACTACGGCCCTTACAGGAAACTCAAACACAAGATGAAAGAGAGGAAAAAGGAAGCAAGAAGGACGTAAGGGAAGCTGTAAGAGGAAGTGAGATGAAACCCTTGCTCAGCAAGGTAAGAAGAAGATAGGGAAAAGAAGAGTAAAACACGAGTCAAAGAGTCAACAAAGCCGGCAGCAGCCGAAGGAAACCGCAGGGGCGGAATTTTTTGGCCGCAGGGGCGGCCTCACGGACCCGCGGGGGCGGCTAAGGCCAAAACTGGCTCCCAAAGACTAAGGCTCTTACACCTCACCCCCCCCCCTAAAAACAAGTTTCGTCCCGAAACTTGTAAAATTCTCAAACCACTCGGACTCACAAGCCGAGGTACAACTCTCTCCATAACCTCAAATACAAGCATGGAGGAAATCATCAACTCCAGCAACAAAACACTATCCAAGGCATAGAGGAAAACCATCTCTAGCCAAACCATAATCATATCACCGGGGCATAGAGGAAAAACATCACTAGCCAAACCATAATCGCATCACAAGGCATAGAGGAAAAACATCTCTAGCCGTATCCACATCACATAACAAAAAGGCATGGAGGAAAAACATATCCAGCAATACTATGTCCATCAAAATAGCATGGAGGAAAAACCCCAACTGAACCCTACTCGTATCACAATAGCATGGAGGAAAGAGCCATCTCCAGCTATAAACAACAATCGTACTAGCACACAAGATCTAATAAGATCACACATCATATCATAGCTAGTACGAAAATAAACACATCATAGCATATAAGCATGTAATCACAACACTCACCAAGATAGTACTAAGATCTACTCGGTGATCCTACTGGTGCATCTATCTCGGCATAGAACTCTGGATAGTTCCTCTGGATACTATCCTCAGTCTCCCATGTAGCCTCATCAGGTCCTCGTCTCGACCACTGTATCCTCAGCATAGGAATGTCCTTCGAACGCATGCGTCTCATACCTCGTTCTAGGACTGCAATCGGGTGCTCAACAAAAGTGTGGTCCGGCTCAACCACCAAATCATCATAACTCACGATGTGTCTCGGATCTGGTATGTACTCCCTCAGCTGAGACACGTGAAACACAGGGTGAACACCCTCTAACCTCGGAGGCAAAGCCAATCTGTATGTTGCGCTCCCAACCCGATCTAGAATCTCGAACGGTCCGACATATCGGGGGCTCAACTTCCCCTTAATGCCAAAACGTCTAACATCTCGTGTCGGGGACACTCTCAGCCACACATGGGCTCCTACTCTGAACTCTAGAGGTCTACGCCTCCTATCTGCATAACACTTTTGACGGCTCTGTGCAGTCAACATCCTCTCTCTAATCAGTGCTACTCGAGCCACATCATCCTGAATCTGATCAGGTGTCAGACCACTAACACTACTCTACTCATCCCAGCATAACGGGGTACGACATCTCTGCCCATACAGTGCCTCATATGGGGCCATCCCAATAGATGCATGCCAGCTGTTGTTGTATGAGAACTCAACTAGTGGGAGATGATCCGTCCACACTTGTCCCCAATCCAACACACAAGCTCGCAGCATATCCTCCAGTGTTTGAATGGTCCTCTCTGACTGACCATCTGTTTGAGGATGAAACGCAGTAGTAAAATGCAAACTCATCCCCAGGGAAGTCTAAATCTACTGCCAAAACCTCGAGGTAAATCGTTCATCTCTATCTAAGACGATCGTCCTCGGTACACCATGGAGTCTCATTATCTGCCTAGTGTACTCCTCAGCTAATCTGCTCACTGGCCACGTTTCCCGGATAGGGATGAAACGTGCCGTCTTCGTCAATCTGTCCACTATGACCCAGATGACATCAAAACTCCGGCTCAATCCAGTCACAAATTCCATGGTGACATCCTCTCACTTCCTCTGTGGAACAAAAAGTGGATGGAGTTCACCTCCAGGTCTGAAATGCTCTATCTTGACATGCTAGCAGGTCGCACACTCTACCACAAATCTGGCCACATCGGGCTTCAGCCCTCCCTACCAATATGAACGTCTCAAGTCCTGATACATCTTACTCGTACCTGGGTGTACAGAGTAAGGTGTACAGTGAGCCTCCTGTAATATCCTCTGACGTAAATCCGCATCAGCGGGTACACAGACGCGACCGCGGCGTCTCAATACTCCATCTACTCCTAGCAGGAATTGTGGTGCCTCATCCTGAGACATCCTATCTTGTATCCTCATCAGTGTCGGGCGGGTCTCCTGCTTCTGTTGGATCTCACCCAACAGATCAGGAAGAACCTCTAACGTACGCAGCTGGGCATCCTCATCAGGAAACTGGATGTCCAACTCTAACCAGATCAGATCTCTCTGTAACTGATGTTGAATGGTCAATCTCGCAATCGCCTGCTCTTGAGGCGTCTTCCTGCTCAGGGCGTCGGCGACAACGTTCGCCTTCCCTGGATGATACAGAATCTCTAAATCAAAGTTCTTGATAAGCTCGAGCCACCTACGCTGGCGGTTATTCAATTCCCGTTGCGTGAAAATATACTTCAGACTCTTATGGTCTGTGAAGATCTGACATGTAGCACCATACAGGTAATGTCTCCACATCTTCAATGCATGAACTACCGCTGTCAACTCCAGATCATGAGTCAGGTAGTTCTCCTCATACGTCTTGAGTTGTCGAGATGCATAAGCAATCACTCTGCCTCGCTGCATCAATATACATCCCAAGCCTAGCTTGGATGCATCACTGTAAACCACAAAATCCTCTGTACCCTTTGGCTGTGCCAAAATAGGAGCAGAAGTCAGACGTCTCTTCAGCTCCTCAAAACTCTGCATACACTGATCAGACCATACAAATCTAGCAGTCTTCCTCGGTAGACTCGTCAGTGGACGGGCAATCACAGAAAATCCCTCCACAAAGCGTCTGTAATAACCGGCTAGGCCAAGGAAGCTACGTACTTCCTTGACGTTCGTCGGTGTAGTCCAAGCTGCTACTGCCTCAATCTTAGCCGGATCCACCTTGATTCCTTCAGCGGATACAACATGACCCATGAATGCTACCTCTGGTATCCAGAACTCACACTTAGAGAACTTAGCATAAAGTTCTTTATCCCGTAAAACCTGCAATACAGTCCTCAGTTGTCCTGCATGCTCCTCTCTACTACGAGAGTACACTAGAATGTCATCTATAAAGACCACCACAAACTGATCAAGGAAGTCGATGAAGATGTTGTTCATCAACTCCATAAAAACTGTTGGGGCATTCGTAAGCCCAAATGGCATCACTACAAACTCGTAGTGGCCATATCTGGTCCGGAATGTTGTCTTGTGCACATCCTGCTCTCTCACCCTCAGCTGGTGATATTCTGAGCGCAGGTCAATCCTGGAGAACACTGTCGCTCCCTGAAGCTTATCTAACAAGTCATCAATACGCGGCAATGGATACTTGTTCTTAATGGTCACCTTGTTCAACTCTCTGTAATCTATGCACAGTCTGAACGATCCGTCCTTCTTCCGCACGAGGAGGACAGGTGCTCCCCATGGGGACACGCTAGGGCGAATGAAGCCCTTCTCAGCCAGCTCCTCAAGTTGCTTCTTCAGCTCTAACATCTCAACAGGCGTCATCCGGTATGGGGCCTTCAAGATCGGTCTCGTACCAGGCTCTAACTCAATACTGAAGTCCACACTCCTCTGAGGCGGCAAACTGGACGGCTCGGTAAATACATCTGTAAAATCACAAACAACTGGGATATCCACTAATGCTGGACTCTCCCCCTCCTTCATGGCATAACACCAGAAGGCCTCACAACCCTGTGCAATCAGTCTAGCTGCCCGTATCGCACTGATAATCGTGTCTGTCTTTCCAAGGTCCCAACCTCGGAAAACCTCTATCTGACCTAACTCAGTAGAGAGGGTAACAGTCCTCCTACCTACATCTATGACTGCAGAATGTCTATCCATCCAATTCATACATAGAATGACTTCTTCATGCTCTAATGGCATGACAAAGAAATCAACTAGTAACACACGAGTCCCTACAGAAATGGGACAGTCGTGTATCTCACGGGTACCTCTGACCCTACCACCATCGGGTAACCCTATAATAAAGGGCATCCCCTCAATCGTATCTAGACTCAGACGCTCTACACATGCATCATATATAAAAGAATGCGTAGCACCATTATCAAATAAGACTCTAACATGTAAACCATGAATCAGAATGGTACCTGTAGCAGTCGGTGCAGCTGGCTCCTCTGCACTCCTCAGCTCAAAAACTCGACCATGTGGTCCTCTGGTATCAGTGGTGCTCCCACCACGACCTCTGCCTCTACTCGGCCCAGGAGTAGATCTTTGAGTCGTAGGGCGATATGGGACTCTCTGTTGTCCCTGTGTCTGTTGCTGCTGAGGTGGCCTCTGCCCACCTCCCGCTACACTGGCAGGGGAAGAACCCTGCTGAGATGAACCTCCGCCCTGTCGGCAGTAAACAGCTCTGTGACCCTGTTTACCACAGGTGTAGCAAGTCACTAATGGCCTCGTGCACTCTGATCTCATATGTCCTAGATCACCACAGTTATAACATTGACGTCCCTTATCTGCAACCGGTGCAAATGAGGGATGACTGTGGCGTCTCTGACCTCGCCAAACACTAGCAGCTCCACTAGTACCACTGGTCTGCCCAGTAGGTTGTCTCTTCTCAGACCCTCCGGTCTGAGAAGCTCTCCTTTGTCCAACTCGCTCCCTCTCATAGTTGAAAGCTTTGTCCTGATAATCCATCAGAGACTCACAGTGGAAACCCGTCATATAGGTCCGGGTAGTATCCCTCAGTCGTCGGGAAAAGAGATAAACATGCTGATCTGCAGAAAGTGCAGTTGGTCCCAGTACTGTCAGCTCCTCCTGAAACCTCTTGATAGCCTCTGAGACTGGTACATCCTCAAATCCAGCCTCGACAAAATCTCGCAGTTTCTCCCTCCTCAGTGAGGCAGGGCAGAAACGCTCTCTGATCATGGTCCTCATCTGATCATAACTGCTAACATGTACTCGTACAGACCTCCACCAGTGCTGTGCTAAGTCTCTGAACAAAGTCTGCACCAATTCGATCAGTCTGTCCACTGGACAGCTAATGGACTCCAGAGCTGAGTCCACATGTCCAATCCAGAGCTCAACCTCTAACCCCACCTTCCCAGAGAAAGGGGGTACTCCCATCTGATGAAAAGCCTTCAACCATGTGTATGGTCTAGGCCATCTAAACTCCTTTGTAACTCTTGCAATCTCAGCAGCAGGTGCCGGTGCAGCTGACACCTGAGTAACCCCGTGGGATCTCTCAGATGATCCCTCATGTGCTGGCAGATCAGGGGCACGTCTACCTGCTCTGGCAGCCTCCTCAACTCGCCTGATATACTCGCGGAAGGCGGGTCCCTCCATGGAGACACGATTAGAGTCATCTGATTGGACTCTCTGGGATCCCTGTCTCTCAGCTGCACCGTTCCTAGTCTCAGGAACGGCACTCTCAGCAACGTCCTCATGAACCTCCTCCGCTGCACGTGGATCAACAGCGGGAGTCCTACCCCGTCCTCTACCTAGAGGGGGTCTACCTCTACCTCGTTCAGCTGCAGGTAAGGCTCTAGTCTGAACCATCTGCAGAGGACGTAAACCTAACTTAGAAGGCTATATATATGCCATAAGTATAGATATATATCAAATCAATCACAATAGAATATTTATATATATCTATACTGTCGAGATCTTCAGAGGGGCGATGGCTCACGTACACGGTATTCCAAAACATTTGTACTCATTTCAAAACCAAAACCTTTTGAAAAGTCAGACCCCTTTCGGGTTCTGTTTATTTATCTATTCGACCTTTATCGCAGATTACAAGTGTCATTGTTGTCAACCTGGCATCTGATACCAACTTTGTAACACCCCGAATCCGTAGGACTCGAGATGCTACTGGCCTAGGATCTCACAATGGATCCTGACCCTAGCCTGACAACAAGTTCACTGAATCTTACAACAAGGCACAAATAGATTAAAACAAAATATGAAACTGATATAGATATATATCAAAAGGTAATACAGAAGTACCGCTGAGTACAAATAAAACGTAAATGTACAACAAAAGATCCCATAACCCCCGATAACAACCCAGTGTACGGAGCCCTCAGCGGATCACCCACTCTAGATCACTCTGCAGCTCTCCTAACCAGCAAAGGATCTACAACACGGTATAAAACCGTTAGCTAACCATACACATATATATAGAGATGCAGAAGCACAATCACACATCAGGGAATAATAAACACCTCATCATGCTATCACACATTTACCCGGTTTATTATCTTTATAACGTCAATCACTCAAATAGTATAAATATCTGCATATGAATATATGTGACACGAGGAATATATATAAAATCCCCGCCTCTGAGTATTATAGCTAGCCGGAGTGTTATAAGCGCACCTTCCCGTATACCATAAGGAGTGGTCAGTGCCCTTCCCGTATACCAGATCTAACTAGACTACAGAGAACTTTCCATACTCCACTACGGGATGAAAGGCAAGTTGTCACAGCCAGTACAATGGGCGGTCAATATATCATAGGTCGGTAATAAACCATATCACATCTATAAAGCATATAACAAACACCACTCATGCATACATCCAATATAAGGATGGTAGCTAAGTAAGTATTATGGACTTACCTCAACCTCAGAAGTAGTTTCAACTACGATCAACTCTCAACCTGGTCCACTCCAATCTAGAGGACAACAGTGCCTAGTAACAAGGCATAACAATATATCAAACTCATATCCATCACAGGGGTCACACCTAGACCCAAGGGATCCATAAGGATCATATCCTAACTCATAAACCTCAAAGCCATAACCGGCATAAACGATATCATACTCATCATCATTATAACCTCATACACGTACCTAGCATGCTACTAACCCGCTCATAATAGGAAAGGAAAGGATCTACCTAACTCTAGGTAGACCCGGGACAAGACGCACCTGCGTGACAAGAGAGACGCAGGGGCGGAGCAAGGCAACCCGCAGGCGCGACAAAGCTCGGCCGCAGGCGCGGTGACAGTGGCCGCAAGCAACGCAGGCGTTGTGACACGGCTCCCGCAGGGGCGGCGGCTTCCAGGCGCGGGGGCAGCGACGGTGCAGAAAGTGATCCCACGATCCCTCTTCGGCTCTTCATGTGATCAAATCACGTCTTCTTTCATCCAAAACCAAGCACATACATATACATACACATTCCAACATCAATCTACATTCAATTCATCTAATCCTAAGCTAAGGAAGAAGAACAAGAAAGAAAGAAAGAAAGGAAGGAGAAGCAAGGAGCTCACCTCTACTGATGTGATCACCCAAGGGAAGAACAAAACACACTCTCAGTTGGCATCACAAGCTCAACAACCATACACAATATCAACCTCAACAAAGCCACACCACCAATTCTCTTACAAACTTAAGGAAACTCACATACAAGATCAAGGAGAGGAAAAAGGAAGCAAGAAGGACGTAAGGGAAGCTGTAAGACGAAGTGAGATGAAACCCTTGCTCAGCAAGGTAAGAAGAAGATAGGGAAAAGAAGAGTAAAGCACGAGTCAAAGAGTCAACAAAGCCGGCTGCAACCGCAGGAAACCGCAGGGGCAGAATTTCCTGGCCGCAGGGGCGGCCTCACGGACCCGCGGGGGCGGCTAAGGCCAAAACTGGCTCCCAAAGACTAAGGCTCTTACAATGTACAAATGTCTTGTACATATTTTCCATAACACTCCCCCTTGAATATTCACCTTCTTCCATTATCAAACTTGTTGTTGACTCCAAACTTATTATACGTTTGAGTGATGATGCCTCATTAAAAACCTTGCTATGAAAAACCCAGTGGGATAGAAACTTGATTGAAGGGAAAAATAGTGCAGTGCGTATAATGTTCCCCATGATTTCAACATATGTCTCGGAACCTACACATTCCAATCTGACGCACAAGTTCTTCAAACTTCTTGGGTTCAATGATTTTGTGAACAAGTCAACAAGATTGTCACTGGAACGGATTTGTTTGATATCAACTTCCCCGGTTTCTTCTAGCTCACGGATGGAGAAGAACTTTGGAAATATGTGCTTTGTATGATCTCCCTTGATATGCCCTTTCTTCATTGAGCAATGCATGTTGAATTGTTTTTGTACATGATGGTAGGATTTTTCAGTGATGGGTTTCATCCCGCACTCCTTTTGTATGAACTTGATCATTGATCGTAGGTACACAAATTCTCTTCCAGCCTCATATAGAGCGATCAACTCTGCGTGATTTGAAGATGCGGCGGTAATTATTTGTTCTATTGACCTCCATGAAATTGTCGTGTCTCCATATGTGAACACATATCCGTTTTGGGATTTGGCCTTGTGTGGGTCGAATAAATATCATGCATCCGCATATCCAACCAAAGTGGCATCTACTTTGTTTTGATAAAACAAATCAACGTCATGTGTACCTCAAAGGTAGCGGAATATGCGTTTGATGTCATTTCAATGTCTTCTTGTGGGTGCACAATTCTACCTGGATAACAAATTTACAGCAAAAACAATATATGGTCTTGTATTGTTAGTCAAATACATTAAAGCGCCAATTGCACTTAAATATGACACTTCTGGACCAAGGATTTCTTCATTCTCTTAGCAAGGACGAAACTCATTTATATTTTACATACTAAATTGAACCCAAGAAGGATAATATCACAAGTTCTTAAACCGAATGCTTTAGTCCAAGGCACATGCATCGTCATTCTCAAAGTTGAGAAAGTGGGAGACATCTAGGCTGGTCATGGATGAACTACCAACACCTTCGTTTTTCACAAAGTTGGTTTCACTAGCCTTTTCTCTGTTTCTTTCAGTGTGATAAGCATCCAGCAAAGGTGAAGTTGTACGGCATACTTTTGTCCAATAACCAGTTATGCCACATTTATATCAGATATTTCTTGGCTTGTGAGAGGGTCCCTTTTAACCCGTATGGACCTTTGGCATATCATTCCCCTTGTAACCACAATTACCTCAATTATAATGGCGGCAACCATTATATCCTTGCCCACGGACACGACTGCGGCCACCACGATCACCATGACCTCGGTCACGGTTGTTGTAGTTCCATGACTGTTGCCCACATTCTTTGTAATTCTTGCATTTGTCCTCGGATGCCTTATCAATGGCATTGGCTTCCGGAATTGTTATTGATCTCGTGTGTTTGAGGTTGTGGTTTCTCATTTGGAGCTCATTGTTCTTTTCCGCCACCAACAGTACTTTTAAAAGGTCAATACCTCTTGAAACCTCTCTTCCGGTATTGTTGTTGTAACAACACATTTGTGGCATGCATCGTACAAATTGTTCTTTCTAACATTTCTTCTTGGGTGATCACATGGACGCAAAGTCTTAGTTGGGAGGTGATCATGTGAATAACACTGTTATAATCAAATATGGACTTGAAATCTTGGAAACTCAAGTTGTTCCATTCTGACATAGCTTGGGGAAAAAGAACTTCCTTTTGATGTTCATATCTTTCATTCAAGCTTTCCCACAACTCTTTTGGATCCCCCACAAATAAGTATTCAGTCTTGGGACTTTCATGAATGTGGTTGCGAAGGAAAACAATTGCTTTTGCCTTTTCTTGTGGAGTGGCATTATTGTTATCCTCAATTATTTTTTCAAGACCATTTGTCTTGAGATGGGCAAGTGCATCTACCTTCCATTCAAGGTACTTTTGCCCCGATAATCGAGGATGTCAAACTCTCTTTATGTAATGCTTGTCATTGGTTATTACATAAAATTGTAATTTATGTCAATATTAACCATGTATGATATTATTAGTCATGAATTAATAAAGTGAGATGCAAGGTCAATTCATAGGTGTAGATGTCACGTAGATGAATCATACAAAATATTAAAGTATGCATGTAGATCATTAACGTATGTAAGAGCAATAATCATAAAAAGAAAAGGCAAGTATTATTCGATAAAAAAAATCTCATGTCCATGGTCGATGATGATATTACTCATCGGCTTGTTGCCAATAATAATCGATTTTTAATCGAGCTTTTTATTTGTCTTGTCCTTATTTACATCATCATCATCATCATTATCATAATCATTATTTTGGTGGAAAATCTCCGTTCATAATCCAAGTGGTGTACGTAAACAAGAAATTTAATGTGGGTCTTTGTCAAAAGAGGTAAGCAAAATTTCAATTTTGTTTGTTTCTTAGCATAAATCCAAAAACATGATTTTGTTTGGACAAAAAATATTTTAGATCTCATGTTGAAATAACGAGTTTATGATGTAGAGGTTCCCGATTTGAGCAACTATAGAGCATACTCCTCGGATTAAGTTTGTTTCCTAAAAGACTTGAGTTTGTGATATAGAATATCCCTTAAAGGGCAACTACAGAGCATAATCTTCAAGTAAATTTTCATGTATAATTTTGTATAATGAAAGACTAAGAAATGTTTAAGAAACATACCTTAGTAGCAAAGCTCAGCTGAGAACTTTAGAATCTTCATGATGATAACGTGTTATGAAATGATTGATTTGTACTTTTGATTACTTAATTAGACTTTTGTGGAATGTGTTTAAGAATACTTATAATGAAGCTAGAAGAGAGGAGAAAACAAGAAGAGTAAATTTTTTACTTACTCTTGATGCATCTTGTTATATATCTTGTTATAATGGGAATGACTTCTATTTATAGGCCAAACTTGAAGGATTTAATAATTAAATAAACTAGATGTAAAAAGGTGAATAATTCACCTTGTACAATTTACTTCACTTCTTGACCAATCCACACTAAAAGACATGCATGTAAATATGTGTACAAAACATCATGTACAAATGTCTTGTTTATATTTTCCATAATACATTTGATTTTATATGAATTATGAAATGGATATTCATACCTTATATTTTAATAATCTATATTTTTCTGGACAAACTATATCCTAGTTTAGAATTTGTAAATATAATAATTTTTTTAAAAGGAATCGCAAATACCTTGTAACCAAAATTTAATTAAACTGGACCAGAAGAACACTAATAAAATTTAATAAACTTAAATTTAGTTATGAATTTACTAAATTATTTTCCGATAAAGTTAACAAAATTTTATTATAATTGGGAATTTTTACTATTATAAAAATTTAATTCATTTACCCATATCCTCGTCAATCAACATTATATCCATTTAAACACTAAATTATTTTATTATATTAAAAAAAATATTTATAAGATATTTTTAATTAAGTGACATATACTCGTAGAATTGTAGTTGATTAGGAGCAATATAATGTTATTAAAAGATTGATCACTTCAATTTGATGGATTCAATTCCTATGACATTATATTCTAAAATTCTATATTTTGGCAAGTGATTCATACTCATTTTATTTGCATATGAAACATGACACGACCCAAAACCCTAAATAAACCAAACAATCATCATAACTCGTGAAAAGGAAAACAATAAAAGCACCACAAAAATGGCAAAGGGAAAATGAAGTTTAATAACCAATCAATCACCATATCATCGACTCAATTCGTCTTTAAAGATGAAAACAAAGGCAACATATGTGAGGAGAAGTAAGAAGAGCTTACATGTATGAGGAAATTGTACTGAAAAATGAAAATTTGCAGAAAAGGACTTCACCTTTGGGTTATTATGGAAGATAGTGTGAACTTTTTAAAGTTGATGAAGATAGTCTCACTTACGTGGTGATTTGCGTTCACCAGATGCGCTTGTAACGTAAGTTGTCAAAGTCCGATATAGACGGACCGGATAGAACGGGGTCGTGTGCATCCAAGCGCACATGCGCGTTAGGCCCAAGCCTAGTACATAAACCGATGAGGTTCCATCATAAAACCAATTGGCAATAAAAGGAGTAATTCTCGTACTTATATGTTAGATCACGAGTTTTTGTCGACATGAGACACATTTTCCACCCTCAAAACATAAATATTAATGATATAAAAATATAATACTTAGTGCTGATTAGGCTAGTGAATTAGTAATCGTGACTCACTTTATAATCTAGGCTACTTTCACAACGGTTTGGTCTATACCTCCAGATATTTTTCTTCTTGTTTTGTCAGAACTAAGGGTTTGTTTGGTGAAGATACTAATATGGGATTATTGGAAGAATTATTATGAGAAATAAAATATGGCCATTTATTCTTATATTAAAATTAATCATAGTATCAAGTTGTTATTTTTTCGATAACTAAATAATATTCTTCTACCAAATGTTCCCTGGTATTATTGTTGATTGTGAGTGCCTCTTTTTTAATGAAAATATTATAAATTTTATTTTGAGATCATTAAGTTAAAAGGTAAAATTTAATAATTATTTCATCCTCTTATATTTCAATTATATGATTATTATATAACTTGTGTAATAATCATATTAAAAAAAAAATTGGTTTCAAATACTGTAATATATTGTAATTTTTGATAATTTAAAAAATAAGTTTGAAGAAACATCTACCTAATCGAGTACATTAAGAAATGAATATATGAGAAAAAATTGTTCATCAAATTTAAAATTTATTTAGAAGGTAAAAATATGAATAAGGTACATATTGCTTTTTTAACAATATTTTATTTTATCTTAATTTATATGATAACAATAGCTAAATTTTATTTAATGAAATAAATAATAAAAAGTAAATTATAAAAAAATGACACATGTCATCCGATGTTTAAATGAACGACACGTAAATTTAAGGGCTCCTTTATATATATATATATATATATATATATATATATATATATATATATATATATATATATATATATATATATATTACCTTGATATATCATTAATTACATCGAGCTCGAAGGTAGGCGGACAACAAATTACAGCACATAAAATATATAGATAGATTTACATTCCTAAATAATTATTTTTTTATTACAAAAAAATGTTAGATTGGTCTACCTCCTAAAAATAATCCGATCTAAAACATACACGCGGATCACAAGAAAATCGGGGTTATCTTTAAATCTACCAAATATATCCTATGATTTCCAAATAATCTTTAAGTATACCAATGGGAACCTAGTCTAGTAATATGTGGGCCATGTGGCCCGTTTTCTTTTCTTGATTGGGCCTTGTCCATTTTCTTATTACTTTCTTTATTTTATTTGTTTTCGACGGGCAATCTCATCAAAAATAAGAACATAGCTTTGAACTCTCAAATACGATCATACTAGTGTATTCCCCGCACCGTGTGCGAGATTATATGCTAATTTTACTTTTATAATAAATATTATAAAATGCTAATTGTAAGGTTTAAATTGAATCAATTAAATATATAACTATGTAATAGTATTCACGTATTCAATACATTTAGTTAATATATTATTATAAATTAAAATGTAAGAAAAACTAAGTTAAAACTAATTGATAATTAATTTTGGTTAAATTTTAACCTTTTTCTATTTCTACCATATTTAATTGTCAATTTTTTTAATTATTAGTTTAAATTTTAATTATTTTAACAACTTACGTGAGTTTGACTTAATTTTTTTTGTTTTTAACAACATTATTGTTCTTTTTACTTAATATAAATTTATCATTATTATAATGATTAAATTGTTTATTTTTGCACTATAAAATCCATTAGTTTATTAAGTAGTTAGAAAACTTTTTTTAAAATTCAATTTACAAAGATTTGAATTACGTAATTAAAATTTTCGTTGGACTCACATTAAATCTAGGAGCGACACATTATTCATTTAAAATTTTTATTTCAAGTAAGAAATTCCCGTTACAAAATTTTTTTAAAATAAAAGTACGTATTTCCTTAATATTTATTTTTTAGTTTTTACTAATTTAAAATATTTCCTATTTTTCAGGGGAGATATGGATTCATTTTTTTAAATACCAATTTGAATATATACTTGAATTTTAGTTTTTAAAAACCAATTTGATATATATTTTTTCTATTTTTTTGGGCTTCGAGAAACGTGGGTGCGACACGTGGCAAAAGAAGCTCCTCCTTTAATAGATACTAGTGTATTACCCGCACTTTGTGCGGGTTGAGTTTTAATAATTTGTACGAACTTAATTGCAAGAAAAATATTTAAAAATAAAAAGTGTAGTGAAATATATATATTTGAAATTAATTAGTTATCTAATCGCAACTAAAGAAACTAAACAAAATTCAAATTTTACAATATTCCAATTCTAAAATAAAAATTTGTTCCTTTTTTTTGTTAAGATTAAATTAGCTCAGATGAAATGAGTAAAAAAAACTAAAATAAAAAAGAAGTTTAAATACTCCGATTCTAGAAAACATTTGTTAATATTATGTTAGATCGGAAGTTGTGAACTAAAACTCAATTTGATATGATAATTGTTGAGATTGAAGTGGATGAGAATTTCAAACAAAATTTTTTAAAAAAACTAATTTGGTAATTTCACCCACGTGAAAATTTAATTGATCAAATAAAAACATGTTTTAATAAATATCAATATACTTATATACTAAGCTTTACATGCAACATATTTTGATATATAATTACGCAAATTCTACTACAAAAAATAGACTAAAATACATTAGTTATAAGTATCCTCTCAAATCAAATAGTGAAAATCTATGCTATAATACGTAATGATATTCCGGTTTAGATATACCGGGTAGCAAATATAATATAATTAAATATGGATACAACACATTTTTTGTATTAAATATAAATTTTATTCTTATATTGAAAATATATTTTCTCCTTTTTTTCTAAATTTATCTATATATATATATATATATATATATATATATATATATATATATATATATATATATATATATATATTGTTAGTTACTATATTTCTAATAACAATATCTCTATGAACAATCACAAACTCTTAAGTTTGAACATAAAATCGAATAAATTTTAACTATAATCTAAAATCATATAATACAATTAATGTACAAACCTACCTAACATATGTTATATTGATGCTCAATTAAGTAGATTTGGACATATTTATACCACCAAAAATATTGGCAAATATATTATATTCATGTTACGTTTTTCATAATAAAGAATCTACTTAGAACATTAATTTTATCATCATAAAAAAAGTATGATATAGATGATCAATTATGTAGATTTAGACATTTATACTTCTAGTTTCATACATCAAATTTATATTTGATACAAAAAATGTGTTGTATCATGTTACGTTTTTTGATTATTTTATTGGTTTTAAATATTGGTTTTGAATGGGATGAGGATTAGTTGGTTAGGATTTATCTAATACCAACAAAATTAATTAATTAATTAAATAAGAATTAGAGATAATTACAGAAACCTAATTGATCATGCAAATTATATATATATATATATATATATATATATATATTATTTTTTTCAATTTTAACCGATGAGATTCAGACGTTTTTTTGATAATTGGTTAAATAGGTTCTTTTGATTATTAATTAGATAAGGATTAGAGATAATTGCAAAAACCTTTTTATTCGTTTTAAATTACGTATTTAAAAAAAAAAGGTTTAGGCTGACGTTAACCGTGGAGGCGACACGTGGCATCAGAGGCTTGAGAATTTTTCGTTGGGCTGAGAAAAATCATGGAGACGACACGTGGCAATAGAGGCATCTGCTTTAATATATATAAGATAAGATATGATTCTTGAAAATTTTCCACCATCTAAACTATTTTGTTCAGTCCTACATTTTTGTTGAGAAAAGTAAAATAAAAGTTATTTTAAAATTACATACCTCTAAAAATAGTAATATTAATATGTACTACTTTGCTGAAGTACTAGTCAAACATATATGTGCTAAGATTAATTTTCTCTTGATATATTAACACAATTTATTTTTATTATTTTAAAAAAAATTAATTTGATAGTTTATAAATCAATGAGATATAATCTCTAATAAGACTCTAACTATGAATTACTAAAATTAATTCAAATGTTAAATTGGTTATATCTCTAGATATGCAATATTAAATTTTATTGGGTTAAACGGGAGAGTGACCCTTTTTTGTAAAGGAGAGCACTAAGATGGTTCATCTATATACCTATACTAAAAGAGCCGTCACTAAGCTGACGTGGCGGCCTCATAATTTTTTTAGGAATAAATCTATTTTAAAATATCTAATTAAGCCAAAAAAATCTTTTTTACTAAACAAATTTTAACGTAAAAATGTTAAATATGACTTTATCTTTTTTACTAAACAAATTTTAATTTAAAAAATCTATTTGCTGAATATGATTTTACCCGTTCACTAAATAAATTTTAACGTAAAAATCTAAATTGGTGAATCTGATTTTATCTTTTTAAAATAATTCAAAATTTCTCCGATAATCTTCTTAAAAAAATCTTCTCCGATATATCGGTCTAGCTTGTAACGCAATCAAATTGAAACCTAAATGAATTTAGTCCTTTTCACGTTGAATGTTAATTTACACAATTAATTTAATTTATAATAACATAACAACCAAATCAACAATATCTATTTTCGTTGCACGATAATAAACAAGATTCGAAAGAACTTTCTGATTCTTCTAAACCACGTTTCACGTCTTTATATACTTTTCTTGTAATTCACCCTCCCATTTCTAATTCTTCCCGTGCAATTGTTATTTGTTTTTATGTTTTTTATTGCTTTCAATTCCATATATACACTTCCTCTTCCACATAAATCTTCTCAACCTTTTTTTATTTGTGTTCAGGACCTTCGGAGGTGGTAATGTTGCTGGAAATCACAACCTTTAACGGCAGCGGAGTTTACATGAGAGGAAGACGATGATCCATGCAAGTAAGTATTTAACATAATAACGTACTATGAATTCTCAGTTCACAATCTTTTATCAAATAAGTCATGAATGTTTGATTTTTTTTTTATGTATAAAACACAAGAGATAAACTTGCAAACTTGAGATCAAGAAACTTCTTTCTTTGTTAAATTCGGCATGATAAGAATAGTCGTTGTTTGAATATTTGGTGAGTTCAGGAGATATGGTTGGAACAATAGTCATTGTCACATTTTTGAACATATTTGAAGAAAAGAGGTAAGTCATTCATCTTGACCGAAATCAGTCGACTTAGTGGAAATCAACAACAAAGAGTTTGTATTCGATACCTCTCAATTAAATTTGTCTTTTTTTTTGGCAATTTTTGTCTTTGCTCCTTTGCCTAACATTTTTGTTTTGATGATGGGTTCACTCTCGCTCCTTGTGCTCGGATGTCACCTTCACCGGACGTAAGGCGTCTTGCCCGGAACCATAGTGATGGTAATGTGACCGTGTGTCACGACTTCCGCTTCCGGCAACTAGGTCGCTTGGATTGATTCCTAGGGTTGTGAGGTATATGTTTGTTAAAGTGACAGTGAGTGATGAAAATTAGGCCGTTCAAGTTTCTACTAGATCAGGAGTGAACTCCATGTATTGATTTCTTGGCTCTTGTGCTGCGTCATCGGTGTGTTTGTGAATGATTTGTGTGTAAGTTGCATCTTTATAAAAGTCTTATTCATTTTTGTTTATTATATTACTTTTCCTTATATATGTCCAATATTCCAAAAGCATATTGTTACTTCTCTTATGAGCTTAATAGGGTTATTAACATCAACCCCTATAGGTTATTTAGTCGTATTGTATGTTCTTTTCCCTACTACAACGAGTTGAATCGAAGGGGACTTTTATCTAATATAGGCCGAGAAGATAACATCAAGGATGATCTATGATGAAAGCATGGGAGGATCAACTGATTACTTTGAAAAAGGGTGATGGGTTGTATAAAAATTAAATCAAATAATGTGACAATAATTTTTTTGTAAATAATTTTATCATCGTGAGAATAAGTAAAGGTAAATGAATATTATAACGTTTCATAAATATGACATTAGTTTACACTTCACACATATATGGGCTCAATGACATATTAATCAAAATATCCAATTTATAAACTAGTTCTATTATCAAGGGACAAATTAGGCCCATTTTATTTATCTATAAAGATAAAATAGAAGGGCAAATTGGTAATTTCAAGGTAAACCCAACCCAAAAGAAAACCCTAAACCCAACCAAACTCAAACCCTGAACCAAACCGGAAACCGACCCGACCCTAAACCGAACCGGAACCCAACCCGACCCTGAACCGAACCGGAACCCCGAACCGGAACTCGAACCCCGAACCGGAACCCCGAACCGGAACTCGAACCGGAACCTAAACCCGAACCTAGATAAATCCTATTTATAGGGTTTTATTTTAACTTCTCTCTAAAATTCCCTTTATACCTTTGATTTTAAAGTTAAAAATAAATGTAAAATGACTAAGGGCCTAGTTAGTATCAACAATACAAAAAATGCCTTATTAACTCATTATTCTCAATTTTAATCTAGCATATTTTAGAATGACAATGTATGATCTTTAATATAATAGTAATAATAAATAATTATACAGAAGTGCTAACTTTTGATTGAAATTATTGTTTTTAGGAAAAATGATCAAGAATAATACCAACTATGAGCCATGAACCAAAAATAATACAAACTTTAAAAATTACTAGTTGGTATACAAACTATTTCACATTAAACCAATTTTGATATGGGATGAAATTATGGTCAATTTTATTACAAAAATCTCCCATAACTTTTTAAATCACATAAAATCACCCCTACATTAAATATTATTTTAAAAATGACCCATATTATTTTTGTATACCTAACGAATTATGTTACAAAGGTTAGTAATCAATTTATTCTTTAATATTTTAGGCAATTTATGTAAAATACAACTATAAGAATGATTGAGTAGTTTTAAAATTTTAAATAAAATTTTGGTTAAAAGACTCATACTTGGTGACATTCCCATAAATTTTAATATGAAATAATATTAATTTTTAAAATTTTAAAATTTAAAACATGAAATGAAGATCCTTTCCATTAATTTACATTAAATTTTCAAATTATACAAAAATTCCAATAAATGATATATTTTTTCATTAAATTTTATCCACGAACATGGGTTTTCCCCCCTCAAACTACCCATAAAATTATAAAACAATAATGACACCAAACATGAGTCTATTAACAAAATTTTATTTTAAAAACTTCTTAATTTTTTTATTGGATAAACTACCATAAATATTTAAGAATAAAGTGATGACTAAACTTTATTACATAATTTGTTAAGTATACAAAAATAAAATGGGTGATTTTTGAAAGAAAATAAAATATAAGGGTCATTTTGTGTAATTTAAAAATGTATGAGCGGTTTTTGTAATAAATTATGGCCACAATTTTATCCCGTATCAAAATTGGTTTAATGTGAAATAGTTTATATACCAAATAGTAATTTCTAAAGTTTGTATTATTTTTGGTTCATACTTCATAGTTGGTATTATTTTGGTCATTTTTCCTTGTTTTTAATTTAAAATTGTATATCTAGATTGATATATATGCGGCACTACATTTACCATATATATAAACACAATCACAATTGCGTTGGGTGATAGTCTGATAGACACTCCATAGTCAATACTAGAGCTGGGCACAAATCCTGCAAATTCCGGGCCCGTTCCGATCCCATCCTGATCCCGGTGGTTTTTCATCTAAAAATTTCAAATCCCGTCCCGTTCCCATCCCATTAAAAATATTGTGGAACGGGATATGAGCATTACCTTCCTTGTCCCGTAAGGCCCGTCCCGTATATATTAAAATTTAAATATAAATTAAATAGTTAAATATATAAACTTAAGGAATAGTGATCATTATGTAATTTTGTTATTATAAATTAACAATTGTTTCAATTCATTTACAAAGGACAAAGGAAAATTGAACTAAGTTGCGACATTGTTTAAGGAGTAATAATAATTATGTAATTTTGTTCTTATATTTTATTTTGGATGTTTAGACTTGACAAGTTACTTATGTTTTGTAAACCTTGTTGCGCCATTCTATTTTGACGTCTTTCGTTTTAAGATATCAACGAATATTTGCTTTCGTAAATTGTTAATTTTAATCCAAAAAGGCGAAAATAAATTTTATATAGATCATGCGGGGTTAGTCCCGTCCCGGTCCCAACCGGGATAGAGCCCAATGGTTTTTAGTAACAAAACTCAAGGCCCGTCACGGTCCCGTCCCATATATAATGGCCTGGATGGGACGTGGGATGACCTTAATCCGTCTCGTCCCATGCCCAGCCCTAGTCAATTCGGTCTGAGGGCAAATGGTGCGTTGTAGGTGTAGCTTGAGTGCGCAAGAACGGAGTCAAATCAACCGTTAAATTTGAGTCTTGATTGAGTGCATTTATTTTTCTTTTTATAAGGTTTGTGAAAGGGGTTGGAACACACTTGATTTGAGTGACCACAAAACGAGTTTACAATTTATGCAAAACACACTCTACTTTCCATATATTTTGTTGGGAGGAATTTGAGTGAAGTATAAATGCTAGATTTTTTAGTACAAATTTAAATGCACTCGTGCATACAATTTGTAGTTGAATCGAACTATGATCGCTTTGTAAAAGTTGTAGTTTTATGTCCGGATAAATAACATGTGTGATGTATTATTTTTGGTGTCATGTTTTAGAATATACTATTAAATTATAGTTAGAAAAATAATATTAAATATTTATTTATAGGACAACTTACTTTTTAAAAATTAAAAAATTTAATTTTCCCGTACTTTAATCTTTCAATAAATTAGATAAAATAATTATCACTAATTTAACTTTGTTTTATTTCATTTTAAAATATAAATTATATTAAAAAAAATAATAACAAAACAATTTAGCTTTCAAAGTATTAGTTTACCACACTTTCTTATAACTTTTAATTAAACTATATTTTTAACAAGCCAAGATAATCGAAAAATTGTTATTTTATGTGTTTCAAAATCTTACAAATACAAATTATTAAATTAACTTTATTTTATTTTTCTATAAAAAAAATCTGAACGTATTGATATTTGTAAGATAAAATTATTATTTTAAGATATAAATAAAGGTTTATACTTTGAAATTATTAATTTTACCATAAGTATTATCCATAATTTTTATTAATTGGTATAATAATATCGAAAGATAGTTTTTATTAGTCAAAATTCTTATCTTTGAATTTTCTCTAAACGTTAATTATCGATTATTTTCATATATGGATACAACACAACGGCTTAAATCCTCGTTGTTTGCCCTACCCTCCTATGCTCTCTTCTCTCCCAAGCCGTTTTCAGAACAACACACGCCTCCCTCAATTTCTCAATCCGATTGACTAGTCGAGATTCCTGCCCCAAAATTCATTGCCAATCTCCATCACCTGCCGCGTGTTATTCTCAAATTTTTTTATTAATCGAATCTGCGTGTGTAAGTAGGACGATTGAGTGTGGTTTACATCAGTTGATTTCGTTCAAATTTGTCACGTTGCTCGCAATTGCAAGCTTTTAGCTCGCCACCAAGATTCCTGGTAATTTATCTCTCTTCTTGTGGTTTGATCTTCCGTTTTCTTTCCGATTGTAAAATAAAGACGCCTACTTTATGTTGATGTGGACTTTAGGGTTTATGTCTTTTGACGGGATTGATTTCGTTCTTATTGCTGCATTACGGTTTTTAGGGGCGTTACCCAAGCATGATTAGCTGCTGGATATTGGAAGTGCGTTTTTGAATGTGTTTCGTTGATTTTACGAGTTTCTAGGTATTGATATTTGATTTTAGGTTACCCTTCCAGGAGTACTAACAGATGCTATAAGAATTCTTATAATAGGATATCGAAAACAGTAAAGTACATGAAAAAGAAAGTGAATATATGCAGTTGAAAACTATAAAAATCTATACTTTGAAGATTATGATGTTCCTTAAGATGCAAACCCTTAGTGGTTCAGTGATCTTCTGTGATGTTCTAATTGCTAGAGTTTTGTGTGGAGTATTCATGTTACAGTTATGAAATTTACATACTAAATTCTATTGGACTGCTGATTCATTTATAGTTTACGTTTCAGTGTGAACGGTTGCATTGGCGAGCTATAATCTGCTCAAACATGAGCAATTCAAAGGTATGTGTTGTTTCTGTATTCCAAATTTTGTTGCTTTTTATCCATTGCTTTTATTTTCACATTACCTTTGTGAGCCTTATTGAATGAATGAGTTTACTTTATACCATTATTTTGAGTGTTGTTGTCGATTTGGTCATAGATATAAAATTTGGGGAAAGGATAGTATAGAGGTGGTGACGAGGCTCTCGAAAGAGAGATTCTAATACTTCATCAAAATCCCAACCAAGCTTTTCAAGTGAACAAGATGAGTGAAAAAATAGGTTGCTTGTGGCGCCATCTCTCATTCTGCACCTTTTTCCGTCTCAGCCAAAATAAACAGCGAGGAAATTTGGATAGAATAATCAATAATTATAAATACTATTAGTGTAAACCTGTATCTGGTCATGGTCTTTTTTGACTAAATCATTTGCTTTTCTGGACCTTATAAATATAAGGTAATTCAGTATCTCTCAAGTTCAATGTATTGGCTAGAAGAATTTTCTTTCAATGTAATTTTATAAAAGATCGCGGTTGCAACTTTATCTTGCTGCACATCTGCTGTAAATGGTACGGTGTTGATGCCAGAACAGGATGTTGAGAGATACATGAGTAAGATACAGTGTAATGCTATCATTGGTTGACTCTTAAAAATGATGGAATGTTATATTGATCTATCTTTGATAGCTTTGGACAAATTCATGTCGTCATTTATTCCCCTCGTCACCCTTTAGCATATAGCTATCCTTATGAAGTTGATTATTCATGATTTACCAGGTATCTAGTACATGTATTTTTTGCTTGTCACACTTGCTTGACTAGTTTCTTTTTCCCAAATCTCTTATGATTCTGTAGTTGATAATGTTTGGATCTTTCACCGAAGATGAGATGCGATCACTTTATAATAAGACATCTGATAATGCTGCGGCCAAAGATAAGGAATTACAGTTTGGTTCATTTACCTCTGTTCCTGGAATGTCAACTGTTTCACCAAAAGCTGAATCAATCAAAGGAATAGGTTCTGTGGTGAAGCCTGCTGATATTGTTAAGAAAGATCCACTAAAGAGTGTGGCGGGTTCTAAGGCTCTCCAGCCGAAGCACAATGGTCCTTCTGCAGAGAATGGACATGTTCACGATTCCAACCAATCTGCTATTGTAGGTGCAGGTGTGAAGGAAGCAAAAACACAAAGTCTTAGCCTTGATTCTTTATGTGTTTCTTCACACGAAGGTAGTCCTGCAAAACAACCTTCGAATTCACTAGTTGTTGCTGGCAGAGTTACGGAGATCAAAGTTACAAAAAGTTCTAACGAGTCTTCAGAAGTACAAGGCATTTCCAAATATGAAGTTAAGAAAACTTCTAATGGGAACTCTGCAGCCTTTCACGAGTTGCTTCCTCGAGGCTTGATCAACACAGGGAATTTGTGCTTTCTGAATGCAACTCTGCAGGCTCTCTTAGCATGCTCTCCTTTTGTTGAGTTCTTGCAGGAATTGAGAGCACGTGACATCCCTGAGGTATCTTAATTTCCTTCATTGATTTTTGTTTATTGTTTATGGAAAGTCCCAAGTGGAACCTTCCATTACCATGTGGCTTATGTACTTGTGGTTTTAAATAATTTGTCGTTTCAAGGTCAGCTATCCAACACTCAAAGCTTTCACGCAATTTATATCTGAGTTTGAATTACCAGCTGGTTCAAACGTGAAGAAGAAAGAGACAGCATTTGTTGAGACTGGCAGGCCTTTTAGCCCTGCCATGTTTGAGGTTGTTCTTGAGAATTTCACTCCAGGTGTACCAAGTGGCATATCTGGCCGGCCAAGGTTGGTTACTCTAGTCTTTATGTTTCTTTTAGCTGCCGACCTTTATGCTTTGTGACCTCTGTGTAGTGATCGGAGTACATTATTATATCAGTTCTATGTGCCATTTTTCATAGTTAATTAATTGATAGTTTTTGTTTTGACAATTAAATTCAATAAGAATTAGTTTGCTAGTAGCTGAGATGTCTATGATAGTAAAAAACTTGTGCTGAAAGTAAAAGTTAAGGCTGTACTGGCTATTTTATTTCTGATTCCACATGCAAAGGCTTTTAAGATGACTCGATCTTATTATATTAGTTGGTTGTTCCAATTATCTTTATTGTGATTAGTATCTGACAAATTTGCACTTATTTTGCATGGTTGGTATTATTTTTCCGGAATGTGAAATAACTATCAATACCTTATATGCTGTTCAACGTTAGACAAGATCCTTTACTGTAATACGAGATCAAAAATCGCTTTCTGCGACCAATTTATCCATGCATCTGTATTATGTGATTTTGGCAGAATATTTGCAGCTAAACATGGAAGGAAATCTAACTAGATGTAGATGCCTTCCGGCAGTAAAAGAAACTAGTGATCATGATAGTACAGTAGTAATATATCTTAATTGATCTTAGAAATTGAATTCTTAAAATTGTGCAAAAACAAATTCTTATTAATAACATCAAGAATATTCTAGTATAGTAATAATTAACATGAAAAGTACTGCACCAGTGTCATTCTTTCCTTTTATGGTACTTCTTAACGTCTTCTGTACAGTTTGTGGTCACTCAATACATTTGGTAATTTTTGACGTGCATTTTTTTTCCTTCCGTGAAGGCAAGAAGATGCACAGGAATTTCTGAGTTTTGTTATGGATCAAATGCATGATGAATTACTCAAGCTAGAGGAACAGTTATCGAGCTCAAGTAGGAGAAATTCTTTATTAGTTTCTTCACCGGAGGAAGAAGAGTGGGAGACTGTTGGGCCCAAGAATAAGTCTGCTGTCACAAGAACCCAGAGCTACGTTCCATCAGAGCTAAGTGGTATATTTGGAGGACAGCTAAAAAGTGTTGTGAAGGCTAAAGGTACATGCCCATTTTCACACTTCTCATAAGCTTATCTGCATTATATTTATTTGCTATGGTTTGAAAGGATATTAGCATTTGCTCGAGATATAATGACCCCTATGTGTGATAATTTTACTTCGAATGCGACATTAGTAAAGGAGATGAGGAAACGGCATACACAAAAACAACCCAAACTAGTTTTCAGATCAAATTATCAGAAGTGCAAATTTGCAAACGGTGAAGTGGATTGACATCGGAGTACTTTTAGTTTACCAAAACAAATTTTAGACTGAGAAAAATAACGAGACATAATGACACTTTCTAATATCGATATAATCTGTTAAAACCGTCCCCTGAACCAATGGATATATTATTAACCCCGAAAAATTTAGTTGACGGACTTTGACATTTAAATCTCAGATTGTCCATATTCTATGTATCAGAGTCCTGAAAATTATATTTTGTTGACATATTTCTATTCATATTTATATGCAAAGCGCTGAACCCACCTGCTGTGGTTTAAGTGTCCCCAACAATTGGAATATTTTGGTTTCGTCCATTTTATCTAGAAGGTTTTCTTGCTTTCTTTTCTATGTTGTGTTTTTCCGGTGCTATTGCCTAGATGGTTTTGGTTTTCATACTTTTTCTAAGGTTTTGGTTTTATATATCTGACACCACTTATACATCTGCTTGATCAATGAGAGAAGTAAAGAGAAAAATAATGATGTAAATATATAAAGTTATTAGAAATAAACCTTACAATATGTCAGCTCTGTCTATTTTTTCCCTTTGTTTTCTTGAATTGAACAGTTGACTTTCCATTCTATCATTTTGATCCCATGTCAGAGTTGTTGGGCATGAAACAAAGTGAATAAAAAAATCAAGGTGCTGAAGAAAACAAGTATCTTTGGTTTCATAGGCTAAAAGCATATCTTGCAATCTCTGTCTTCTTGTAACCTTGAAACTGCAATTTTTTTTGCATCTTGAATTTTGTAAATGCTCAAAGCATATCTTGCAATCTCTTACATAGTGGTGATGTGTCTTTCAGCGTTGAGGACCATGGCTAACAGTCACTTTACAGTCATTAATATGGGTAAATGACTATCTTGTTGTGTTCATTGTAGGCAATAAAGCTTCTGCTACTGTGCAACCATATCTGTTGCTCCACCTTGATATCCTTCCTGAAGCTGTCCTTAATATTGAGCATGCACTTCGCCTATTTTCTGCACCAGAAACACTTGAAGGATATCGGGCTTCAACCACTGGAAAGGTACCTGATATGATTCTCATGTCTGAAATAGTTAATTGTGCTTCCAAGTGTATGTGACTTTGTGTGCTAAAAAATTGTTGATGCTATTTAGATGCTTTCGCTTGAACAATGAACTGTTCTATCATTTGCACTGTGGAAGTTAGATGATATGTTTTAGATTTGAGGGGGTAAAACAAATCTGAGCCAAGCGAGAGAAATGTTGAACCTTGAAATTCACCACAAGTTACTTAGTTAATTAGCACATAGTAAGATGTGTTTGTTAGTTTAAGGTATTTAAAGATCTAATATATTATGATAGTTGCATTCTATTAGTGAGTGAGTTTATATCCAAAAGACTCATGTTATCTTGAGTAAGGATTATAGGTGTGTATGCATTTTCTAGTTGTTTTTTGGGTTGTAATTATTCCAGTAGATAGTTCTTTTGACTCTGGCCTCATTGACGTAGCATGATGCTGCCATAAGTTAAACCCCAATATGTTTGAAAAACAATGCATTGTGCTTGAAATTGATATTTTGTTGAGTAAGAAGGGGAGAAAGACAGGAATGTTGCTTTCTATAGTTGAATCATTTATATAGTTCATTTTGTTGTCTAACTCAGGCTGGTGTTGTGAGTGCTGTTAAATCTATAAAGATTCAGACACTTTCCAAGATCATGATTCTGCATTTGATGCGGTTTAGCTATGGAAGTGAAGGAAGTACCAAATTGCACAAACCTGTCCACTTTCCTCTTGAATTCAGAGTGGGTCGTGAGTTGCTTGTTTCTCCCACTAATGAGGTAGCCTTGTTGTTTCCCTAACCTTCTCTTTATCTTTGTACTTGCATTTGCTTCTGAAAGTTTGTTTTGTGTGCTTTTGATATCTGATGCATGTTTTAGTCTCTTGATTGAAAAACTGGACCAGCCGACTTCTGAAAGTTTGCTTTCTTATGGTAAAGTTTGTATGTGGTTTCTAAACTGGACCAGCTGACTTCTTTCATATATTTTGCATCTGTGAGTGAATCTAATTATACTTCTGCTAATATCTGAAACCGTATGCTGCTGGAATAAATATATTGAAATGATGATGGTGACATAAATTAAACTAGTAAGTATTTTGCTGAAGATTATGATTATACATCCAATAATGATTTTTTTTAATACAATTGTAATTTGGCTTTTGTGTGTTGTGTTCTTTTCTTTTGCACTTCATGGTAGTGCTACAATCATCCTTATAAAGTTATCACAGAGGTATTCCTTCATCGGTCTATTTTTAAGGCCTCGTTTGGTACCAAACTCGTGTAATGATCCTTATGAAGTTATTTATCATTATCTTGAACAATAATCTTTGTGATAGGTCAATAGAATCGTAATTGTGAAAGTAATGTTGGTTTGATAGCTCTTATATAAAAGTGCTCTTGTGTTTTTTCTTTCCTTTCAGAGTCGGAACTATGAGCTTGTGGCAACCATAACTCACCATGGTAGGGACCCTTCCAAGGGGCACTATACTGCTGATGTGCGATATCCTAATAGCCGATGGCTAAGATTTGATGATGCATCCGTGACTAGTGTACCTACAAGTAAGGTTCTGCAAGAGCAAGCATATGTCCTTTTCTACAAGCAAATTTAGGACAAGAAGACGGAAACCAAACTACACCTGCGGAAATTGTATATGACAAACGCCAACACAACTCTTCTTGTCACTAGAGAGACTTTGCAGATTGCCAATCTCTCTAAAGCGGATCTTGTCAATCATCATCTGACAAGATTGTCAGATTCGACGAATGTAAGTATACACTCATCAGGCTTGGTCATCATGGAAAGTTACTTGAAACGTCTCTGTTTGTTAAAATTTGATGTAGTCTCGCAAGGTCAGCGATGCTCGTCTGACATTCCCTTGTGTCTGGGGGTGTATTTAAAGTTAAATGGTTTATGGCTATCATTATGAGGTTTTGAAAGAGCTTAGTAGGCTTCCTTGAGTCCGGGTTGATCTTTATGCTGTGTTTCGAATCTGGGTTCGCTACTGTGTGTGTGTCGAATCTGGGTTGGAATGGAAATTAGGTTGCCTTTGTATGTACTTCACTATGTTCTTACTACTGATTGATACGAGTTTTTATTTATTTATTTGAGGTTATTCTTCAGTTATGTCATTGTTGAGTTTGTTTGGACTGCAAAAGGCCAAAGAGTAGCAATGTTCCCATTCTAATTTCTATTGTCACAAGCATGCACATGCGCAAACATGACTGAATGGAAATAGAGTGATAAAGCTGAGTGAATACGAAACTAGCGATTGTTATATGAAACGAAAAGGAAAGGGTTAAAATTGTCAATGAAAATACATGAAAAATCATAACATTCTTTTTAATCATGAACAAAGACTTACAAATAAAGGGGACCAACACACTAATCATAAGTTGGGATGAAACCTGCAAATAACCAAAAAAATGGTTGCTTTGAATTGAGAAAATTTTTAATCACGATTCATGAACAAAGCCTTATAAATGAAGCTTTTGTGGAAAATCTTGTTAATGAAAAATACATAAAAAATCATAACATTCTCTTCCACCAAAAGAAGGACCAACGTCTTGACAATGGAACAACCTTATGAAACTCAAACCGAGTTCAAGAGAGACATATTTTGGCAACTCCACTAATAAAAATGGTTCAAAACATCAATCAAATTGACACAAATGTTAAAGTTAATAAATTCATAAACAATGCTAGAAGATGAGATTTCACCAAAATTGACAATGAACTACAAAACATCATTAGTCCGGAGATTATGGACAAAATAAAACAAACAATTATTCCAAAAATGATATTGGAGGTTCGGTAAAAATGGATGATTTACAACCAAATCAACATCAAAGATGATTAATGAGATAATATCATCTCACCAAAAAAATGCTTGTAACTGAATTTGAAATCTTGACTCCCAACCCAAAAATAAAAGCTTCCTTTGGAAAATCTCAAAACATGAAAAGTTAAGGTAGACGAAAGAAGAATTGATGTAAAAAGACACTTTCATAAACTTAACTTTGATGAAAGAAAGAGAGGTTGTTACTCTCTTCTCCGATTCTCTCATGCAACGACTTCTGTTATCGGTGATTCCATATTCCCGTTCCACAATAGATTCTCGTAGTTGAAGTCAGAAGCGATTGTCCCAACAGTTTTCGGCGAAGTCACATCAGACTTCAGCAAAGCCGGAGTCCCGGTAGTCTTTCACATTCATATTAACCTAGCATAATCAAAGTGGTTGTTCATCAGTCTTTGGAGAAGTTGGAAGTCCAAGTTGAGATAATTCCTCAATTTATCGGTTTCGTCAGAAGTCCAAGGTAGATTTGTAACACTTGGATTTCTAAATTCGAAATCTTACGGGGTAGGATCTTGCAATGGATCCCGACACTAGCTTGACAACAATCTCATTGGGATTTCCAACAATACACAAATGTAAAATAAAACATATAAAATATACAAAAGTGACAATGTCGTGAATGCATACCATATGATAAAATGACAAGAAGAAAGTGAAATAAGGAGGAAGAAAGAAAAAACTAGTATTGGGCCGAAAAAAATAACTTGGACAATAAGAAAGGTGTCTTAAGACTTACCCAAAATGCCATTTGTGAATAAGGACGAGGAATATAATTTTTCACACGAAAAATAAAAAGAAAGAAAAGGTTCGACGTTGGTTAAAATCATCGAACCAGTTTGAGATCGGTTTGGTTCAGTTAAACCAAATTTACTTGAACTATTTACTAACCCACATCAAACTAGTTACATGTGTAAATTTTCATTTGCAAACAAACAACTATCCGGTCGTCATTCTTCCGTACTTCGTACTCTATCCTATTTGCATTAAGAAGGTAAACAAAATTATTTTGCACGTTCAACATATCTCATTTGGATTAACACTTCAATTTATGGTAAGTACTAGTGTATACAAATGTCATTCATGTATTACAAATATTCTATCATATATAAATCTAATGTGTCAAAATCAAATTATGGTAAATACTAGCTAGTTTAATGTATCATTATACCCAGACACTGTAAAACCAAATCAAAATACAAATTTACTAGAGACATCTAACATATACTCAATACAACCTTCTCATGAATATATATGTTGGGATCAAACCCAAAATGTATATGCGCTCAAACGAACGACGAAACCCTTCGCGTTAAATTTAACTCGTTGGACTTTGTCTGGTATTAGAACAAAGATAATTCAGCAAATCCTAATAAAATGACTCATTTTTTTGTAAGAAAAAAGACGACACTCTTATTACTTACAAAATCTATATGTAATTAACAAAGAGTGTTTTTACACGAATCCTAATAAAACACACAATGAAAACAATGAATATAAGAGCTGAAATTTTGGCCCAATGAGTATATTGATGAACTTACTTCCACACTTGATGCCAAGGTGAAGCATAATACCACAACACCTAGCAACATACCAAACCTTGCTCGGAATAATACCCACCAAGCCATCGGACACATGCCGGCACGCTTGAGGTACATCCACGCCCTTGAGTACATTACAACATGCATTCGCCGGTGGGATGTTAGGCCCAACCCTCTTCCGATATACTCCACATTTGATCATTAGCTCCACGATACCGGCTCCATTACATGTTCGGGCTTGGACTGGGCTTGGGCTCAAGCCCACTACTAGCCCTACCACTGCAAGACATGCAACAAACACTAGACGACTGTCGTACGAGGAGTAAATCATTCTTCTAAAGAATGTGAATTGAAAGGAAAGAGTCTTTGGCGATGGTGCAATTTTTATTTTTACATAGTATTATGATCAAGGCTTCATCATATATAATTTATTAATATTTATATTATATATTATATATCTAATTAAGTGAAATATTTTGTTGATTTGGGATAAGATCGTGATTACATTTTTTTATGGATTCATGCATGCAAATATTTATAAGGGGTAATATTTACCTTAAGAAGGTAAAATATTACATTAATGGATAAATAGCGGATTTAGATTGATTTGGGTTTGGCCTTTTTTTTTTTTAAAAGTAAAATTAAATGTCCAATTAGAAAACATTCCCCCATCATAAATTTTGTACTTCAATCCGCTCTAAATGTTTTATATATATACAAGTGATCTCATGTTTTATTACATTTAACCCTCTTCTTCTAAAAACAAGTCAAAAAAATGGAAGTAACAATTTATCTTCCCCTAGCCTTAGCATTGGTCCCTGTCAAATCTCTCATTGTTGTCCGTACTGTCTGTAAATTTTTCCTCGCTGTAATCGACGATCCCTCTTTCGTCTCCTTTCATACTCAAAGCTTTCCAGCAAACCTCCATGAAAGCCGAATGCTCACCCTCGCAAATACATTGTGAAATCCAAAGGAAAATATATTGTAAAATCGCTGAAAATGAAAATGCACAATTGGTAACCCAGTGGATATATAGAATTGCCATCCTCCTTCGAAATTTACGATTGATTTATTGTGGGTTCAGTAAATGGACTTATATTGGTTTTTTCCCCAACCGAAATTTTATATGGAATCCGTCGATTAAAAAATTTCGAATGATTCATTGTCCCTCAGAATCTCTGTCCATTTCGAGAATGAGCTCAAGATCCGAAAGAATGAGCTTAGGATTGGGTACCACGAATCCTCAAACGACTACAAGGTACTCGCCATTATGGACCACATTTTGCATGATAAGGAGCCTATGTACGATAAAGCGGATGATGGGGTTTGGGTTTACAGTGTCAAAACCAACTATTGGGCGACGGTTGGGTTGCCCACTTGCGGGGATTAGAGGAAGATGTCTGCAAAATGTTGTTTTAAAAGTGCTTTGGTTTGGATTGAAGGCGTGGATACGGGACATAGCTATTATCATCATTTGGCTCGGTTTGACTTTACAACGGAAAATTTCTTTTACATTCCAGTTTCGTATCCAATTGAATGCAATTTGTGGGTCGAAAATAGGTTAATTGCGCCAGACGGTGGATCTTCTTTGGGGTACGTGTCCGGTGTGGATTTAAATTCTAGTGCCTCCATATGGGTTATGGATGCTGATAAAACTAAAACGAATCAAACCAACAAACAAAGACTTGGTGACGCAGTTCGGGTATGAAATCCTACTCTGCGGGATTTCAGGAGGGAAAATCCGTTTCAATCCACTAGGTAGATAGAACGTATGATTACAAGTAACAACAACTTCAAATCAAGACCAATAAAACCCTAACCAAGAGAAACTAAACAATAACAATAAGATAACAGAAGCCAAATGATGCCAACGCAACTAGAAACAAGCTTCCAGTGAAGCTTGTGTTCTTAATCTGATCTTCCCACGAAACACACAAGATCGCTCTCACTTTCTCTCTTTTCTCTCTTTCGCTTCTTGGAGAAGAGGAACTCAGGAATCGGCCGAGGGTTTGCACAGTACCTCCAAAGCTTTGTAACGAAGCTTTTATACCTAGGGTTAAGAGGAGACGGCAACAACACGTGAAGGAGTCACGTGTCTTCATTAATCCAACAATGAGACGGATCAAGACAAGTCCAGCAACAAAAGACCCAACTAGCAAGAATTACAACGGCCACCCCTATGTTTACACATATTTACACATAATAACTGAAACTTATTAAGTTTCCCATAATGGCACAATATACAAGATCACCATACACATTAGTGCATCTTAGGTTATGTTTGAATCATGTCAGGATATCACTTAACACCTTAAGTGCCCTTGTACATTATCAAACAAGTCCTAAACCACCAACTAATGTATAGGCATTCAAGTATATGTGTGTAAGGGATAAATGGTACAAGTAATTGAAGTTGTAGTAACCCTATGTACAACCTATTGATTATTAACATAACAGACGCGAGTAAAACATCGTGGAGTAATATTTACAATATTGGAGAAGGTGTGTTACAAATGAGAGACTTTCAAAACACGAAGATGATATTGGAGTACTGGTCAAAAAAACCAAAACGAAGGTTTTGTCATTCGATGAGAATGAAAGGAGTTTTGTTATCAACTATATAGGAATTTATGTCGAAGAGTTTAAGGCATGTTTGGTATTCATATCTAGATATCAAGATAACAAGATATGAGTATCAAGATATGGATATGCGATATTAAGATATGGGTATGAGATTGATATCTGATATCCTAGAAGGAAAAAAATAGAAGAGGGTGAGCATATTTGATACCACTATTTTTTAGAGTATATCAAAACAAGAGAAACTGTGTATTAGAAGTATATCAAGATATCAATTTGATATCCATATACTCTTATACCAAACAAATGTATGATTTTTTTTTACGTCGATACCTATATCTGATATCTAGATATGGATACCAAACAGGCCCTTAGTTCTGCTTAACTAGTCTAGTTTTATGTCTTGAAGCTTATGAATACATGTATTAATGAAACATTAATTAAAAAATGACTTTAGTTATTGGATAAATGCATTTCCTTATATATATTGTTATATGTTCTTGTATATGTTCAATTTAGTCTTACTATTATCCTTGTTGTAGGACATATCTCTTCGACTCTCCTTTAGGATAATTTATCTCATGATCCTTATATGTATTCATTTTATGCTTAATATCATCTTTGTTACTTTTAGGTGTGTATTTGTAAAACTATTTATTAATTAATTAAATTATGTTTCTAGTAAATCTATTATAATAAGTATTTTATTATATTTAATATATCTAAAGAGTAACCTTTTCACAATAAACATACAAAACAATAATTATTTATAAAGCTTAATTTTAAACTGAGGCGTTTATACAAATTATTATTTAAATTATTACTAAAAAATATAATTATAAAGAGGTATTTTAATAAATAGTAACATAAGTACTCATTTTTAATTGATTAATCAGAGTTATTTTGGTCAATTAATCTAGTCTTTCAAAAAAAAAATTGGTTATGAATGGTTTAAATTCATAATTTTATTATATAGATGGTTTTACTTCAGAAAAATATTAAAAAATGATTTGTTATTGTTACAAAATTAATTTTTTTAAAAAAAATTCCCTTCAATAAATCTATATGATACTATTTTCTTGATAGTACATAATACTTATCATTGGAATATAAGTTCTAATCTGGTTAATTGCATTTTAGAAAGTTGTATTACATCAAAAATCTTTACGATACAATTTGCTTTTTTTTCCCCCCTTCTTCTAAGGATATTAATAGTTATGTTTTTTTTTAATTCACACCTAATAATTATAAATACAATACGTAAAGTGGATTAAAATAATAAGTATTTTCAGCAAATTTATAAAAAGTAATAAAAAACAATAATTCCACATGCATATAGAAAGTTGTATTACATCAAACAAATAATACCTTCAAATTGACATATTATAGCATTCTCTTTCACCTTCCACTGTTGAAACCTGCAACAAACCACAAACCAAACATGACCTTGTCACGTTATTGGGGTGCAGGCGAGCACTTGGATTCTCCAACCGATCCTTCCCGTATATATATGCATCTACTGGTCGAGTCTTTGTGCCTCCCTCCTTGGTTTCTCGCGCATAAAGACACATAAATCAAGGATTCTAAAAATGGCTAACTCCTTGTATAGATCGGGACAACTTACATTGCTTGTATGTTCGATGTTTCCCTAACATTGAACCGAGGACCGTGCCGAGCGAGTGGCACTATCTCTAGCCACTTCCCCTCCTCCAGGATAACTCGAGCAAGTAGTGGACAGTGGTAAGTCTCGTGGCCCCTTTTTCGTGCCAGTCTTGAACGAGGAATATTATGCGTATGTAGGTGTTTGAGTCGATGGGTAGACTTGGGATATGTTGGCAAGAGGATTTATAACCGATCGATTTTAGTAGCCTAGATGTGTAAGAAGGATAATTGACGAAGAGTTTGATCGATATATTGAATTAATTAGTATACTGTATAATTGGGTGAATGTTTATATATACTAGTTAAAAACGCGCGTGCGAAGTCTCGTGGATTTCCTGAGAGTTGTCGAGCGGTCAATTTGCTCGTTTAGGGGTTAGAGTCTTGTGAGACACTGCAATTGATAAGTATATGTGGTTGGAGTACTGTTTTTCAAAATAGATCGCAATAGATTAAAAAAATGATAGTTCTATTTTCATAAAATTAAGCAACTTCTTTGGTTTCTAGATCTTCTTTGTCTTCAACTTCTTTATGGTCAATTTTACTGTTTGAAAGCTTGATTACCTTGAGCCTAGTTTCCTTGGGAAATAGTCTAAGGGCCTGAGCACCTTTTATTCTTTCCCATATTTGACTCAGCAAATTAAGGGCCTCATCAAGCATTATTCTTGAACTCATCTGCATCTGCATCTGCATCACCATCACATTTACTACTTTCCGCTCCACTGGAATTATAGTGTGTATCATCCCTATTTCGACGGCTTTCCTCGTACTACGACCACCTTTTCCTTTAATTGAGGATACTGATCTAACCTTTGGAATGCTTGGACTTGGAGAAGAGACCATTCTCTTCATTTGTCTCTCTAAATCTCTTGTTTTCCTTTGCGGGTTTAAGTAAACTTGCAGCAGAAGAAGATAAATGTTGTGAGATTTTACGGAATGTTGATGCAGTTGAGACTCATAGATGCGGTCACAATACCCATTTCTGAAGCATGAAGCAGAAAAGGTAACATGCTTTGCCAAGTAGATTGCACTTAAAATGGAAAATCAACATTATGCTTCTTGTGCACTTGATAGTTGAATTATGTGTAAATAGCATCTTCTTTTCTTGCTCCAAGTTGTGCTAAAAACAACTTGTCCTCTTGCTCTGTAAAGTTTGATCTTTGGTCATTCTTTTACTCTCCTTGACCCCGCTCCTCTTGTTTTTTTCAGCATTGATCTTTCTTATGGCCTGGTTTTTTGCAAACACTTGAAGAACTTTCTTTCCTGACTTTGTTCTCTTTCCTCAATGTGTTGACCAAATTTGCCTCTACCTATACCTCTGTAGCCTCCTCTTTCTCTTACGGATTGCTGTCCTGATCTGTCCTTGCTTTCATCTTTTTTAATGAAAGCCTTCTCTTCCTTTTGATCACCAGATCTACTAAGCCTTTCCTCATGAGCTTGCAATGAGCCCATCAACTCATCAAAGGAGTAAGTTTTCATGTCCTTTGATTCTTCAATAGCAGCAACAATATGATCATATTTCATTGTAAGACTTCTTAAGACCTTCCCAATAAAGTGCTCATTTGACACCACCTCTCCATAAAATCTCATATATTACACAATACTTGTGATTCTTGGCAAGTACTCTTGCACTGGCTCCTTGTTTTTCATAAGAGACGTCTCAAACTCTCTCCTTAGTGATCTCACTGTGATCACCTTCTTATCTCCTAGGTATTCTTGTTTCAACGTGTCCCAAGCCTCCTTTGATGCTGTGGCTGAAGCAATCCTTAGAAAGATATCATCATCAGCTTTGTTGAATTGTGAATAAGTAGATCATTTATACACATACTTGGCTCAGTAATTACAAATACAATCTAAAGCTCATAACTATTCAACACATTTCACACAACTATAGCACCCATCCGCGTGCACGCATTGCAACCTAGTAATGTAACAAGTTTGTAAACGAGTTAGTCTAATTATTCATTGTTTACTCCGTATTAAAATTTATAAAAATTAGTAGTTTAATGATGTCATTATAACCGTATAAAAAGTTTTTTTAAAGGTTTGTATTATTCATTGCTTACGGTGGATAGTGGATAGTCGAATTATTGACATTATTTTTTTTCTCTTTTAAAGTTACGTGTTAAAGTTACATCAATGGCTCAATTTAAAAACAATCCCACATCGACAATTTATAGTTTACCCCGCTCTGAATTTATTTATAAATAAACAATCCGATCAAGATTTTTCAATACTCTTCACCCTCTTAAGAATAGCATCACAAAAATGGAAGCAATATCCTCTCAAAAAAGAAAACGAATGGATGTTACAAATTATCTTCCAGTAGCTTTATGGATGCAAATCTTAGCCATCCTACCCGTTAGATCTCTCATTCTTGTCCGTACTGTATGCAGATTTTTTCTCACCATTATCGACGATCCCTATTTCGTCCCGTTTCAGATTCGTAACTTTCCGGCGAACCTCCGTGAAAGCCGAAACCTCAGTCTCCGACGGGGTAACAACCGTGAGAAACGCAAATTTAAGGCAATTTGTGAGATCCTTGAAAACAAAAGCAATGCAGCAACTTCATATACCAATGCAGAATCATTCAACAAGTGGAATGATACAGCGTTCGTCTTCGAAGAATATGGTTGGTTCGTTGCTGGTTCGATTGATGGACTTTTATTGGTGGTGTCACCTAAGACGGCCACTGTGCTGTGGAATCCGTCCATAAAAAAATTCCGATTACTCCCGAGTCCCTCAAACTCTGACCCCAATTTTCAGGAAATGAGCTTAGGATTGGGCTACGATGAATCTTCTCAAGATTACAAGGTACTTGCCATCGTGTACGATGATGTGTATCGCTGGGGTCAAATCGATGATAAAGTGGCTAACGGGACTTGGGTTTACAGTGTCAAAACCGGCTGTTGGACATCGGTTGAGCTATCCACGTGTCTAATGAGGAGGGAGATGTCTGAAAAATTGTCTTTCAAAAGCGGGTTGTTTTGGATCCAAGGCGTGGATACGGGTCATAGTTATTATCATCACTTGGCTCGATTTGACTTTGTAACGGAGAAGTTCTATTACATTCCGGTCCCATATCCCATTAAGCGTAATTTGTGGGTTGAAAATAAGCTTGTGATGCTTGATGGTGGATCATCCCTAGGGGTATATGGCTTGGATTCGGATCTTGTGGTTTCGTTATGGGTGTTGAACGAGAATACACCATCATGAAGTAAGCTCTACATTGTCGGAGAAGGTGTGTTGCAAACGAAACTCTATCAAAACGAAGAGATTATTTGGGAGTATTGGACAAAAAATGCCAAGATGAAAGTTTCGTTGTACGAAGAGGACGAAAGGAAGAGAGATCGTCATATGCTCATTTATACAGGGGTTTACGTAGAGAGTTTAGTTTTATTAAACTAGTTTTTAAGTCTTATATATAGTTATGCCTAGAAATTCAAGTTTATATAACACTTATCGGATTGTCAAGTTTGTATCTTGATTTGAATAATTTTATTTCATATTATCTCAGTTATTCATTTGTGTCGTTTTATCATATCAATATTATGTTTTTGTTTTTCAGTAAATTTTTACTCTTGTTTATTAGAACGAAATTAGTTTATTTAGATAGCGTATATAAGAAAAGAAAACTATTCAATATCTTTTCATTTCATTACTTAAAATCAAATCAAAAGTAATAAATTCATTTATGTAAAGTGATTAATCATTAAAATAACTAGAATAATAGGTCGTTATTAGCAAAGATTAAAACAAAAATAATAAGTATTTTCATATGAAGGGATTATCAACCGCATGCAGAAGGTTTTATTACGGAGTGCTCAAGTGGGATAGGCATTGTAAAGTGAACGTGGAAGTGAAAAATGATAAAATTTTCAAAAAATTAAGAATGGTCAAGCCTTTAAGGCACTCACCCGACACATGTATATTAGAGATCGGGTTCCCCTAAGATGAAATGTCCCAGACACGTTACATGGGAGCCACCCTTGAAGAACACAATCAAGATTAACGCCGATGATGCTAGAAGAAAACGGGCATATAACAATAATTGGAGCCCTTAGAAATAAGGTGAGGGAATGACAATGAGGGTTTGTCGCTAATTTAGGATTATGTATTGTCCCTGCCGCTGACCTCCTCTAGGAGATTGTATATGGTATTAGCTTAGGATGCTGGTTTTTGATAAGTGATTCTTGAAATTGATTCAATGATTGCCACAAACCTTCTAACAAAGACAATCGCTCATTACCATATATTTTCGAGTTTAGTCAGTAAGTGGTATGACTTTACCAAAAGAAGCTACAATCATATTCAACATGTTTATCGCGAGACGAATTTCGTTGTAAATTTTTGAGCTAAGCTTGCTTTATCTTACAAACTAGGTTTTAATGTATTTGACATACCTATCCCACTTGAGCTCTACTTAACCCATATTAATTAATAATAAAGTGTAATTAGTTACGCATACCTCCTTCGAAAGAAATAAAATAATATAAAAAAATAGCTAAATACATGCAATAAGTATTATAATTAGCACCGAGAAAAGAGTGGGCTTTGGATTGAATTGAGGTAAGATGTTTTATTTTAATTGAAAACATCCCGCATCGTAAAATCTAAGCATCACTTGCTCTGAACTTATTTATAAGTATACATGCGAGCTGAAGTTTTTTTGATGATTTCACCCTTGGAGGACCAAGCCTTACAAATGGAAGTGACAAATTATCTCCCAGTAGCCTTGTGGATGCACATCTTAGCCTTGCTCCCAGCTAAATCTCTCATTGTTGTCCGTACTGTATGCAAATATTTCCTCACTGTAATCGACGATCCTTATTTCATCTCCTTTCACATTCGTAACTTTCCGGCCAACCTCCATGAAAGCCGAATTCTCACCCTCCGACCCATGGAACACAATAATAACTCCACCGAACTATGGAACATGGGCATTGAGACGCATTATAATACACTTTGTGAAGTCCTTGAAAACGAAAGCACTTCAGATACCAATGTAGAATCAATTGCTTCATCCCATTCCAAGTGGATAGAATCAACATACTATTTTGCCTCAAATTGGTATGTGGCGGGTTCGGTAGATGGACTTGTGTTGATCGTTTCATTAGAATACAATGACATTGTACTATGGAATCCGTCGATAAAGAAAACTCGACTAATTCAATGTCCTTCGGACTTTACATCCGTTTTCCAAAAAATGAGTTTTGGATTCGGATACGATGAGTCTTCTAACGACTATAAGGCACTCGCCATTATGGACCACATTTTAGATGAGTGGGAGCGAATCCCTAAAGAGGCTGATGGCGTTTGGGTTTATAGTGTCAAAACCGACTCATGGGCGGCGGTTGTTGATTTACCCACTTGTCGGGAAAAGAGAAAAATGTCCGAGAAATTGTCTTACAAAAACGGATTGGTTTGGATTGAGGGTGTGGATACGGGTTATAGCTATTATCATCACTTGGTTCGATTTGACTTTGTAACAGAAAAATTCAATTACATTCCGATTCCATATCCGATTGAGTGTAATTTGTGGATTGAAAGTAGAATGGTTCTGCTTGACGGTGGATCTTCTCTAGGGTTGGTTGGCTTGGATTCCGAATCTATTGTCTCCATATGGGCCATGAATGCGAGGACTGCATCATGGAGTAAAATTCACAACATTAGTGAAGGTGTGTTGCAAATGAAATGCTTTCAAAGTGATGGGATGATATGGGAGTATTGTACCAAAAATGCTAAAATCAAGATGTCATTGTACGATGAAAGTGAAACAAAGAGACATTATCATCCTTTGAAGCACCTGAGTGCTTACGTTGAGAGTTTAGTTCTCCTTATATAGTCTTGTTTTGAGTAATATGTTTTTATCTTTATGAACAATGTATTAACGGATATTTAATAAATGTAATTCGTCTATTTATATTACTAATTTGCATATCATGTCATGAACGATTAATTTTTAAAAATTGACGATGAGATATGAAAAGTCAAATACAAAATAATTTAGAAAATAATTCTCAATTAATGTTGAAGTAAAATAATTAACAACTCAAAATCGTGAGTAATTTTAAAATTATTATATTTGTTTGCTTTAAGTACTTTAATTATTTTGCTTCTATTTTTAATTTTTATTAGTGCAATTGATGTTTGATAGTATATTTTTTAATTTACTAGGAAAAACCTTGTATATATATCTAATACGGAAAGATTAATAGGACCAAAGAAGAGGGTTTTGGATAAATCGATCTCGTCCAGAATTTGGCCTTTACATTCTCTCCCTATCTCGAACGATTGATCCATTGTTACAGATTGTAACAACAAATTTTTCATATCATTTATATTTCATGTATTACAATGATCGTTTATTGTTTTTTGTAAAATAACAGTAACCATTGGCGTGGAGCAATGTGAACCAACTCTCATCTATATTTCTCCTACAACACACAACTCTCTATAAGGTATACATCCACAAGCTGCATCTGAATACGATTCTCTACGTGTCTATTCTTCGTTTCGCAAAGATTTACCTCAGAGCTAATGTGTATCCACTTCTCTAAATAGGAGGTGTTGAGATTTACTGCAGTGTACAGTAGTCTTATGAAGTTTTTTCTTCCTTATCCCAATTAGGAATGTTTGCAGTGGCTTGGTTCACCATCTTTACAAGTGTAACCTGCAAAGTTGTGATGAATGAGTGTTAAAGAACCGTCGTCACAAAATTCAGTAACTTTGATAACTCTTCTTTATGTGCAACATAGCCATCAGATGGAAGTATAACGAAGTGCAAATGCAAACAGTTCTTGAGTTTGTAACCATCATCAAGTTATATTCAATTTCAAAGGTACTAAACAAATCAAGTAGTGAACCCGAAACAGAAGGAAAAAAAAAATGTTTGAGATGCAAAATGTACATACAACACTCTCAGGAACACCGGGAGGAGGCATAGTGTGGTTCCTAGGAAAAGGTCCACTTAAATATGACCGCTTATCGAATCTCCATTCTCCGATTGTTCCATAGGTGAGCTCACCCTGCATCCCGCCAAAAATCAACAAAAGTGTGAGGAAAATGTTTGCAATGCAAATAAACTTAAAATGAATATGTAAGATCAACATGTACCTTCATGTTGTAGTCACATCCATAGGTATAGTGAATGATGTACTTGCCCGTCGTTTCCAAATCCCATGGAGGCTGAAGTTTAGATGACAAAGGCTCAATAAAACACAGAAAAAGATAATTCTAAGTTAGACAAAAAGTTTTCGCAACAAACCTGTAGCATAAAGTCCTTCCGAAGAATGTGCTTCACACCATGCAATGCAGAGGCAATAGCATATCCATACCTTTATCCAACAAAAAGAACAGTGTGTGAGATTTTTAAAACTAATGCCAAAAACCAAAGCAAAATTAACTGTGTTTACAGAAGTTCCACATACATTTCAAGTACCCAACCAAACGCTTTATCTGTTTCTGGATCATCTTTCATCTTTAAAGAAATATTCATCCATGTAGGAGCAATCTTTGATAGCAAATCCTGCAAAATAAACTAGTCAGTTCAGATTTTGTAAACTAATCCCATGATCACAAGAACTTTTAGATAGAAAATAATAAGCAAACCTACCTTCTGAATAAGTACTGGAGAGTTGCCAATTGGATCAACATTAGTAACAGGTCCTTTTTCTGCAGGATAATATTTCCTTACAATTTTCTCATTTTCTTTAGGGTTAATGTAGAAAAAGGGATATGCAGCTGGGTGTCCACTAGCAGCAAAATTAGGCATTGGCCGTACAAATACATGATCAGGCTCAGCCATCAGTATATAGCTGCACCACCATAAGGACTCAAAAGAATAAAAGTCTAAACAATAGCATATCATACTCGTAATCTGAAGCAAATTCATCTCAAGATTAAGAGGCTCACTCTTCAGCAATTTTAGCCTTTACTAGCCACTGGACAAAGGCCCATGGTCTGTTCAACACTATATAGCCCTGGATACCAAATCATAAGCAACAAACTGTGAGATGGAAAAAGGAATTCAGAACAAGGATTTCAAATGGTTCTAAAACAAAGATTCAGAACTAGCAACAGGAAAAGTAAAAAAAAAAAGAAAAGAGTTTACCTCAATTGATTCACAAAAGAAGGTAATATGTCAACAGCAATATTCTCTGATTAGTGATAATTTTTCCAAAATTGATATTCAGTGTTCGTGTCACAAAATCAAGAAGAAAGTACTAATAAAGGTAAGTACATCATATGCAGAACAAACACTAAACAGTCTCATCATGTGATAAGATTAGGCATAGTTTCTCAGAATGTTTTAGACCATTAACGTAATTATAGATTACAGTGTAGAAATATACACCAATGAAATGCTCACCCGATCCACACCAGATTCAAGGGGATCAACCACAACAGTAGGAATCTCATCCATCAAGTCATCAGCCTTCCCCGAATGCAGAATCCTCGTAAACCCACCCATATCCGAACCAGGCATATCGCGTTGCTGCTTATACCAATAGTACATAATCCTACATTGCCATTTGATATAAGGAGCATCTGTAGCAGTCAAAGCAACATGATATCGCACCTTCTCCCTCTTCCCGTCTTTGAAGTCCCGTGGCATGTCAGTTACAGGGTCAACCAACAATCCTCTTCCTGTTAAAACCTCAGATCCATAGCCTCGATTGTGGATCACCATGGTTGCCAGATTATACGTTGCCAAGAAGAATAATACCGCAATTAGAGCTAGTATTAGAGGTGAAGTCCCTCCAACGTTCTTTCTTCCAATCATGACTGCTTACCTGTAATGCGCAATAACCTCATAATCCACTCAAATCTCAATCATTCAACTGATTTTCATGAAATAATCTCAAGTCAAATCCAACACAATGAAACCTAGAAAAGTGAAAATTTTCGCTTCATTGCATTCAAATTGAGCATGGAAATGAAAAGGGTTAATGGCGATGAGATAAATCGAAGTGGTTTATTAAAGATTGAGGAGCTAGTTGACTAAAAAGGACGGCTAGCATCAGATAAGAGAGATTAAAAACGAACAAGAATAGTAATGGCAACTTGGTGTTTCCATATGTTACCTTGATCGTTCTAAGCGCTTAATTTGGATCCAAAGGATATTAGAAGAGAAGAGAAGAGAAAGGACTTGCAGTTGCAGAGTCCTCGCTCGCCGGCCGGATAAGGATTCGGGTACTATTTAGATTTTAGCCATTGGTGGAAACGATACGGGTCCGGTCGATCTTAAAAATATTACTTTATATTTTTGTTTGTTTTATTATATTAACCAAATTGAAGGTGTACAAAAAAAACCGTTGACTTTTTGGAGTATGTGATTTTTATCGATTAATTTTGAACACATCAATTGAGAAAATGGACGAGTTGTTGCCTGTTGGCAAATGGGATTGATAAATTAAACACCGATATGGGAGAAATTGCAAGCTTTCAAATAGTTGTTGTCTGTTGGTAGATATTGTCCTTATTCAAAGTTTCGTTATACATTTTGACTTACGCTTAACGTTTACGGATCAAATTTAATGTATAAAGTTAGTGTATATTTTACTATAATCAATTTATGAAGTGATTTGAAAATAATTTTTATTAAAATCACTTTTTTTGGGTGTAAATTATAATATATTAAGCTCAATAGACATATCAAACTTGTATTTACACAATAACGGTGCGCATGATCATGTGCGTGCTCTATACAAGGCGCGCGATTGTGCGTCTTTGACTTGTATATACCTTCTCGTTCAGTTGCAACCCGCATTGTTCATTCATGCACTATGAACATACATTGAGAAAAAAGCACGGTGAACATAACAAACCATGTTGAACAATTATAATTTTACACGTTGAATACAAACTAAAGAGAATTAATTTGTCTAATAATAACAAGGCGGGAGAAGAACCTATTGTATATCAAGGATTCGAAACTTTGGACCACATAAGTGTTTATTTATAATTTTACATGTTGTGCGGGATGGTTATTGGTTAGGCACTTAGGCATGCAGGTTTCATGTTAGATCGAGAGCCACATGTCCGTGTGTTCTCGCTATCTATGTCATCTGGAAATATTGTGGCATATGCTATGGGAGTGGTGATTCGGAACGCTGATGGTCTTATGTGGCTGTTGGTTGGACATCAATCTCCCATTTGTGGCTGAATTAGAGGCGATTGTGTTCGTTGGGCATAAGCTGTTTGAGATGGCCGGTTCGTTGATGGTCTTAAAAAAATATAAAATATAAAATAAATAGTAGAAATCGAACCAAGACCTCAATGTAAGGTTCAAACATCAATGACCGTTGAACTACTTTGATTTATGTTTTGTAATTTTATTTAGTTTATATTTAACAAGTGTATATTTATTTATTTTTAAATGGTACCCGTCCGCCCAACTCAGACAGATACGGACAAGGCACCATACCCGAGTTCTGCCCGAATTTCAACTCAGAAAAACGGGTAACTTTTTCCCAAAAATCCGACCCGGATCCAGAGATGTCCAAATATAACAAATTTTTTTGAAAAATGGAAAGCGGTTAGATTGGTTACCTCCTAGAGGTAGCCCAACCTAAAGCATTCTTGCGGATGAGAACACGAAGTTCGGGATCATCGAAAAAGATGGTGTTGGGGGTCGAGATTCCCAGATGGGTCAATCGGTCGGCAACACAGTTCAATTCTCTGAAAACATGTCTGATCTGGATTTCGTCAAAAAAACAAAGATCTAGTCTGGAGTCGGATATAATCATCTCAACATCTCATGGACACCTCCAAAAACCTTGGAGTGCCCTGATAACACACATATTATCACCTTCGATTTCAATCTTTTTGATCTGTAGTCTAATTGCCTCTTGTAAGTCAGCCTTAAGAGCGAAAGCTTCAACTTTTATAACCGAGTTAAAGTTGTTTTTCTTTGCATCAAGACTAACAACTTCTCCGTTGTGATTTCGTATCACAAAGTCAACGGATGTTCCACCCGAGTCAAGTTTTGAGCCGTCAAAATTAAGTTTATGAAAACCCGGCTTTGGTTTATCCACTTAATGTTGTGTTTTTTCCTTTTTTCTCGGATTTGTGTTGTTATTTTTCTGTTTAATAACATAATCCTCTTCATCAATGATTTTGGTTTTCTAAATGTGGATTTAGTTTTTAATGAATTCAACAATATTATTATCCGGGCCAAGAGGTTCATTATTAAAGATGATCTTGTTCCTGAAAAAACAGATACTCCACCATACAGTAGCGAGACATGCGAACTTGTTTATTCCAATTTTATTTTTTATTTCTTGTAGATTTCATGCGCTTTCTTATTTTGTTAAGATTGTTCACGATTGTTTTATCAAATTTGTTAATGATTTGTTTAGTGAAAAGGGCATTCAATGATCAGATGGATAAGTCCTCCAAGTGATGGTTGCAGAGTTCGTAGTGTCTTGTAACGAAAATCCTTCTTTCATCAAGTATAACAACTATTGATGCTTAATATAGAAGTTGATTTCCTTTATAAATAAAAAATAAAAAAATCGTATTTTGGACCTTCAACCTACAATGCCCTACATGTTTTCAACCCCATCCTAGAGGTGGGTTGCAAACCTAAACCGCCGGTTTAGGTTTGCGAACCGCCGGTTTAGGTTTGGCCCAAGGCCAAACCTAAACCCAAACCGTTAACCTTAAAACCGGCGGTTTAGGTTAGCCGGTTTAGCACGGTTTATTAAAAAAAATTATATATATGTGCAGAATGTTAAAAAAATAAAAAAATATTATATAAAAATAAAAAAATTACTATAAAAAAACTTAGTATATAAAAACTAGTAATTAAAATTTATACCAATTAAATAAAAGAAACATAAATTCAATTTAACAAAAAAAACTCGGAAAAAATAAAGGGCTTGAACCGGTTTCCCGGTTGCCTACGTATCTCTCGGGATTAAGAGGAATCAAAGCTCACGTAGTTCACTTACCTTGACTTACCTTTTTTCGGACTTCCGAGTTTTTTTAATCCCGCTTACCTTTCGATGTCGGACTCGGAAGTAGTGCCGGCGTCTTCGGAGTTGGAATCCGATTTGAAGTCGTACACCGGTGCATTTTGTTGTTTCCGCTTAGTTGCCCTTATCCAATCTTGAATACAAACTTGCATCTCCAACTGACTTCAATTGAGTTCTCTTGTAACCGAGAATGTTCCCGCCTTGGCTAAATGTTTGCTCCACCGCAACCGTTGATGCGGACACGGCTATGATTTGTTGTACAATTTTAACTAAGGTTGGATATTTGGGAGCTAATCTATTCCACCAATCCAAAATATCAAAATCACCATTACCATCAAAATTAAAACAAGTGTTAAGATAATCTTGATATTCCGCTTTTGAAGATGAATGTCTAGGTGTTTTCGTTCTTCTAGCAAAAAATTATTGTGCAAGTGAAAGAGAAGAAGATGAACTAGTAGAAGAGGGAGATGGACTAGGTACGGTAGAAGAAGAGCTAGCACTAGATTCAAATGTATTAAAGTAATTTTACAAATTCGGTATTAACTTGTTGCACAATGTTAGAACATTATAGTTTTCTTGTGTTAAATTTACACACAAACAATCATAATAATAAGCGGACAATAAATCGGAAAGACCATCTAGTTTAAGTCTAGGATAAAAAACGGCGGTTACAAGATAAATCATGGGAATGTTTTCATAATATTTAAGCCATTTACTTTTCATTTCAAGCATACATTCTAGAAGGGAAGGTATGTTAAAACATTTTACAAAAGCTTCGGAAACATTAACGGCAATTTCTAAAAATCTATGAGATGTTGGAGTGTAAACACAACTCATGGTATTAGTTGCATCATTAAAAGTTTTTAAAACATTACAAATATGGGCACAAGTTTCCCAAACATTTTCATCATCTAAAATTGACCAAGGTACGTGAATTGAAGAAAATTCTTGTAACAAAACTTTATAACGTACGGCTTCACAAAGTAGTTTGTAAGTCGAGTTCCAACATCTTTTGAAAAAAGCAATAGGATGAACGTTTTTGTTTAAACATAAATTTCTCCATTTTCTTCTTAAATCGGAGTCGTGCCAAATATGATCAATAACAAGTTTGATTGGGGTTAACATATTTCCTAAAACCTTAAGTCCATCTTGAACACATAAGTTTAAAATATGACATGCACATCTTTGATGAGTATAAGGAGTTTTTATATATTGTCCCGCATCCTCAACCAAATGGTTTACGGCGGCGGTATTTACGGATGCATTATCAAAATAATATGAAAAAATTCGATGTTGTAAGTTATATTCTTGTAGAACCGTTTTAATCATGCTTGTAATGCCTAGTGCATTATGTCTTTGATTGAAATGCCGAAATCCAATAACATATTTATGCAAAAACATAGCGTTATCAATAAAATGTAAAGTAATGCCCATGTGAAAATGTTGTTGTGATTGTGTACTCCAAATATCACTACAAATTGAAACTTTATGTTCAAAACTAGCCAAATTCGATAAAAAAAATTTTCTTTCTTTTTAAAGTAAGATTTACTTACTAATTTTGAAACGGTTTTCCTAGAAGTTGGTTTAAAAGAAGGTTGAAGATATCTAGTGTTATATTCCCTAACTTCTTCATATTCGGCATAAGAAAAACGGTAATGAATGTGAAAAAATAACATCGGTCAATCCTAAACTTTCTTCACTATGATTATATGTAAATAAAGGAGAATGAGAGGTAGAAGATGCAAACCCGTGGGACAATTGTGTATGTCCCCGTGAAATCCCGAGCTTCTCCGGATGGACGTTTTCCATGTGAGTTTGCAATATCCCGTAGTCGCCCTTGACCTTCCACATGTACACCTTTGGGCAATAGTTGCATGCCACTTGACAATAATCGTTCACCGGCTCCCCCTTGGTGTAATGCTTAATTCGTAAATATTTCGGATGTAAGCATTTTCGGAGGGGGGAGACTTCTTTGTGGAACTTCGGTAACTTTGGGATTGTGGGGCATTTGTGTTTCGCTCTCTTGGGTGTTAGGAAAGTATTGAGAAGATGGAATTTGATCACTTGGGTTTTCCATTACGAGAGATCGAGAAAACGAGGAATCGAGAATTCGAGAATAAGAGATTAGGAGAGTAGAGAAGATGAGTTGTAGATTGTGTGATTTTTAGAGGAAGAAATATTGGGTATTTATAGGAAATTAGGATAAGTTATGGGTGGGGGTATTAATTTTTTTTTATTTAAAAATATATGCCCCAACGGCTCTAAAAGAGCCGTTGAGGCACATTACGAACCAACGGCTCTTTAAAAGAGCCGTTGGATTTTTTTAAAAAAAATAATTAAAAAAAACGGTTGGAGGCCCAAACCGCCGGTTCAAACTGGCGGTTTAGGTTTTTGGAAAACCCAAACCGAAACCTAAACCCCCCAACTGACGGTTTGGACAGGTTTAAAAACCGCCGGTTCGACGGTTAGGTTTGAACTGGCCCCATATCTACCCCATCCTGATTCATTTCACACTTGTCCTAATGTGGGCTGGGTGTAAATTGGAGGGGTACGTTGACCATCTTTATTTGTAAGTTGTAACTCCCCCTTCATTTAATGTTTCTTTTAATGTTACCTTGTTATAATGGGTGCGATGATTATTTGAAGTTACTATTCCGACGTACATATTTTAATTTGTGTCAATAATACGGAGTCCTCGTGTATATCAAGGTCACACGTATACGGACTCTGCATGCGTATCATGAAGCGCATATCTTGAACGAGCCGACATTCGGACACATGTACAATCTGAATCTAATGTGTTGTTGGCTTTTCTACTCTTCGAATAACATCACTCAATATTAAATATAAAGATTTTATTTTTCTTCAATTTCTACAACTTAAATCATTGAATATATTCCAAATATTATATATTCAAATTATTTGAAAACTTTATTTGTTGTTGCGATATTAAAATATTATTTACAATAATAAAAAAAATCATTTAAAATTTACATACAAGACACAGAATTTCAGCTAGATTGACCATAAATATACTCCCACCCAACAAAATAGAGTTTCCAATGTTTCTAAAAAGCTACTTCATCCGTTTACCAATTTATGGAATTAGATTAAAAATTGCATACATTAAGAAAACTAAATATAAAAATATATAATTTGTTGATGCCAAATACATATTTTTAAAAAAAAATTGTATAGAAGCAATGCTTAAGAAAATAGATAAAATCTTACACATGAAAAGTTAAAGTATTATCAGCAGTTAGAATGTTATATATTATATGAACCAAAATTTCATCTTCTAATACTATATATATATATAAAACATTTAAAGTATAATATTAAATATAAAAAACTTTTTTTTTTATACAAGGTAAGCAAAATAGGTGGGTCAATATTTAGACACCAACCGACTTACATCATCCTTATGGATGAGAGTAATGGCTGGAACTTGTTGCCAGAGGAAGAGGAAGTATTTAAAAAGATTAAATTAAAAAAAAAATTATTTCAATATTTTATTTTTATTCCATAAAACCTTAGTAAGATCCGGTCGATCACCGCTAGAAATTAACATGCCAGATTCACCATACGTAGATCAGCAAATCCCTCAATCAATGTAAGCAATGAATGAAACAATTATGTCCACCTTCCTCTATACATACACAAACATATGCTCCAATCAAACTCCAACATCCAAACCCAACTCAAAACACCAAACCCAAAATCCCAAAAATGTGCAACCCTAAGCAAACCCTAATCCTCACCATGACCCTCTTCTTCATACTCAGTTCATCGGTGCCGTCGACTTTGCAGTTTGAGTTCAAGGTACCGAAGCACACGTTGGTACAAGTCACCAACCAGTTAACCGCGAATGCTTCCTTACATATTCACTGCAAAGACAAGAAGCATGATCTCGGCGACGTGATTGTCCAGCACCATCAATCTTGGAGTTTTGAGGCTGAGAATAGTTTTTGGGGCGTCACGGATTACTACTGTTTGTTTGTGTTTCTAGGAAAATCTCAGTGGTTTGATATGTATGTGGAAAATAGGGATCTAGGGTATTGTTGGAGAAATTGTAACTGGACGATCAGTGAGACGGGGCCTTGCTTGGTCACTCCTGGTGGTAGACCCTATACTGAATGCTATTCTTGGAACAAAGAATAGAACGGTTCTTGTAATTGTTGTTTTTAAATCGAATAAAAGAAAATATTTAGTATTTAATTTTGGTTGTCCATTTTTTGTTTTAGACGTGTCAATTGAGTGATATATGAATTGGGTAATTTTGAGTTTGTACATTTACGGTGACGAATAGGATATAAATAGGCCTGATATTGGGTGGACGATTTATATCCGATTCATCACTTATTAGGGTTCTTATTTATGTCGGATTTTTTCATATCTAATAAACTAAGCGTGTGAATCGAATGAGATGTTAGACGTTAATATATCCAACATTTTATTTGAAAATGAAGAAAATCTTAAATACATCTAAAATTATCATAAGTTTGACATAATGTGAAGTTCAATTACAGCACATTAATCAAAAAATGCTTAAAATAAAGCAGCAGCAAAAAGTATCTCATCAAGGCCTGGTCCAGTACGACTGCATTCCACCCAATTTCTATGATTTGACCATAAAGAATAAATTAAATTAGAAAAGAAATAAAAATATATAATTTACTTTAATATTATATAGTAAGAGAATAAAGGATAGGATATATTAAATATTATTAAAAAAAAACTATAAATACGTTATTATATATATAAAAAAAGTATTTGAGTGGGTGAATACGGAAGTATATATATATAAGATCCGTTGATGAGTAGATGAAATGTTCACCTCATTCACGAGACCACCACCCGCTTTATCACCAAGTTTTCATTCACTTTTTAACAAGTTTTACCATCATCGTCGGAACAGGTATCCGCCAAGTATTAGATAAAATTGTGACCACTAATTTAGATTGTAAAATTAGGGTCATAAAAATAATATCTAAGTTTATTTTTCTTGGTTTTTTTTATATTTGGCAAATTGTCAAGGGGAATAGGTATATAAATATATGAAAATACAATATAGGAAAATCCATCATGTAAAATTTACTAAATTCTCGATTGTCTTCTTGATTACGAAGGATTTTCTCATAGAAGAATAACGAAAAAGATATACACGTAACACACCAATGCCTTTTTTTGAATTTTTTAAATGTTAAGATTTTGGACGTTTGGCCGAATCTTAATGCTTCACCCAAAATTCTAAAACTTTTTTTTTTCATAGACAACACTATCATGTACGATTAAATTTTTTGTAAATATTTTAGATGCCTACGTCCGATTTAGAAAAAAATAAAACAATCTGGGTACCAGCGCCATATGAATTTTCCGGTAGCAAGTAAATTGACTGGTCAGAGGAACTGACTATAACGCTTGATATCAATTGAGATGTTGACCCGAGTTTAGGCCTCGAGGTGAATGTTTGCAAGACTGAACTCTTTTGACCTTCGTGTAATGGATCGAAGCTTAGAAAATATAATTCCCTAACGGCATTGTGAGGCCGGATACAGGCGTTAAGTTGTTGGGTGGGGCAGTGAGTAAAGACGACGGGTTTGTTAGGGAGCTAGTCATGAAAAGAGCTGTTTAGGTGGCTGAGTTGATGCACCTTCTTCCATAGTTGAGGGATCCGCAAAGTGAGCTTATTTTGCTTCGTTCTTCTATGGGTGTTGCTAAGATGTTTTTTTTTAGCTTGAGGACTTGTCTACCAGAGCAAGGGGAGTGTGCAACTGTTCTTTTTGTTGGGCTTTGTGGATCAGTCCATGATATATTGGTTTGTTATGTCCTTTTTTTGGCGATATTTAGTGGCGATTTGCATGCTTCTTTACCTATTCGGTTTGAGGGCCTTAGTTTATATTCAGCTTTGGAGACTTCTTATTTTGCTTTTGTAGCCTCCAAGTCCCAATCTTGGACCTTTAAAGACAAGATTTTGCGGGACAGTGGAGTTGTTGATATGAGCTTTTCGAGTTTTTTTTTTGGAGCATTGGACAATCTTCAAGCTTATATTCATAGTTTTGATCTTTTTGGTTTTATTGTCAAGAACACCGTCCCTCTAAAGCCCAACATGATTTGTCGAGTGCTCTTTTCAGTAAGATAGTGCAGACGATGGAGGCGATTTTTATTTGACCCTTAGACAAAAAACGTTTTTTAAGTGTTTGCAGTCAGCGCATAGCCAAGATTACCTTCTTGCCATACATATTGATGGACTTGGACAATATATGTTTCTTGTTGAGTATTGCACAATCCTCAATTATCGCCTCATGATTTCTTTGTTCTCGTCTGATACGATTTGTCATGTGCCTAATTGTCGGAGGGTTTTGAATGCTTTTGGGAGCATGCGATTCACTGTAAAGAACTACCCGGCTTCAAATATAGGCATGAATTGTTTCGTGATGTTTTATGTGACGTGTTTGAGAGAACAGAGATTTCGGCCAAGAAGGAGGTGCCTGAGTCCTTCTTGACTAATCCACGTGAAGGAAGATATAAAAAATGAGGCCTGCGGGTGTGTTAGTGTTTGGATGGGTGGGTGGAAAACATGCTTGTATTGATTTGCGGGAGTCTCGTCTCTAATTTGGTTGGGTAATGGGCCTTTTGTGGTGGGTAAGGCGGTCCTCAACGTGGTATCTACAAAGATGTCTAAGCATGAAAACTTGCATCGAAAACCAACATGTGTTATTTCCTTTGCTTTTGATACGTTTATTTTATTACATCCGATGCTATCGAGATTCTCAAGACGGTGCAACGAGTCTTGCATGATAATATTGTGTTCCCTAGGTCTTTATATGTTATATTTATGATGATCGAATTTGCTATTCTGCAATGATTAGCGGCACCACTTGTTGTCCCGCGTACCATCTACCTCGATGTAAATTTTTTATATACCTAATAGATTCATCGAAAAAGTCAAAAAATAATAAAAATAAATAAAGATATATAAATAGCCTAGAGGAATAATTGATACTTTTTTGTATTTTTAATGCTATCGATTTAGGAAAATAATCTTATCAAGAAATGAATGTGTCAAATGTCAGTGGTGTAAATATTCTGGGTTAGTTAGTTCGAACCAAATTTGAAGGGGAATAATATACAAATTAATTCAATGGGCTTTTGTTTATGGGCTTCCAGCCCAAACCTTCTTTTCTTTACCGAAAACCCTAGAAATCCTTCAGGCTTCATCTTCTATGTATATCTAGCTTTATTTTCATTATTTCAATCTTTCGGTCGCCGTCTGTCGAAAGCAGAGCAAGCAACATGCAGATTTTCGTGAAAACCCTAACCGGGAAGACCATAACCCTAGAGGTTGAGAGCAGCGACACCATCGACAATGTTAAGGCTAAGATCCAAGACAAAGAAGGTTTTCTTCTTCATCTCTTCTACTTCGACTCAATCCCATTTTGAAATCTTCTACTCTTTTCTGATTTGCTTTCATCGTCCCTTTCGCAGGTATTCCACCAGACCAGCAGCGTCTGATTTTCGCTGGCAAGCAGCTCGAAGATGGTCGCACCCTGGCGGATTACAACATCCAAAAAGGTATTGATCTGATTCCAGTTTTATTTTTTTTATTTGTCTTTGTTATGCGTTGGATCTAATTCATATTAATTGGCTGTAATTGCAGAGTCGACACTTCACCTTGTTCTCAGGCTCAGGGGAGGAATCATTGAGCCCTCTCTGATGGCTTTGGCCCGCAAGTACAATCAGGATAAAACCATCTGCCGCAAGTATGCCCTCTTTTCTTATTTTAGCACCTCAGTTTAAATGGATAACTGGTTCAATCACATTGATAGTTGAAATCATATACTGCCTTTGTGTTTGAATTGCTGGGACTTATAACTTAACCTTTTGAACTGTTGACACTGTCAAGAGGATATACTAGCTCCCTAGATTAAACCCCATTCTTCAACTTTATCAGCTAAACTAGTATTTAATATCAGTTGATTTTCATGGGTGGAACACTTTGTTTGTTTGAATACATGGACTTAGTTAATACTTAATAGTATACAGAGTTGATAACTGATATATAGTGCTTGGATGTGCTGGTACATGTACCAACGAGCAGTTGCTGGGACTTTTAACTTAACCTTTTGAACTGTTTACATTGTCAAGAGGATATACTAGCTCCCTAGATTAAGCCCCATTCTTCAACTTTATCAGCTGAACTAGCATATAATGTCAGTTGATTTTCATGGGTGGAACACTATGTGTTTCTTTGAATACTTGGAAATGATCAGCGACATATGTTTGATTTTCTTTGATAGCTTTGTCTGACGTTGTGAATTTCATTACTGTTGTATATAATTGATCTATTTTCTCATGTACCACCTTTCTTTTGTTGTTAAGGTGCTATGCTCGTCTGCATCCGAGAGCAGTTAACTGCAGGAAGAAGAAGTGTGGCCACAGCAACCAGGTATCCCCTAATTGATAGATTTTTTTAATTTGCAATTTTTCACCAATCATTTAAGTAATTGACTTAGTTCATAGTATATAGAGTTGGCAAATAATATTTAGGGCTAGAATGTGCTGCTACATGTACCAAGAGAGGAGTTTGCTTTTGTGCTCCCTAAATCTCTTGACTTCCATTGTGGTTGTAGCTATATTTACTGAGAAGTTTACTGGCCGATTGTTGTGAATGCCGTCAACAATTCTGCTTACCGAACTTCTTATACTAAACAAATTTTATGAATTTCATTTCTATTTGTAAATGTACGTCACATATGCAGTATTATTGTAATATCTGAATTTACCAGAATGTAGTTTCAATGGATCAAGCATATTAAATTTCTGATGTACACTCTATTCAGAAGTTGTATAATGAAAGACTTGCTGTGAATTGGCACACCATTATAATACATTATTGTTGTACTAGTTTTTTTGAAACAAGAGATTATTTACAAAAGAACAAAACATTATTCCTCCAACTTTCTCTCTATCAAAAGTATTAGATACATGTTATGTCCTACTTTTGTTAGGCCTGATAATTTGTTCTTTTAAAAGATGGGTTGATGGCTGATATGTGTTTGGTTGTTTTTGATGTTGTAGCTGAGGCCAAAGAAGAAGATCAAGTAGACGCATCATTTGGTTTCGACGTCCTTCGGATTTAATTTTAGACCAGTTTTTGGTTTCAGTTCGAGTCATCTCCGTTATCTATACAAGTTTTTGCTAATCATCTTTTGTTGCAGACTTTTATGCAAGCTTTGAATAATTTTAGTTTATTGAAGTGTTTTTTAAGTTTCAACATTGCATGAACCTAATTTTACTTGCTCTATTTTAGTATTGAATCAAGCGTCTTCTTCCCAAACATTCCACGTAACATGCCATCTAGTCTGTAGAACACGCCTTAGTTATTAGTAAGATCCAGTCCATCTCCACATGAAACATGCAGATTCACTTTACCTAGATTCGCTTAGCTTATCACTCAATTTGATGTAAGCAATGAATGAAACAGGTTTTGTACCTTCCTGTACACACACAAGAACACGCTTCATGCTGCGTTCATCGGTGCTGTTGACTCTTGCAATATTTGTTCAAGCAGCTGAAATACACGTGGCTGTTGACTTTGCTGTATGGGTTCAAGTAGCCGAAACACTCGTTTGTTGACCACTAAGTTCAGAAATAAGAGTTAAAATCAATGAATACACACGTGGGTCGACCACATAGGTTTTTTTTTTGAAAGGAAAAGAAATGCATTACGTTAAATCAGCAAAAGCCAAGTCAATGACACCACATTTCCATCAAACCTCTGTTCAAGCCCATCAAGCGGCTTCATCCTAGAAAGACAGTTTGCTACTTTATTTAAAAACCTAGGCACCTGCTTTATTGAAAAGGAATTACACTGTAAACTTAAAGCCTTTATATCTTCAAGAATTTGCCTCCCATAGGATCTGTTCGAGATTTCTCCGTCCAGACCATTGACAACAACTGAAGAATCAGATTCCATTTCAATCTTGTAAAACCCCCTTCTCAGGGCTTCTTCCAATCCAATATGCACAGTCTCCGCCTCAACCCACCATGTTTGCCACACTCCATGTATTCTTCTAATCTTTGCTCCAACAATGTTGCCCAGAGAGTTTCGCAGAACCACACCGACTCCCATGCTTGCATTCTCAGTAACTGAGGCATCTACGTTTACTTTAATAGCATCTTCTCGAGGTGGAAGCCAAGCCAAATTTGAACTAGCCTGAGCAGAACTCAGTTCCACGATTCTCACTTTGTAATCTGCAACCATTCTTAGGAAGTTATCTCGGATCAATTGGATACAAGGAGGTGAATCATCAAACAACATTTTGTTCCTACAAATCCAAGCAATCCATAGTCTGACAATAACAGATTCCAGCACCTTCATGCCGAAACGGTTTCTGATGCCCATAATCAGTTCCTCCGGGTTACATGGGATGAAGAAAAAAACATGAGTCAACGCTTTTGAACCCTCCCAAACTTGTTTTCCACTTTCACATAGAATAAGAGCATGTGTTAACGATTCCTCAAAACCCACACACCGGTTGCAAACAGAATCGGACACTACTTTCTTTGAGTACAAATTGGTCTTGACAACAAGGATACCATTTACATATTTCCAAGCAAATGATCTCACTTTCGGGGGAAGATTCAGTTTCCAAACAACACTACTAGCGTCCAAAGATTCTCCCTGCAATCTTTCCTGCCACTGCGTAATATGGTTGCATCTCCCTAACCAATACGCACTTTTCACTGTAAAAATTCCATCCGCATTAGGCCACCATGTCAGGATATCTTCGAGAGTCCTATTACTCCTTGGCATCTCCATTATTCGTTTCGCATCTTCCTAGTTGAACAGAAGATTTACCTTGTCAATATCCCAACACCCCAATTCTGTATTCATAATATCAGCCACTCTCAGATTCGGATCAAACTCAGAAGGCAAACTGGGTGTGACCAGCCTCCTCCCTCCTTCCGTAAGAATCCAGTTATTTCTCCAGACATTAACCGAAGTTCCTGAACCAATTCTCCATCCAAGACCCTCCAATAACAAAGCCTTTGCTCCCCATACACTACGCCACGAGTAACTCAGATTATTCCCCAACGATGATGTTAGGAGCGTCTTATTTTTGTAATAACAACTTTTCAGCATTTCATGGACCAAAGAGCTCTCATTCATAACCAATCTCCATCCTTGTTTCGCGAGGAGGGCCTCGTTAAATACCTTGAGGTCTTTGAATCCCATGCCTCCAAGGTTCTTCGGAAGGCACAAATATTCCCATTTCTTCCAATGTATTCGTCTTTTTTCATCTGTTGAGCCCCACCAGAATCTCGCCATCATAGAGTGTAATTCCTCAATTAGAGAGCTCGGTAATCTGAAGACACTCATGACATACGTTGGTATGCATTGCACAATTGATTTCAGAAGTATCTCGCGCCCGGCTTGTGAGAGCATTCTCTCCTTCCAACCTTGTATTTTCTTAGCAACCTTTTCTTTGATGGCTTCAAAAGTTTGTTTCTTTGATTGCCTGATTACTGTTGGGAGACCAAGATATTTTGAGTGTTTGTGTACTCTGGGCACTCCTAGAAGTCCGGCAAGATGAAGTCCGTTAAACTCTGACACATTACTGCTAAATGAAACCTCCGATTTTCCATAGTTAATTTTCTGACCCGAGGCTCTCTCATACCTGTTGATTACATCAACTATAATCGAGCACTCCTGGAGGTTTGCTTTCGAGAAAAGCAAGCAGTCATCTGCAAAAAATAAGTGAGAAATGACAGGAGCCCCTCTTCTCACGGTTATATCCTTCATTCTTCCCCTTTCCATCTCCCGTTTCACCATATCGGAAAAGATGTCAGCACATAAAATGAACAGAGGAGGAGAAATTGGGTCTCCTTGTCGAAGCCCTCTAGTCGGTTCAACCACCCCCCTTCTGATGTTGTTTATATTAAAAGTGAATTGTACCGTAGAAACACATTCCATGACTTTGTCAATCCAAAGCCTCCCAAACCCACATCTCACCATCACTTCCCTCAAAAAAGACCATTCAATACGATCATAAGCCTTGCTCATGTCTAATTTCAACGCCATATCACCCACATCCCCGGTTCTTTTATTTTTCATATGATGGAACACCTCTAAAGCCACCACCACATTATCACTAATCAATCTACCCGACACAAACGCACTTTGTTCCCTAGATATAAGGTTAGGGAGACATACCTTTAATCTGTTGGCCATGACTTTAGAAGCAATCTTGTATATAACATTACAAAGGTTTATTGGTCTAAACTCATCCAACTTCGTCGGGTTTTGCACCATTGGAATCAGCGAGATCACAGTCCTGTTCACTTCTTTAATGTTCTCTTCTCCTCTCCACCACTTCTGGATGAACAACACCACCTCTTTTCCTATCACGTTCCAGAATTTGTGATAAAAGATTGCGTGTAAACCGTCCTCACCGGGTGCTTTCCTTGGATGCATAGCTTTAAGTGCACTCCAAATTTCCTTCTCTGTAGGCACTTTCTCAAGACCTTCATTCATCTCTGGAGTCACTGTCTGGCTGATTTCACCCACAACCCTCATCACGTCACCCTCACATAATGAGGTTGAGAACAAATCTTTGAAAAAATTGACTACCTGTAGTTCAATTTGTTTGTCATCTGTGTGGCTTAGTCCATGTGCATCAATAATCTTGTTGATCTCATTCTTCCTCCTATTTTGGGTAGCCTTATGGTGAAAATAAGTTGTGTTTTTATCTCCATCACGAAGCTCATTTTGTCTCTATCTTAGGTGCCAATATGACTCCTCTTCTCGATGTAGTAGATCAAGCTGGGAACATATTTCAATTCCCCTATTCAACATCTCGCCAGATGGAGGCAATCGTTGTATTTCTTTCAAATTATCCTCTAGCTTCTTGATGGCCATTTTCCTTTCATTTATTGTAGTTCTGCCCCAACACTTTAAATCATTCATCACATTTTCCAATTTTTTTGGGATTGATCTCCCGTTGCTTGCCCCCCAGGCATTTCGGATCACCTCCTCACAATCCTCTCTATCTAACCACCATGTTTCAAATCTCTTTATTCTGCCTTTGTATCTGCGAGTTTCCTTTCCTTCAGTATCCAATAAGATAGGATTGTGGTCAGATCTATACCTCGGTAAATGCTGAACTTTGAAACTCGGGTATAAATCGCACCAACAATTTGTGCCCAAGAACCTATCTAGGCGTTCTTCCACTATAACTCCACCAGGGACTCCTCTACTCCAGGTAAACATATTCCCTTCCCAGCCCAGATCTCTCATGCCACAATCATCTATAGCGTTTCTAAAATCTTCCATCTCCCTTTGTCCCCTCAGCGCACCTCCTACCTTTTCCGTCTGGTATAAAATCTCATTAAAATCTCCAAATACCATCATCGGTCCCTGGTACTGTCCTCTCAAAGTTCTCATGAGGGTCCAAGTTTCATGCTTCCTTGCCCTCTCTGGCCGCCCGTAAACTCCTACAAGTCCCCATTTTCTATCTGTCGTATTGCATGTTACCTCAACCATCACGTGATGTTGTGAGAATGAAAGAAGCTTCACACACTCATCACGCCACCATAACCCAATTCCTCCCGATAGTCCTTGACTATCCACATTCAACCCACATGTAAAACCACATTTCCTCATTACTTTCTCCGTTTCCAGCTTTTTTATCTTCGTCTCCGAGAGGAAGACAAAATCCGGGCGTAACCTCCAGGACCATTCCCGGAGTGCGTTAACTGTCAGAGCATTGCCCAGTCCCTGACAGTTCCATCCCATAAGTTTCATTGATGTTCACGAGCTTGGCTTTGTTCCAAGCTCGCTACTTGAGTTGTGGACTCCTCCCTCATGTCACTTGTTGTTTGCTTTTGTTTCTTTCCTGAACGGGGCTCTCCTCTTTGGTCTTCAACTTCCTCTTCTGCTTTTCTTTTGTTTTTATTTTTCCTTTTTTTGCTTTCTGTTTGATCACTGCCACCTTTAATTGGTGTGCTTCGAGGACATGAATTACTCAAAGGGCTTACATTCATTCAAGATCGATTCTCTTGCACTTTCTCATTTCTTGATTCCTCAACTAAATCATCTTCCTTGTCCTCCTTTTGGCTTTCCTTTTCTCTTTCTTCCTCCTTGCTACTTCCAGATTCCTCTGTGACCTTCATTTGTTCCATCCATTTCTTATTCAAAATACGTTCCCCCTTCAGTTGATTTATGGTTCCCAGTATTGGTGGTGCCCTTAACCACAAGCCGTACTGCACTTGGGCATTCTCATCCTCAACCTTCTCCATGAAGTTGCACCCTCTCAATGTGTGACCAATCCTACCACAACAGTAGCAAAAAATTGGAAGCCTTTCATACTGGAAATCGATCCATCTAGTCTCCTTTCCCACCGACACCATCATGCCTCTCTGCAGTGGTTCATTCAGGTTTATCATTACCCTTACTCGCATCTCCTTTAGTAAATTGGAACCATTTCCGTCTTCGTATTTCAGAAACTCACCAATTCTAGAACCAATCTTCTTTGCCGTAGCAGTTACATGGAGACCAATCGGCAACCCCTTTAAGATCACCCAAAAAGGCAACTCATTGAAATCCATCGTTTGGATTGTGTGTGACGGTTGAATGTCTTTTAACACCAGCAAGTGTTCGTCAAAACTCCACGGTCTGCCTTCCATTACTCTTTCTTTGTCTGCTTTAGAGAAAAACTGGAACACAAACTTATTTTCTCCAAATTCCCTTATAACCACCTCTTTTTGGATTTTCCATATTCCCCTTAATGTGTTCCTGATAGCGACACTACTCACTTGTCTTGGTGCGCGCACATGGCCAAAAGCACAGAATTCTAACTTTGTCGCGATCTCTTTATCCCAACTTGGTTCCAGTACCATGGCCTCTTTTTCATTTTCCGTCAGTTTTAGGTTTCCACATCGTTCTTGCAAATCTTCCATCACGTGTGTTGTAGGGATTCGATGTTGAAATCAATATGAATTGTAAGAACTTTTGTAGATTTGTGCTTGTAACTGTATTTGATACTGGACGGCGCCAGACTTTTCCGACCACATAGTTAAGATATAAGAGTTAATATCAATGAATGTGGAACAAAATAAAGTGTTTTTTTGTAAGTTGACGGTAAAGAGGGAGAGTTATAAACGGGGGGTTTAAAAATCCACCATTGTAGGTGGTCTAAAAACAATTTTTTGCTTAAAAATCCACCATTGTGAATGGTCTAAGAATAATTTTTTTTGGAATAAAGGATTACTATTGACCGTTGTTGGTTTGTTATTAATGTGCTTAATAGGGATATTAAGTATTGTTGGAGAAATTGTAATCGGAAGATTGATGAGAAGGGGTCTTGCTTTGACACTTTTGCTAGTAAACCCTATATTGAATGTTTTTCTTGGAACAAAATCTAGAACTAGTATGGTTGGTTGTAATCTTATTTTGTTATCGTGTAAAAACAATAGTTTTAGTCATTTTAATAATTTCATTTCTATGGTTGAAATATTTTTAGTTGTCGATATTTTGTCGATTGAGTAATATACAAATAGGGTAATTTCGAGTTTGTACATTTGGAGTTGGGAACATATGGGACCCATTTTGCCCCCTTTTGAGGTTTCCACGACGAGTATAAATTATATTTTTTTGTTAAGGAAAGAAATTCATTTGTGATGTGGTGTGAAGCGTCACTGTCAACGAGTCAAGGTCAGGCCGAGGAGGATGGTGTTGTAAGGTTGGTTTGTGGTGATGACATCGCAAGAAAACGAGCTGAGGATTGCACTTATTTTGTTGGTAGATCGATATATTCTACAATGAGAAAGTACATGACCGATATGTCGATACCATTGACAAATACCTTTCTACACCGAGCAAGCGCATGACTGATATGTCGACACCATTGACATCTACCTTTGAACGGTTTGGAAGTGTTTTTTTGTTGATGGTGAGTTGTAGTTTGCTGATGTAGGTGAGTAATTAGGTGTTGATTGGTTTGGGTGGTTAGATTGGTCGTTGGATATTCATTATGAGCGGAGGACTTACCACTGTCTTTGGAGTATCTGGTATGGACGTTTGGTGCAACCATTGTCACACCTGCTTTCTTGTGGTTGTGTTTTATCGAGAGTTTATGATTGATTAACTTCTCATGAAGCTCCTTAAAGAAGATGGACGTGTCTCATGGACTAATAATATGCACTACTGGTAAATAGGGTTCGTCCAACCCTTTATGCACATAAACAGTTAGATCTTCCTTTGTCACTAGTGCATCAAGCGATGGCAACAAGTTTGGAGCAGAACTAATTTGTCTCATATAGACCGTTATAGAACCAACCCCATTCGTCATGGTGCACAAACCTCTTTGATCTGTTTCACATGACCTCAAGAAGGATTGCCATAGGTAAAGGCGTAATGCTTCCAAACTTTCATGTGAAGTTGTTGAATTTGATACGAAGTTTATAACTTTGGAGGATAGTGTGCCCAAAATTGCCCCCATATAAAAGCTTATCTTGTCAAATGTATGTTTTGTAAGCTGAATTCTCAGTGGTAGTGTTATGTTGAGTAGGGGATGGTACTTCGATTGTGCTGAGTATGTAGCCATCCAGATCATAGCCTTTGAGCGTTGACAAAATATATTGCTATTAGTTGAGGTAATTTGTAGGAACAAGTTTGATAATGTTTGATAGACCACAATTGCGAATGATGTTTTTGGTTCATAGGGATTGGAAAGGAAAGAGGCGTATTATGCCATTTGTTTTTCGAAGGTTTCGTCAGACGATGGATCTTTAGGCTAATACCATGTAAGAAGTAAGTTTCAGACGTGGTTTATTCCATAGGCAAGATGAGTACATATATAAGAGAGAGACGTAGAAGATAAGATGATAAGATTGAAACTAATCCTAAATCTCTCTAACTCCCTAACAATAGATAACATAAAATTTCAGCATAACAATATTGTTTACACAAGAATGGGTGAGATGTTCTCCAGGGGTGTCAATCATTTGATGGCGGAATTACCGGCGGTTAGACTGGTTGTGCGTGAAGGCCTGGAATGTGGATACTTTAAGGTGATTAACAAATCCGACTTTTAACATAATGATAATCTGAAGGTATGCGTTTCTTATTGACTGAATTTCGTATATATACAACAAACATATGTAACAAACACAAAACAAATAGGAGAGATACTAGATATACAAAGATTTGTGTTGATAAGATTAGGATGAGAAGATCGTATCATATTAGCCCTCCTTAAGCTGGAGGTGGTTGAAACGATGATATCAGTCATCTGATCCACTGACCTTGTAAACTGTAAACGAATAATGCCAAGTTGGATTTGACTACGGTTGGTATGACAATCTATTTCTATGTGCTTCGTGGATGAGAAACTGGGTTGTTTGCAATGTGAGTCGCGGATTGGTTATCACTATATAGCTTCATGCATGGGTTGACGATGTCATAACTTAGAGATCAAAGAAGGAAGCATAACCACAACAGTTCATAGGTTATAGCAGCCAAAGCGCGGTATTCGGCTTCTATAGAGGATCTACTCACTGTTACTTGTTTCTTAGTTTTCCATGAAATAGGAGATGTCCCAAGAAGATGACATAACCTGTGGTTGAACGACGTGTGAGAAGGAAAGCCGTAAAGTCCGAGTCATTGTAAGCTCGGATACATAGGTCATTGGAATTTGACATAAATATGCCCCGACTTGCTGCAGTTTTCAAATAACGCTGAAGTCGAAGAGCAGCTGCCCAGTGCGCCTGGTGTGGATCTTCCATCTATTGTGCTACAATGTGTACAAGCACCGTCCATATAATTGAAAGATAAATTAACCTACCAACAAGTTGTCTATATGGTTCGGGATATGTCATTGAGGGACTTATTTCGAGCTATAGTTTGTGGTTGGGAAACAACAAAGTTGTCGATGGTTTACAAGCTAACAAACCTGCATCCTGAAGAATATCCAACGCATAACGACATTGATTAAGCCACACACCATCTGGAGTGCGTACTATTTCGATTATGAGAAAGAAACGCAACAAGCCCAAGTCCTTAATATGAAAACAATGACTAAGATACGACTTGAATTTGGTTATCGTTAGCGGGATTGCTACCTATGATGATCAGATCACCTACGTAAACCAGGATTTGTAGTGAAATACATGATCTTTCATAAGAGAATAACGAATAATCAACTTGTGATTACAGAAATCCATACTTAATTAAAGCACCCATCAGCTTATGAAACCAGTTGCATGGAACCCACTTTAAATCATACAATGATTTCCGTAGACGACACACCTTTGTGCATTTGTGGATGTCGGAAACCTGCTGACAACATCATATATACTTCCTCAGAGAGATCCCCGTGTAAGAACACATTATGTACGTCCATATCAATGTAGTTGAGACCCTCTTTTTGTCCATTTTCTAACACCAGCAACCAAGCCTTATGACACTCTATATATCCGTTGGATCTCTACTTGATCCTATAGACCCATTTACAACTAAAACTTTTGAAGAGCATTCATCCCTAGTCGCATAGCCAAGTTCCAATGAGGAATGCCTACAACTTCTCCAAAAGTTCGAGGCTCGGACTCATTATGTATGGACTTGAGAGCACTTACATACGTAGAGCACGAATGATTATATGATAAATAATAGGCAAGCGAATAAGGTGTACCCGAGTTTGATGACGGAGTGAGTTTGCTTGCGCCGGAATCGATTGGAGTAAATGTTTGACACACGAAGTCCCTGAGTCTAGGTTGGGTTTGCTGAGAATTTCTATGAGTTACAGGTTGTGTGTTTGAGGGTGGGTTGATTGGTGCCGGTAACACAGGTAGGGCAGCATCAAAAGTATTTGCGGGAGGTGTGGTAGGCAAGGTAGGCGATGATGTGGAGTAAGAGAGTTTTGGAGAGATATATGTATTAGGGTTATTAGAATAGAGGGAGAGGAAACGGTGATTGGTTCAATAGAGGAGTTTGTAGGGTTAAAAAGAGAAGGAGAGGGACCGATGTCATCAAAAATTGAGTGATGAAAGGGTTTGTGTAGGTTAATGGTGTTGTGAGAGCATTAGTTAATCGTAAATGGGAAGATATTTTCGTAAAATACCGCATCACATTTTACAAATATATTATTTGAACTTATATCAAAAATTTTCCAACCCTTTTAATTATGTTGGTACTCGAAAAAATACATTTTCTACCCCTTGGGCTAAACTTATCGGAAATACAAGGTAGAATGGGGCAATGTTTTTGTTGGTGTTCGGTTGATCAAATACCATGATGATAGAATGCATTCCCTCAAAATAGAATGCTTTCCATCATGACCTTATTGGTAAATTGCCTTGAACCATTAAAGTTCGGGAAACATTTAACAGATTTTGGATATGGCCGAGAAAGACAACGTCTAATGATATACCACGTTTTGCGATTCAAGAAAAACAAACAAACATGTTTTATGGAATAAGATTTTGGGTTTGTTTGAAATACAATTATGAATAAGGTGGTAATGGGCAAGAAAGTAGAAATAAGGGGTGTTTTCTGTAATTTTCTTATTTGATTTTGTCACCTAACCCCTCACTACAAATTTCAAGCAGCCGTTTCAGATCGATCCAAATTATCTGGCCCTTCATATATCCCATCTCCAGTCCCTCTCTTCCATTCATCCACGTGGCGGGGTTTTTTTATTAAAAAATTTGAGAGATTATTTAGTGGTTCCGTTCAGTCTTAAAATAAACCAAATAAATGAACCGATTTGGTTTTAATTAAAACAGAAAATTTGGATTGAAATAAGGTTACAATAATAAAAAAAATCGAGAAGCGACCGGAAATCCTCATGATCGGAGCACCTAATGTCGGCAAGCACACCCTTCTCTCCATTATGCATCTTTCTCTTTGTTTATGTTTGCTTCTATTTGTTGATTGAGATTTAGGTCATTCAACTTTACTATATGCCTAGATAGTGTTAATTTTTGAGCACACATCTAGACGAAATCCCACTAATTAAGCTAGTGAGTATGGAAATTTGATTCTTACAAGTTTATATTCGTGTTTTAGCTTACTGACCGGCAATCCTCGTGATCGAAGCACCCAATGTCGGCAAGCACACCATTCTCCTATTATGCATCTTTCTCTCAATTCATTGTCGCCTCTATTTGTTTATTGAGTTGGCTGTTTTGATTACGTAGGATTGAGATTTAGGCCATTTACCTTTACTATATGCCTAACTGGTGTTAACTTTTAAGCACGCATCTAGACGAAACCCCTCTAATTAAGCTGGTGAGTATGGGAATTTGATGCCTACAATATGATATTTCAAGTTTTAGCTTGGATTAGGGTCGTTTGTGAATGGATCAATAGAGATTGTTGCAATGTCATATTAGAGAATTTAGGAGTTTATTAGCTTTGATTATGCTACATTATGTCTTGCAAGCACTTGAGTCTTTTTCATGCTTTTCTCATTGAAGTTAGCATCCTTCCAAAGATTATATTATACAAACTTAATCTTTTTGATGTTGAAGTTATTACTAAGAGATAGGTTTAGTAAGTTTAATACTACAGTGGGATCATCAAAACTATGGATGATGAATTGACCATGCATAATAGTCACTATTTTTCTAACTTATGTTAACTGGTTGTGCCTTTCGAGTTGTAGAGAAGCTCCCATTAGTATTGATAGCTTTACTTGAGAAATAACGCTCTTGATCTTGATCAAGAGCTTTATTTCTCAAGTAATTCTACAAATTACGAACTCATATACAAATAATTCTACAAAATTTTCTACCTTATGGATGATGAATTGACCATGCATAATGAATAGTCTTGATAATAGATTAGTGCCATACAAATAATTCTACAAATTACGAACTCAGATTTATTTAATACCCTTAAACACATCATCAAATAATGCTCTTGATCTTGTAAAGTAAAAATATGCTTAATTCCTTAACCTCAAAATTTTATTGTCTATTATGCTTATAGCTGATCCATTTACACCTAATATTGTTTCTTTACACCTCAAAAATTTATTGTCTCCATGGAAGTTACAACATTAGGAAGGTGTCATTGACATTGAAGAATTATATGGTGTGCTTGATCTGAACAGGCACAACAAACGTAACTTTACCTTCTTGAAGTGGATCTTTATGACCAATCTCCCCTAAAAGTTACCTAATGTGATTGTTTTCTTGAGAAGTTTTCGAGGAAAACTGACTTGAGTTTTGCACATGCAGGTACCATATTATTAGAAAACCTGCACAAGGTAATCTTTCACCCGGCCACAGGGATGTGTGCACTAAGAAATACAATGTTCGAGTCATTGTTCTTGGGTCCTTGTTTGGAGTCTGAACCATGGGGATACACACCTCAGAAGGCACTAACGATTAAGGGAAGAAATGTTTGCTTGCAAGGAGTGGAAAACCATCTCTTATTTGCAACTGCATCTTTCGGTAGAGCTAGGTGATGGCACCAAGGTTTGCTTGAATGTTGAATCCAATAATGAGACTGTTACAAGCACGTTTACATGTCAAACAAGGGACCAAGACTATGATATAGAGAACCAGTGGTTCAAGATTGTGAAAACTGCTAGAATGTGTAAGGTTGTGGAATCCATTAGGTAATAGACTTTCAAGGATCTAATTGATAAAGGTGTAGTTTCATATTTAAATAAAGAATAAATCAATCCAAGACATGTACAAAATAATCTTTGTAACGAAGTATCTTCACAAGATGTTTTGAAACATAATTGAGTTGACACGCAGGTACTTTTTCCCCACATAATAGTATACTATAGCACAAGCTAGTAAGTGACCTTGAATGACTATAAAACTTGCTGTTAAAATGACTATAAAACTTGCTATCAAATAAAAGAAATTCTCTTACAAGGCTTAAAATGACCTTGAATGGCTATCAAATTTGTTGTCAAATAAAAGAAATTGTCTTACAAGGCTTAAAAAATGCAATCACACATGGGTACATTGAAACTAGTTAGTAAAAAAATATCCCGTAAATCATGAATCAAGCGACATATATCAATAGAAGGTTCAACAAACAATCAAACAATGTTCAGTAGGAGGTTCGATCATCACACAATCACAACACTATCACAAAAGGAAGTTCAGCACACAATCACAACATATATGCCAACATGCAATATATATATCATTAGGAGGTTCAACAGACAATCAAACATCACAAAAATCATGGAGCTCAATTGATTCTCCATCATGAACACCATCCAAAAGCTTCACAAATGTGAGGTCCTGTAAAAAAAAAAGTTCACAAAAATGATCCTTGCAAAAATAAAAGAATATGATATTACGTGTGTAAAACTCATGCTTGAACACACTTGACCATATTCCACACTTGTTTGACAATTTAATTGGGACGGATCATGTTGCAATATTACTGTAGTGGATGACTTCTACATGAAAATGAATGCGGGAACTTTAGTTCAAAAGAACTTGTAGTACATGATCACAAATATGACAAAACAAATGATTGCAGGAGGTTCAGTTCAAAACAAGTTGCAGTAATTACACACAAGTATCGGGTCTCCAAGATGAGGATTAGGCATAACGTTCTCCACAGGATCATGCATAGTATGCTCAACAACGGTGGATATTTGTTGCTTCTTTGCTATTTTTCTTCGTGTTGTCTTTTTAAGAGCACCTAAAATCATTTTACTTGACCGAATTTCAGAATTTTGCTTTAATTTTATGCCTCTTATCCTCTTCAACTTGTCACTTTGACACATCGACACTTCTTCAATATTGGGAGTAGCATTTAAATCAACCTGTTGCTGCTTTAGGGTCTGCATCTACTAAACTTGCATTGATAATCATAGTGCTCCTTTTTTTGGCATTTTTTCGTCCATCTTTTCAAAATGTACTTTTTCGGAATTTTCAAATGCCTTTATGATAAAGTATCTTTAATATGTGACGACATAATATCCCGGCAAACTCAAACTTTCTACAACTGTAAGACATAACATCTTCTGTAAAATTATAGGAGACAACATAACTATAGTTCTTCATGCTTGGTTTGACAACATATCTGACAAAATTTACCGCATCAGCACAAGAAGATGAAGTCTCAATCTGACAATCATAAGCTCTACCTAACTCATCTTGAAAAAGTGAAAATACTTCTAGCGTATAAACATTCGCAACATGCTTCAAAATTTCCACTTCAAAAACTAATGCTATTTTTCTGTGGTTGGTTTTGAAATCTGATACCATCTCATCATATTGGCGATCATCAAGTAACCGCTAGAAGTGTTCGAAAAAGCGTCGCAGTTCATGTTTGTAACTTACATAGTGCTTGATCATGTCTGCACAAAATGGATTCCTTCCATAAACCAATGCCCATTTTTCTTTGACATTGAACAACCTCTTTAATCAATCATTTCTTTGCAAACTATACTTCTGCAACATCTTAACCCAAACATCTAAAAAATCTTCCTCATAATCATGGTCATAAACACAACTACTGAAATTAGTTGTAAATTCTTTAAAGCTCCCGAAAGTGCTACTGAAATGCGTGGCTGCATTCTGGAAAATATGCCATGCACAAAGTCGATGGTAAGTCTTTGGACATTGACAAGAAAGTGCTTTGGGCATTGCATCATTTTGATCAGTGAGTATCGTCATTGGTAGATTTTCACTCATAGCCTTGCAAATGTGTCAAATAACCACATGAACGAATCTGTTGTCTCATCATACAATAATGCAACACCAAAGATAATAGACTGCTTATGATGATTCGCCCCAACAAATAGAGCTATTGGGCGGCCATCCTTATGTTTATGATATGTAGTATCAAAGCATACTACATCACCAAAATCATCATAGTCGGATACCATTTTTCCATCGGCCCAAAAAATATTAGTTATCAAACCATCTTCGTCCACTTGAATAACATGAAAGAAGTTAGGATCCTCCAACTGCATCACTTTCAAGTACTCAAGAAGGCCACTTGTTTCACCTGACCTTACTTGTAAATTGTGCTTACCTCGTACGAATAAATCCAAGAATTTCACAACCTCCTGCTTGCTTAGCTATTAGCTCAAATGCATTTATGGGTGCAATATCTGATCCATTAGCCATTTCTACTTCTATTTCTTGAGATACTGAGACTTTTCGGTGTGATCTGAAGAGATGAGCCTTGCTCAGACTTGCCAATAAGCGATTATGCTCAACAACATAATTTTCAACTGTGAACTTGAAAGTATAACGACAATTAATTTTCAGCATAGCTAAATATCCAAACCTTGTTTCCGGTCGATGAGTTCTGTAAGCATCATCTCGCTTATCTCGTCCCCTCTTATCCTCACATGAACATACAAATTTCCTATCTACCAAGATTCCCTTAAGGTTATGTGACTTGCTTCTTCGTACCGAAAATCCAACTTCCATTGCATAAGCGTTGTAAAACTGATAAGTTGTCTCTTCAGTTTCAAATTCCATTCCGATCCTTCGTATCATCTCAATAGATATATTGGCATGTAACGAGTTTTCACTTTCATCATCCATGAATAAATCAATAGGATCATTATCCTCCTCAAATTCAAACCGTCTACGTGCTTCTCCATCATTTATAGAAGCATCCATTACCTTAACAAAACATATCAAACAATTACAAAGATTTCTATAAAAATAATTTCAGTTAAAACTTCCAGCCAATTTACAGATTAGATACGTGTAAATTCAATAAAAGGTTCCTACTTGTAGATTACTCTTCTCTAAAGGTTTCTGATTACAATTACATATTACATATGTTTAAAATTTAATTACAATTCAGTTAAAAGGTTCATGTTTACAATTTAATTTACAAATTACTCTTCCTTAATCTTAACAGTCTGAGGAATACATCAACAATTTCAGAGTTTTTTTTTTATAGATGAAAAGTCCATATTCACCTTATACTTGCAAGAATTTGTTTCTTCTTAGTACAAGTAAAAGTTCTTGTCTTCCTGATTACAAACGACTAATTTCATTTACACGTTAACTTTCAAAGGTTCATTTAAACGTTCCAATAATCTGTATTTTTCGAGCTTCTCTTCATATTGCACCTTATACTTGTAAGAATCTGTCTTTTTCAGTTAAACAATTGTAACACCCCGAATCCGTAGGACTCGAGGCGCTATTGGGCTAGGACCTCACAATGGATCTTGACCCTAGCCTGACAACAAGTTCACTGGATCTTACAACAAGGCACGTATAGATTAAAACAAAACATAAAACTGATATATATATATATATATATATATATATATATATATATATATATATATATATATATATACACATACATATCAAAAGGTAATACAGAAGAACCGCTTAGTACAAATCAAAATATATATCCGTATATCATAAATATCCCATAGCCCACGTATAAACCAAGTGTACAAAGCCCTCAGCAGATCACCCACTCTGGATCACTCTACAGCTCTCCTAAACTGCAAAGGATCTACAACACGGTATAAAACCGTTAGCTAACCATACACATATATATAGAAGATGCTAGAGCACAAACACACTTCAGGAATTATAACATATAAACATGATGTCACACATTTACCCGGTTAATTATCTTTAATAAGTCCAACACTGAAATAGTATATATATATGCATATGAATATATGTGACACGAGGAATATATATAATCCCCGCCTCTGAGTACTATAGCTAGTTGGAGTGGTATAAGCGCACCTTCCCGTATACCATAAGGAGTGGTCAGTGCCCTTCCCGTATACCAAAATTAGCCAGACTACAGAGAACTTCCTAGACTCCACTACGGGATGAAAGGCAAGTTGTCACATCCACTACAATGGGCGATCAATATATCATAGGTCGGTAATAAACCATATCGCATGCTATAAAGCATATAACAAACATCACTCATGCATACATCCAATATAAGGATGGTAGCTAAGTAAGTCCTATGGGCTTACCTCAACCTCAGAAGTAGTCTCAACCACGATCAACTCTCAAACACGGTCCACTCCCATCTGGAGGACAACACTGCCTAAAACAAGACATAACAAGGTATCAACTCCTATCCATCAAAGGGGTCACACCTAGACCCAAGGGATCCATAAGGATCATATCCTACTTATAAACCTCAAAGCCCTAACCGGCATATCTCTATATCATACTCATCATTCTATCCTCATACACATACCTAGCATGCTACTAACCCGCTCATACTAGGAAAGGAAAGGATCATACTACTCTAGGTAGATCTTGCACAAGACGCACCTGCGGAACGGAAAGACGCAGGGGCGGAACAAGGCAAACCGCAGGCGCGGCTAAGCTCGGCCGCAGGCACGGTGACAGTGCCCGCAGGCAAACGCAAGTGCGGCGCAGGCGCTGTGACACGGCTCCCGCAGGGGCGGCGACTTCTAGGCGCGGGGCGGCGACAGTGCAGAATGTGATCCCGCGATTCCTCTTCGGCTCTTCACGTGATCAAATCACATCTTCTTCATGTCATAACCACACACATACATACACAAGCACATTCCAACATCAATATACCTTTACATACATCTAATCCTAAGCTAGGCAAAGGAACCAAGAAAGGAAGAAGAGAAGAAGAAGAAGAAGAAGAAGACTTACAACATTTGTGGTCCTAGGCTGCAAAGAAGATCAACAACCTCAACAGCTAGCTCTCAAGCTCAACAACCATGCACAACATCAAGCTCCACCAAAGCCACACACAAAACCTCTTCCAAACCAAGAGGAATCCAAGCACAAGATCAAGGGAAAGAAGAAAGCAAGAAGGACGTGAGAACTGGAGAATGAAGATGGAAACCCTTGCTCAGAAGCCAAGGAAGAAACTTAAGGAGGAAGGGAAAGAAAGGGTAAAGCACAAGTCAAAGAGTCAACAAAGCCGGATGCAGCCGCAGGAAATCGCAGGGGCGGTAATCTTGAGCCGCGGGGGCGGCTAAGGCCAAAGTGGCTCCAAAGACTAAGGCTCTCACATCTCACTCCCCTAAAAACAAGTTTCGTCCCGAAACTTGTAAAATCCTCAAACCACTCGGACTCATAAGCCGAGGCACAACTCTCTCTATAACCTCAAACACGAGCATGGAGGAAAACATCATCTCCAGCAACAAGATCACTATACTATCCAAGGCATAGAGGAAAACCATCTCTAGCCAACTATAATCATATCACAAAGGCATAGAGGAAAACCATCTCTAGCCGTATCATACTCATAACAGAAAGGTATGGAGGAAAAACATCTCCAACAAAACTATGTCCACCAAAATAGCATGGAGGAATAACCATCTCCAGCTGAATCCTAATCATATCACAATAGCATGGAGGAAAGAGCCATCTCCTGCTATAAACAATAACCATACTAGCACAACAATATCTAATAAGATCATATATCACATCAAAGCTAGTATGAAGATAAACACATCATAGCATATAAGCACATCAACATAACACTCACCAAGATAGTACTAAGATCTACTCGTCGATCCTAGTGGTACATCTATCTCGGCATAGAACTCTGGATAGTTTCTCTGAATACTATCCTCAGTCTCCCATGTAGCCTCATCAGGTCCTCGTCTCGACCACTGTATCCTCAGCATAGGAATGTCCTTCGAACGCAGGCGTCTCATACCTCGTTCTAGGGCTGCAATCGGGTGCTCAATAAAGGTGTGGTCCGGCTCGACCACCAAATCATCATAAATCCCGATGTGTCTCGGATCTGGTATGTACTCCCTCAGCTGAGACACGTGAAACCCAGGGTGAACACCCTCTAATCTCGGAGGCAACACAAATCTATATGTTGCGCTCCCAACCCGATCTAGAATCTCGAACGGTCCGACATATCGGGGGCTCAACTTCCCCTTAATGCCAAAACGTCTAACACCTCGTGTCGGAGACACCCTCAGCCACACATGGGCTCCTACTCTGAACTCTAGAGGTCTACGCCTCCTATCTGCATAAGACTTCTGACGGCTTTGCGCATTTAACATCCTCTCTCTAATCAGTGCTACTCGAGCCACATCATCCTGAATCTGATCAGGTGTCAAACCACTAACATTGCTCTGCTCATCCCAGCATAACGGGGTACGACATCTTTGCCCATACAATGCCTCATATGGGGCCATCCCAATAGATGCATGTCAGCTGTTGTTGTATGAGAACTCAACTAGTGGGAGATGATCCGTCCACACTTGTCCCAATCCAACATACAAGCTCGCAGCATATTCTCCAGGGTCTGAATGGTCCTTTCTGACTGACCATCTGTCTGAGGATGGAACGCAGTAGTGAAGTGCAAACTCGTCCCCAGGGCAGTCTGAATCTGCTGCTAGAACCTCGAGGTAAATCGTCCATCTTTGTCTGAGACGATCGTCCTCAGTACACCATGGAGTCTCACTATGTACCTAGTGTACTCCTCTGCTAATCTGCTCACCGGCCATGTTTCCCGGATAGGGATGAAACGTGTCGTCTTTGTCAATCTGTCCACTATAACCCAGATAGCATCAAAGCTCCTGCTCGGTCTTAGCCCAGTCACAAAGTCCATGGTGACATCCTCCCACTTCCTCTGTGGAACATGAAGTGGTTGGAGTTCACCTCCAGGTCTGCAATACTCTATCTTGACCTGTTGGCAGGTCGCACATTGTGCCACAAATCTGGCCACATTGGGCTTCAGCCCTCCCCACAAATATAAACGTCTCAAGTCCTGGTACATCTTACTCGTACCTAGGTGTACTAAATAAGGCGTACAATGAACATCCTGTAAAATCCTTTGGCGTAGATCCGCATCAGCGGGTACACAGACGCGACCGCGGCGTCTCAACACTCCATCTGCTCCTAGCAGGAACTGTGGTGCTTCATCCCGAGACATCCTCTCTCGTATCCTCATCAGTGTCGGGCAGGTCTCCTGCTTTTGTTGGATTTCACCCAACAGATCAGGAAGAACCTCTAAAGTACGCTGCTGGGCATCCTTATCAGGAAACTGGATGTCCAACTCTAACCAGATCAGGTCTCTCTGTAACTGATGTTGAACTGTCAGCCTCGCAATCACCCGCTCTCGAGGCGTCTTCCTGCTCAAGGCGTCGGCGACAACGTTCGCCTTCCCTGGATGATACAAAATCTGCAGATCAAAATCCTTGATCAGCTCAAGCCACCTACGCTAGCGGTTATTCAATTCCCGCTGTGTGAAAATGTACTTCAGACTCTTATGGTTTATGAAGATCTGACATGTAACACCATACAAGTAATGTCTCTAGATCTTCAGTGCATGAACTACCGCTGCCAACTCCAGATCATGAGTCGAGTAATTCTCCTCATACGTCTTCAGCTGTTTAGGCGCATATGCTATCACTCTGCCTCGCTGCATCAATACACATCCCAAGCCTAACTTGGATGCATCACTGTATACCACAAAATCCTCTGTACCCTCTAGCTGTGCCAAAATAGGAGCAGAAGTCAGACGTCTCTTCAGCTCCTAAAAACTCTGCATACACTGATCAGACCATACAAATCTGGTAGTCTTCCTCAGTAGACTAGTCGGTGGACGGGCAATCACAGAAAATCCCTCCACAAAGCGTCTGTAATAACCGGCTAGGCCAAGGAAGCTACGTACTTCCTTGACGTTCGTCAGTGTAGTCCAAGCTGTTACTGCCTTAATCTTGGCCGGATCCACCTTAATTCCTTCAGTTGATACAACATGACCCAGGAATGCTACCTCTGGTATCCATAACTCACACTTAGAGAACTTAGCATAAAGTTATCTATCTCGTAGAACCTGTAGCACAGTCCTCAGCTACCCTACATGCTCCTCTCGGTTGCGAGAGTACACCAAAATATCATCTATGAATACCACCACAAACTGATCCAGGAAGTCGATGAAGATGCTGTTCATCAACTCTATAAAGATTGGTGGGGCATTCGTAAGCCCAAATGGCATCACTACAAACTCGTAGTGTCCATATCTGGTCCGGAATGCTGTCCTGTGCACATCCTGCTCTCTCACCCTCAGCTGGTGATATCCTGAACGCAGGTCAATCCTGGAAAATATTGTCGCTCCCTGAAGCTGATCTAACAAGTCATCAATACGCGGCAATGGATACTTGTTCTTGATGGTCACCTTGTTCAACTCTCTGTAATCTATGCACAGTCTCAACGATCCGTCCTTCTTCCGTACGAAGAGGACAGGTGCTCCCCATGGAGATACGCTAGGGTGAATAAAACCATTCTCAGACAACTCCTCGAGTTGCTTCTTCAGCTCTAACATCTCAACAGGCGCCATCCGGTATGGGGCCTTCGAGATCGGTCTCGTACCAGGCTCTAAATCAATACCAAAATCCACACCCCTTTGTGGCGACAAACTGGACGGCTCGACAAATACATCTGTAAAATCACAGACAACTAGGATATCCTCTAATGCTGGACTCTCCCCCTCCTTCATGGCATAACCATGCTTGATTTCCAAGGTCCCAGCCTCGGAAAACCTCTATCTATCCTAAGTCGGTAGAGAGGGTGACAGTCCTCCTACCTACATCTAAGACTGCCTGATGCCTATCCATCCAATCCATACCTAAAATGACTTCTTCATGCACTAATGACATGACAAAGAAGTCGACAAGCAAAACACGAGTCCCTACAGAAATGGGACAGTCACGAATCTCACGGGTACCTCTGACCCTACTACCATCGGGTAACCCTATACTAAAGGGTATCCCCTCACTCGTATCTAGACTCAGACGCTCAACACATGCATCAGAAATAAAGGAATGTGTAGCTCGAGTATCAAATAAGACTCTAACAGGTAAACTATGAATCAGAATGGTACCTGTAGCAGTCGGTGCAGCTGGCTCCTCTGCACTCCTCAGCTCAAAAACTCGACCATGTGGTCCTCTAGTATCCGTGGTACTCCCACCACGACCTCTGCCTCTACTCGGCCCAAGAGTAGATCCCTGAGTCGTAGGGCGATCTGGGACTCTTTGTTGTCCCTGTGTCTGTTGCGGCTGAGATGGCCTCTGCCCACCTCCCGCTACATTGGCAGGAGAAGAACCCTGCTGAGATGAAGCTCCGCCCTGTCGACAGTAAACAGCTCTGTGACCCTGTCTACCACAGGTGTAGCAAGTCACTAGTGTGGCCTCGTGCACTCTGCCACAGTTATAACACTGACGTCCCTTATCTGCAACCGGTGCAGATGAGGGGTGACTCTGGCGTCTCTGACCTCGCCAAACGCTAGCAGCTCCACCAGTACCACTGGTCTGCCCAGTACGTTGTCTCTTCTTAGACCCTCCGGTCTGAGAAGCTCTCCTCTGTCCAACTCTCTCCCTCTCATAATCAGAAGCCCGGTCCTGATAATCCACCAAGGTCTCACAGTGAAACCCTGCCATGTAAGTCCGGGTAGTATCCCTCAATCGTCGGGAAAAGAGATAAACATGCTGATCTGCAAGAGGTGCAGCTGGACCCAGCAAAGCTAGCTCCTCCTGGAATCTCGTAATAGCCTCTAAGACTAGTAAATCCTCAAAGCCAGCCTCCACAAAGTCCCGCAGTTTCTCCCTCCTCAGTGAGGTAGGGCAGAAACACTCTCTGATCATGGTCCTCATCTGGTCATAACTTAACTGGTGACCTGACCCCGTATAGACCTCCATCAGTGTTGTGCCAAATCCCTGAACAAGGTCTGCACCAACTCTATCTGCCTGTCTGCTGGACATCTAATAGACTCCAGAGTTGAGTCCACGTGTCCTATCCATAACTCGACCTCTAACCCCCCCCTTCCCAAAGAAAGGGGGTACTCCCATCTGATGAAAAGCCTTCAACCAAGTATCTGGTCGAGGCCCTCTATGCTCCTTAGTAACTCTAGCAATCTCAGCAGCAGGTGTCGGTGCAGCTGACACCTGAGTAACCCCGTGGGATCTCCCAGATGATCCCTCTTGTGCCCGCAGGTCTAGGGCGCGCCTACCTGCTCTGGCAGCCTCCTCAACGCGTCTGATATACGCACGGAAATCTGATCCACCCATGGAGACTCGATCAGAATCATCAGACTGGGCTCTATGTGATCCCTGTCTCTCAGCTGCCCCGTTCCCAGTCTCAGGAACGACGCTCTCAGCAACCTCCTCGTGAGTCTCCTCCGCTGCACGTGTACCACCAGCGGGAATCCTACCCCGTCCTCTACCTAGAGGGGGTCTACCTCTACCTCGTCCAGCTGCTGGTAAGGCTCTAGTCTGAACCATCTGCAGAGGACGTACGTAAACCTAACTCAGAAGGTTATATATATGCCATATGTATAGATATATATCATATCAATCACAACAGAATATCTATATATATCTATAATGTCGAGATCTTCAGAGCGGTGATGGCTCACGTACACACTATCCTAAAATATTTGTACTCATTTCAAAACCAAAACCTTTTGAAAAGTCATACCCCTTTCGGGTTCTGTTTATTTATATATTCGACCTTTATCGCAGATTGCAAGTGTCATTGTTGTCATCCTAAGGCTCTAATACCAACTTTGTAACACCCCGAATCCGTAGGACTCGAGGCGCTACTGGGCTAGGATCTCACAATGGATCCTGACCCTAGCCTGACAACAAGTTCACTAGATCTTACAACAAGGCACAGATAGATTAAAACAAAACATAAAATTAATATATATACATATATACACACATATATATATATATATATATATATATATCAAAAGGTAATACAGAAGAACCGCTGAGTACAAATCAAAATATATATCCGTACATCATAAATATCCCAAAGCCCACGTATAAACCTAGTGTACGGAGCCCTCAGCGGATCACCCACTCTAGATCACTCTGCAACTCTCCTAACCTGCAAAGGATCTACAACACGGTATAAAACCGTTAGCTAACCATACACATATATATATATGCATATGAATATATGTGACACGAGGAATATATATAATCCTTGCCTCTGAGTACTATAACTAGCTGGAGTGGTATAAGCGCACCTTCCTGTATACCATAAGGAGTGGTCAGTGCCCTTCTCGTATACCAGAACTAGCCAGACTACAGAGAACCTCCCAGACTCCACTACGGGATGAAAGGCAAGTTGTCACAACCACTACAATGGGCGGTCAATATATCATAGGTCGGTAATAAACCATATCGCATGCTATAAAGCATATAACAAACACCACTCATGCATACATCCAATATAAGGATGGTAGCTAAGTAAGTCTTATGGACTTACCTCAACCTCAGAAGTAGTCTCAACCACGATCAACTCTCAAACACGGTCCACTCCAATCTGGAGGACAACACTGCCTAAAACAAGACATAACAAGGTATCAACTCCTATCCATCAAAGGGGTCACACCTAGACCCAAGGGATCCATAAGGATCATATCCAACTTATAAACCTCAAAGCCCTAACCGGCATATCTCTATATCATACTCATCATTCTATCCTCATACACATACCTAGCATGCTACTTACCCGCTCATACTAGGAAAGGAAAGGATCATACTACTCTAGGTAGATCTTGTACAAGACGCACCTACGGAACGGAAAGACGCAGGGCGGAACAAGGCAAACCGCAGGCGCGGCAAGGCTCGGCCGCAGGCGCGGTGATAGTGGCTGCAGGCAAACGAAGGCGCGGCGCAGGCGCTGTGACACGGCTCCCGCAGGGGCGGCGGCTTCTAGGCGCGGGGGCGGCGACAGTGCAGAATGTGATCCCGCGATTCCTCTTCGGCTCTTCACGTGATCAAATCACGTCTTCTTCATGCCATAACCACACACATACATACACAAGCACATTCCAACATCAATATACCTTTACATACATCTAATCCTAAGCTAGGCAAAGGAACCAAGAAAGGAAGAAGAGAAGAAGAAGAAGAAGACTTACCACACTTGTGGTCCTAGGCTGCAAAGAAGATCAACAACCTCAACAGCTAGCTCTCAAGCTCAGCAACCAAGCACAACATCAAGCTCCACCAAAGCCACACACAAAACCTCATCCAAGCACAAGTCAAGGGAAAGAAGAAAGCAAGAAGGACGTGAGAACTGGAGAATGAAGATGGAAACCCTTGCTCAGAAGCCAAGGAAGAAACTTAAGGAGGAAGGAAAAGAAAGGGTAAAGCACAAGTCAAAGAGTCAACAAAGCCGGTTGCAGCCGTAGAAAACCGCAGGGGCGGAAATCCTGAGCCGCAGGGGCGGATTACTACACTAGCCGCAGGGGCGGCTCCACAAACCCGCAGGGACAGCTAATGCGAAAGTGGCTCCAAAGACTAAGACTCTTACAACAATCCTCCAAGGTTCATTTACACGTTCCAATTTAAAAACTTGAGAGGATTAAGGACGTGTTAGTTGATTTATGGTTTTTGTTTCCATTGAAATACATGGGTTTTTTTTTTTATTACAGGCAAGAAGAATGAAGAAAGTAAGGGGAGGGTTCCAAATTAAGAAGAAAAAGTGTTACCTTTTTATCGATGTTCCCGATTACAAAGGAGTTAGTGTTTTGTGTTTTCTCTAACGCAAGTTCAGAAGGTTCGGTGAAGATTAATCGATGTGAATCTCTTATCTGTTTTTTAATTACTGCATCCCTATTTCAATCCAAATCTTCTGTTTTAATTACAAAGGAGTTAGTTGTAGCTATGGCATATTGGTAAAGTCAAATGGCTCTTTTTTGCATTATGCACACAGAGCCGAGCTCGAACCTTAGTCCCAATCTCCCATCATGTTTTAGATTTTTTTCCCCTTATGTAATGAGGTGCACATTTTCACTTTTTTTATTGCTGTTTTTTTCATGCTATTTGTATCCAAGAATTCATTACTTTTTTTTTTTTCATTTTACATATCTATAGTTCTCCAGTTTTTATTTTGTGTTAAATGTTACTTAAATTTTATTTTATTTATTATTATTTTTTCAATTTTCCCTTTTATTTTGGCATCTTTGGGTTAATACATTACTTTTTTTTTTGTGTAACCTCTTGTTTTTTTTTCTTTTATATGATGATTTCTTTTCAATTTATGTTAAAAATAATATAAATATATACGATAAGTTTTTTCTTTTGAAACAATTTTCAGTAAAAATATTGCACATGTTTCTAATTAACCAAAATATTGGTTTATATACCTAGTTATTATTTTAACCAATAAATTACTTGATTTTTAACTTTTAATAGTTATATGTACGCAACCATTTATGTTTAAATGTGGTTGGTGATATATCTTGATAATAAAATGTGTTAGCTTAAATTCTAATCAAATAATTTATATGTATATTCTTATTATGTCAAATTTATATTTAGCACATGACCTTTCATTGGACGGACCAGATGATTTCGATTGATTTCAGATAGCCTGCAGAAGTGCAGAGTGTAGTCGATAACTTTTTGGGCGAAAATGGAGTCGGCAGCGCTCGCAGCAGCAAAACCTGCCATCAAAGTCGGTGCTCTTTGTGGCTCACTTCGTCAGGCCTCCTTCAACCGCGGCCTTCTCCGAGCTGGTCCTCTCTCTTCATCTTCTTCCCCTTTCTCATGCTTGTTCTTGCTGTATCTCTTTTTGCTACGTACAATTTTCGGTAATTTCGATTCTGTTTTTCAGCGACGAAGATATGCTCGGAATCGATCGATGGAATGAAGATTGAGTACATTGACATTGCTCCATTGCCGCTGCTCAACACTGATCTCGAGGTCGGTGGTAGGTTTCCACTTGTTGTTGAAGCTTTCAGGAAGAAGATTCGAGAAACTGATTGCATTCTCTTCGCTTCTCCTGAGTACAATTACTCTGTTACCGGTAAGATTTTCTCAATTCTTTTGCTCTTACCTCAAATTGCTTGTTTTTTCTCTCTCTCTATTTTCTCAATTCTTTTGCTTCACCCGAGTGATTGATGATGGATATTTCCAAATTTTCTTTTCTGATTTGCTTCTATATCACCGTATGCGATGTTTTGTTACTCGAGTGCTGGAATTCTCTCTATCATTGGTACTATAGTCCAGTATAGGTATATTGAAGAGTTAGACGCTAACAGAGTGTGGTTTATATAAACGTATTTACTAGTTTTGCACTTTTATGGTAAAGTGATGCTTGAAGAGATAATTAAGATTTGGTCTTCCATTTTTTCTGAATGAATTTATACAAGCTTCATTTTAGGAGTAATCCTAGAAAAATACAAAAATCCTATACACTAGATAGTCTATATCACAAAATATATATCCATGTAGCAGGGAAACTCCAAATGGCCATCTTCTCATACTGAGAAGTGAGAAAGCCGAACCACTTGTTTTCTGTTTCCGCTTCCTTTTCCTAAGAAAACTCGGAAACAAGAGAACACACTACATAATAATATAGCAACTATGACGTTCTCCATTTTCATATTGTTTCAGGTTTCTGGCATCTGTTTCTGTGGAACATAGCAAAATATACCATCAATGCTTTCATAAAAAAAATAATATACCACTAGTACTGATGTTAAAACAAGTTTGCTACAACAGTAGATAATATTTTGGTCTTGCCAAAGTGAGTGATTCATGTTTGCTTCAGATTTTCTTGTTTGATTTGCATGAATCTCTGACTTGCTTTGGAGATTGTTTATTTGGTCGATAATCTTCGTCCTTTTATGTTTTTCCCTTCTCCCATGGCTATGTTAGTATCATGAAGTCGTCCTTCCAATTCTGTGGCCTTTGATGTTATACCTTTTTAGACTAACGGATATGGGAAATGTTTCTTTCAATATTAAGTAATTTTAAAAAGTCATTAGGCTTGTTGTGGACTAGGTTAACAGTAGGAGAATGATGTAGCATTTGAATTGAATTTATTCTTTCTAGAAAGTACTTATCATGATGATTAATCACATTTGATCATTAAAGAGAGATGAGCTGGGTTTGTCGAAGCTTATCCATTGGATGTTGGAGTTGTTATTTGCGTGATGTGTTTTTCTTCTGTTTTTGTATTATTAATGGATCTTTTAGTCACATATACATGAACATGGCAAATGTAATCTTGGGTTTGAAATGTGGGGGCATATACTTTTGTCTCAACATGAGACTGTTTATGTGCTTTATGTTGAAAGTACACTGCTTGTTGATTTGGCTTTTTCGCTGTTTTTGCTTCTAAATGATTTGCTTCACCCTTTGAACTATATGCTCCTAACGTATCAAGTAGATATGTTGATCTTCTTGGACTTTAGAAGATTGTTGAAGTTTGAGTAGTTGTTAATGTGATTAGTTTTAGTTGTTCGTATATACCCAATAAAAAAGTTGAAGTTGTTTGTAATTGGTTACAAAAAAAATCTTAAAATACAGTTTGTGGAGATTTTTTTTTTTGGTTTTGGATGCTATTGTCTAGGGCGTTAATCTTTATTACTTTCTTTTATCCCATAACTTTATGCTTATTATGCCAATAATAGCCTTGTCGGCCCATGTATAATAAAATTATTTAAGGCTTACTACACTTTATACTTGAAGGATGCCATCAAGTGATGGCCATTTAAGCTTCACAGTAGGACTTCTGAAGAGTATGGAATATTTATAATGTACTTTTTCTGCTGTTTTTGCAAACTAATAACTAACATTTTAAATGGTCATTCATAAATTTGATTGGCATCGCTTGAGAAATTATGCTGTTTTAATGATTTCAACAGTGGCATCGCTTGAGAACTTATTATCTTCGACATGCCAATAATACATTATTTTGTAAAACATCCAAAGAACACTAAATTCTCACAAAGTAAACTCATGATTCCGTATTAGTTCTTGCTAAGTTGCATCTCTAGTTCTTGTTTCTTCCTCTAGCCCCTCTGAAAAATGCAATTGACTGGGCATCAAGAACTCCCAATGTCTGGTCAGACAAGGCTGCAGCTATTCTCAGCGCTGGTGGCGGCTTTGGTGGCGGTAGATCCCAATACCATTTACGCCAAATTGGAGTCTATCTCGACCTTCACTTCATCAATAAACCTGAGTTCTTCTTGAACGCGTTTCAACCCCCTGCCAAGTTTGATGAGGATGGAAACTTGATAGATGAAGCAGCCAAGGAAACAATAAAACAACTCCTTCTGTCACTGCAGGCTCATACTTTGCGACTCAAAAACACATGCTAAGCTCAGGTAAGTAAGTTTGAAGATTGAAGCTAAACTATCTGATCAGTCCAATGGGCTTTTGTTTATGGGCTTCCGGCCCAAAGCTTTCTTTTTCTGTACCTCGAAAAGATCCATCAAAGAAACCTGCTACATTATTGCTCAGGTGTACAACGTGATTGAATGATGCGTAAAACATCCCTAACCAGTCGAAATGATGAGATGTTTTACGCGTAATTGGGATGCACACGAAGAGGGTACGGATGTGCAACATGTTCCCTTCTTGTTCATCATTTACATGCAAGGATTTGAGTGGATTCTAAGCCTCTTACAAGTGCCTATTATTCTTTCATGAAAAAGCGATTGAAATCAAGTCTGACGTATTGAACGTTGTGCTTGTGTGAGACTGAACGCATGGCCAGAAGAATACCGGGATATATAAGTCCCGTGAATTTAATCCGATCTTATACGTAAAGGCTTTAACTTTGGTCCGTTTGGTAATGTAAGATTACGTAGATGAAGTTGTAGATGAAAGGAATTATTTAGATGAAAAAGGTAAGGAGATGAGTATGAAAACAAGTAAAATGATTGTTTGGTAAAATGAGTACAATTGTTGATAAAAATACGAAAAAGTACATGTTAAATTTTGTTAATTTTGTTGTATATGAAATAGATGAAAAAAGAAGAGGAGTAAAAATGATATTTTAGCCACAATAATCCATTTTTTATAATCAAAGTTTAATAGGATTACGAAATCTCGTAGTCTAATTCCCTTAATTTCCATAATCTAATTCCTCTTATTCTTTATTTTCCCCTCTTGATTCTCATGACATAATATCTTAATTTTTACCCCTATAAAGCAGAGCCTTCGTGTCCTTTTTGATTAAGTATAATGACGAATTCAACATGTAATCTAAGTGCACCGTCTTTTTTAGTTTTTTGAAATGATAAATGCATAATTTAAAATATTTTATGTATTGAGCTTTTGTCGATTTTATATTATAAGTTGGTGGACTATTATTATTTTGTACATTTTATAGACTATTTTAATTTTTTTTGGTGATAGGAATTATTAGTATTATTGTTTCATAACAATAATTATAAATTATTAACATAACACTCTTGATTGAGAAAATGTGAATTCATTTTGAACAAATAATTTTGTTTCTTTCTTAAAAATAATTAGAAGTCTGAATATAGTACGGACTTGATCGCTAGTTAAGTATAAAAAATTGATTAATCCAAATAAAACTAGCGTAATATAGGTATATATCACTCTTGGTTGCAGAAATTTGATAAATTTAGTACCCATCAAATGTTTGATATCTTTCAACCACTACCAACTGAACGACCCTGAATGTGGTAACTCATGTCATTATTGAGTAAATAGGTGTTTTTCTTTAAAAAAATATTTATTCCATTTACAAGCTGAAGAATAAACACATTGTGAATTATAGAGACAACCCAAATCATTTTTCCGGATAATCTTTAGGAAATTTATGAACAAACGCAAATCTTTCATGAAAAATTGTCGTTGAAATGATCCCAGATACAAAATGTTATACAAAAAAATATGTAATTTGATGAGATTCCCGAAATTAATGTGAAATTAGAAGCAATAAATTGGTTAGGGCAAGAAGAATTAATTGGAGTGAGAAAAGAGAGAAGGTGGGAGACCATAGCAACGTTAAGAGCTGACATAAATGACAACCCTTAAGGGGACACTTTTTTTTTTTTGTTCTTCACAACACACCTCAATACCTCATTGGAGTCATTGCTCATCAGATGAAATTCCAAAACCATACACCAATTTCCTAGATAGCTTAGACTACGGGTTACAATCAAGTCCTGGACCCACCTCCTTCCTCATCTTATTATACCCTTCTCTTTTTTTTTGGAAATTTCGGATGGTATCATGTGGTCTGAAATTTTTTCGGATTTTGCCCAGAGATTTTTTTTAGTTCGGATGGTGTCCTTGTGTTTTAATATGTTTTGGAAAATGTCCAACTCTATTTAAATTGTAGAGGAATGTCAACTAAAATCATTTTTTTTAAGTGAGAAGAACTTTTTAAAAAAGAAGATGAAAGAGGCTAAATATTTTACATATTAAAATTAATTTAAGTTGACATCCTTCTACAATTTAAATGAAATTGGCCATTTTCAGGAAAATATGAAAACACAAGGGTACCATCTGAACTAAAAAACCTCTGAGCAAAATCCGAAATACCCCAAACCACAGGGACACCATCCGAAATTTTCCTTTTTTTTATTATATAAACAATATTTAATTCCATGTTTTTCTATAAATTTTTAACTAGGTATTTCCTTTGTACTAAACTTTGTAATGAAAAAAAAAAAGTGTTTTGAAAATATCAATAAGAAATAAAAAAAATATAGATCAAATTTTATTTGTAGATAATTTAAATATTAATAAAAATATTATTTAAAAAAATGACAACAACCACTAAACCAAATTTTGTATAAATCTTCTTTATTCAAGTAATTGAATAATGAAGATTATATCAATTTATCGTAATTATCCTATTTTGATCATCGTTGATGTGTTCAGTTATATATAATATAATTATAACAAATTATATATATAATCGTTGAACTCCTTCTATTAAGCTATTATTAATTGATTTTAGTACAAAACTAAAATATAACTAAACTTACTTGTAGATACATAACATTGTCTAATCTCCATTAATACACCGAAGGTCGGATCATTTGACTTATCCGAATATATATATATATATATATAATAAAATCCAAAGTTAATAATCGTCCATGTAAACATAAAAATTGGGCTCACAATATGATTGGTAGCCAACATAACCTCAAAATATGCATTAATGCATGGTTGTTAGGACGAGTGAGGATGACAATCATGAGTAGAAAGAGAAGACACGAACTCTCACTCGTACTTCATAAGTGGGAAACCTCTTTGTCTTCTAAAGGACGAGTCTTCACTTTTTTCATCCTACAAACTAACATTATATATAACATAAATGATAAACTGTGTCGTCTTCTTTGTGGGCTTGGTGGGCCCTATTGGGCCTTACTACGTTCGAGGCTTTGACCTCACACCCCTTTTTTCTTAATTTTTTAAAATATAATATACACCATCATTATCATAGTTAATTAATATATTACTTATTTGAAGTAAAAATAAAATGTGATTGGATAGAGAGAGAAAGAGCAGGCAGCACGATCATTCCGTAGGATCCGGTGTAAGAACTGTGTTTGTCTACTCTCTCCTTTTTGCGTCATCTTTTACTTTTTTAATATATAAATTAAATTATTTCATCACTACTTTTCGGACTTTTGCTAACCAATAAGATCAAGTTTATCCAACTGTTTTATAACATATTTTAGTCTAAATTCACGTATTAATACGGATTTGTGTGTTATGATTTTTTTAATGATGAAATATTTATAATTAAGTTTGTCATTTTAACGTTTAACTATTATCGATACATAATCAACTTTTTACTTTCTTAAAAATTACAAAAGTAAAGGACAAGTGTATAAAGTAGATATAAATATAGATAAATACTTTGAACAAGCTTTTAAAGCTAAGATAACAATTATATAAAAATAAGAAGCTATTCAACAAACTTTACCAACAAGATTATACAGCTAGAGATATTTGTTTTAAAAAATTTGATTGTATAATTATATATAAGAGTTATAAATACTAAAAATTTGATTGTATAATGAATGGTAGAATATTGTTCCATTAAGTTTTTCTTAAGATCATTTCTTAAATACACTCTAAAATTTTCTATTAAACTTTATAAATACTAAATTATTTATTTAAAAACTTTAATAACTCTTTTTTGTCTTTCTTATAATAACAAAAAAAACACATAGTTTTATTTAATGAAAAAACAACACACTTGCATTAGTAATTTGGCTATTCATTTACATATTAGATATTAATTTAATCAAATAAAGACAAAGTTACACGCATGAATATTGTCATACCTAAAAAACCAAAGACCTATATATGAAAATAGTCCATAGATTACTCATATTTTTAACACATAAAAAAGTCCATAATGATACAATACACATTTTAAATATTTTAAATAGTAAGCACAAAATAGTAAAAATTTGTCAAAGCTCACCAACCAATGGAAGTAATAAAACAATATCGTGGCTGCCCCCAACAGTTTTGTTTATGAATACTTTAAGGAGGAGATTCCGGAGACAAAGATACAACAAAGGACGAGGAGGTCTTTTGTCATTCCATTTGGCTCTAACCCAAATGCTTAACTAAGGTCAAATTTGTATACTAGGCAACTAATTATGTCATAATTAATAAACACTATTCTAAGGAGGATAAACACATCAAATGGTCCCATCTTCCCTTCTTTTTCAGGTGATTTTGTAATTTTATGAATATACTTTGTTTTGTTGAATGTGTAATGATTTAAATATTTTAGTTTTTCCAAATATATATATATATATATATATATATATATATATATATATATATATATATATATATATATATATATATATATAATTTTGCATAAATTACCCATTAAATTTGGATTTTTTAGGAAACCACCCTTGGAACCTTTTGTTGATAAAATATCAATAGCCCCTTAATTCGATAAATTTATATACTATAAAAGGTGATTTTATGTAAATTTCGTTTATTGTGTGATCTAATGCAAATTGGCATATCTAAAGGTAGTTTACGCTATTTACCCAAAATAAAACAAGGATTCTACTTTCTTTCTCTTCTGTTCTGCTTACGGCTTACCCATCAATCCAACAGAAGAAACAGCTCAGACCCCAAACCTCCCTTTTCCAATTTTTTTTTTTTCCAGAGAATTCCAAAAGGGGACCAAAACCTAATTCTGACGAATCAAAACCCCAATTCAAAAGAATACTCCTCCTGATTTCTAGTTTTTGTTCAATTTGGTCATTTGGGTGCTTGAGAACTATAGACCCTTCTGTTGCGTTTGCTGAAAAAAGTGAAAACCCAAAAGGTGCTTTGCTTATCCTCCAATGGAGGGTAGACTCCTTTCTTGCTCCTGATTTCTTAAACCCCATAAATAATTTCTGTTGATTGTATGATGAGCATATTACAAGGGGCGACAAGGAGAAGGGCAAACAGCATTTTCAGCACAATGTCAGTAGCACATGTAGATGATGATGAAGAAGAAGAATCTGAGGTGTATCAAGCTGAGAAAAGGTTCCCCAATGGAGATTTATACACAGGGATGTGGGCTGATAATCTACCGCAGGGTCATGGTAAGTACCTCTGGTCTGATGGATGTATGTATGTTGGTGAATGGCTTAAGGGTAAGACTACTGGAAAAGGTAGGTTTAGTTGGCCTTCAGGTGCTACCTATGAAGGTGAGTTTAGGAATGGATATATGGATGGTAGAGGTACTTATACAGGGTTTAATGGAGATACTTATAGAGGATCTTGGGTTATGAATTTGATGCACGGACAAGGTACTAAGAGGTATGCAAATGGAGATTTCTATGAAGGTGAATGGAAGAATGAGTTTCAAGAAGGGCAAGGTAGGTATCAATGGAGGAATGGGAATCATTACATTGGTCAATGGAAACGTGGGATGATGAATGGAAATGGGGCTTTTGTTTGGGTGAATGGAAATAGGTATGATGGATTTTGGGAAGATGGATTGCCTAAGGGAAGTGGGACTTATCGGTGGTTTGAAGGCGGGTTTTATGTTGGTGTTTGGAGTAAGGATCCTTTGGATCAAAGTGGGACTTATTACCCAGCTTCTGGGGGCGTATCCGAGTTGAGTAATGTGGATTGGAATCCTGAGAAGATATATTCAGTTGACTTGTTTGGTTGTGTTGTGTGTTCTGGTGAGAAGATCATGATATACCCTTCTGAGAAAATAATGAGCTTGCCTAGCTTTGATGGGGATTTGTTGCATAAGCAATCTATTTGGAAGCCATCTAATGAGGTCAAACCGGCGAGGAGGTCTGTTGATGGGAGAGTGATGAATGGAGGGAGGTATAATGGTTGGGATGATGATAGTGAGGCCACTCGGATTGGTCTTGTGAAGAATTTAAGTGATGGTATTGCGAGCAATCAGCTTGAGGACCACGCAACTCCACGGCAGCTTAATCCTATCGTCTTGCCTAAAGAGATCAAGAAACAAGGTGTGACAATTTCTAAGGGTCACAAACACTATGATCTCATGCTCAACTTGCAGCTTGGGATAAGGTATAATTCTTCTATGGTTATAATTCGCTTTCACAATTTTGTAGTGAAGGAAATAGTTCTTGTCTTGTAGGGAAGATAGAAAATTTCAAGATAAGTCAAACCATCAATTATTGGCAGTTTTCTGATACTAATACGCCATTCTATCATCGACGAGGATGGTTTGATATGGTTATAAGTTTAAATTCTAGGTTGAGATGCAAAGATGGTTGCGACTTCTGATACGGGCAAAAGTGATAACTGATTTAGTTGACAAGCTCTCTTGCCTAATCAAACAAAAATGTGAATAACCCACAATACATTCATTTTATTGTTTATTGGATGTTAATTTTGGTTAAACAAAGCTTTTTGAGAAGTTTGATTGTCTACTTGGTTGGGATAATGATGAATTATTTGCTTACTGCCTTAGTCACCAGTTTTGGTACTCCTTTGCAGACATTCAGTAGGAAGACCTGGTCCAGCTATGACGTTCGATTTGAAGGCATCGGCTTTTGATCCCAAGGAAAAAATATGGACTAAATTTCCTCCTGAAGGATCCAAGTGTACCCCACCTCATTCATCTTGTGATTTCAGGTGGAAGGATTACTGCCCAAAGGTTTTTAGGTAGGTCTTGTGATTTCAGTGATGTTCATGCTGTCTTTTCAAAATATTCTTGGAAAATACTACAAGTTTCTTTTCCCTTGCTTGAAATTTGTGTTTAGTTTTGATATATGAGAAGTTTGATTCTTCCATTGTTTTAGATTTGATCTATATCAGCTTAACATGTCTATGTAGATGGTTCCTTCATTGATCTTTTCCTGTATGCTTAGTTTAAGTGTTAGACTTGTGTCGTTTACTTGTTTACGTAACATATCAGAGCTAATATTAATTGCTTACACCTTACATGCTTGAATTCAGGACACTTAGAAAGTTGTTCAAAGTTGATGCAGCAGATTATATGCTTTCAATATGTGGCAATGATGCACTTCGGGAACTTTCCTCCCCAGGGAAAAGTGGGAGCTTCTTTTACCTAACTCAAGACGATAAGTATATGATAAAGACAGTGAAGAAGGCAGAAGTGAAAGTGAGTTCCTCTACCAAACACTTTCTTTCAACATAACTTGTATTGAATAAATGCTGATTTTGTAACTTTGATTTGCCTAATTTTTCAAGGTGCTTTTAAAAATGCTACCGGCTTACTACAAACATGTTCGAGCATTCGAGAACACCCTAGTCACAAAATTTTATGGACTGCATTGTGTAAAGTTAACTGGAGCTGCACAGAAGAAGGTGAGATGAAATGGAAGATTTTATGTTGATCTTATGAGCTACTCAAGAAATTCTGATACTCATTATGACACTGACTATCCAGGTGCGGTTCGTGATAATGGGAAACCTTTTCTGTACAGACTATTCAATTCACAGGCGGTTTGACTTGAAAGGCTCCTCCCATGGCCGCACAACGGTCAAACCCGAGTCAGAAATCGATCCAACTACCACCCTTAAGGATCTGGACCTTAATTACATTTTTCGGCTACAGAAGTTTTGGTTCCAAGAGTTTTGCAGGTCTAATTATCTCCCGGTGATTTTATTTAATACAGTCTTTATGTTATTTTTCTTTGTGAAATTGAAATTTTAGCCTTCCATATGCAGGCAAGTTGATAGGGATTGTGAGTTCCTTGAGCAGGAGAGAATTATGGATTACAGTCTTCTAGTTGGACTTCATTTTCGAGAATATGGCTCAAAAGACGCGGCTAAAGGTTAGACTGACCGAAAAAGAGTAAAAACATTATCTTCTTGTTGTATTTCTTCTATTTGAACAATGATTGATTACTGAAGACTGAAGAGAAAGTTGTATTTTCAACTTCCTGCAGGAAATACATCCCCTCACATTTCAAGGGTAGACGAATCAGATCGAAACGTCCTTGATCCTGCTCAGTAAGAACCTATCCCTATTGCTTCTTTGATTATGCCAAACTATACATACATTAATTTTAGAAGAGGTTTAATATTTACACTCAATTGTCTAATCAAACAAATTTCTCACTTTTTAATCATTTTCACCTAATTAAATTATATTCTCTCCACTCTTTATAATTTTAAAATTCTAATATAAATATTTAATGTTTGATTGGACAAATTAATTTCATATAAGTTTCACTTCTAATATCAAAATGTGCAGGTGGGCACCCATTAGACTAGGCATCAACATGCCTGCAAAGGCAGAACTCACGGTTCGAAGATCAGTTTGGGAACCTCAGGTAACTGGAGAACCGACAGGGGAGTCATATGATGCCGTCCTCTTCTTTGGTATCATAGACATTCTCCAAGACTACGATCTCAGCAAGAAGCTTGAACACGCGTACAAATCCTTCCACTACGATTCCACTTCCATCTCTGCTGTTGACCCGAAGCAATACTCTAGACGGTTTCGTGATTTCATTTTCAAAGTATACGCTGAGGACACGTGAAGAAGAGCCTAAGCCACATTGTTCTTATGGTAAATAAAAATTTACCGCGGATCAACCCTGATTGTTTAGCCATGGATCTTCACAAGGCACTCGGGGGGGTCAAATGCAGCTCGGTATACATTGCCACTATTCTTCTCTAATCATAGGCATAGATTAACGGCTGATGTAGTCGAAGGTATAGTCAGCGTAACATATCGTATAGGAAGTTACCTTTCACGGTAAGAAAGCTACTCTCCTAAAGAGTCATGTTTTGCTAGTGTAAATGAAATTAACACAAAGGGGTAAGCTACACAGATTGGATAGCAGCTTCTTGCATCTCTAATCTTGTGAGCTGAACACATTGTAACCAGTTACTACATTGCCAAATGTAGTAACAAAATTTGTACATATACTTTATTCATTTAACCATATTGAGAATTTCCTTTCCGAAATCTCGCTACTACTATGACAGACTGACCCATGACTCGTTTCGTGTTCTATTATCTCGTTATCAATGTACTATCTGATGCAGGACAATACGAGGAGAACGAGTCCGAAATGCCGCTGGGGTTTGCTGGCTTGAAAGAGTTGAAGTCATGACTGTAGTATGGTATGCCACTACTTAAGACTGGTTCAAAGTATTAAACAACTGTCAGTGAGCAAATATCTTGCAAGATGGTCTCCATGTCTTAGGCTTCCATGTTTTGTTTTTTAGTATATGATTGTTTATGTGTAGATACAGTGAACTGACTTGGTACTAAGAGATGTGGGGATTGAACATGGGATGATTGTGATTTGTGTTATGTATGTGCGTGCGTGCAACAATGATGGCCAACCATTTTTTTTCTTTCTTTGTATTAGCTTTGAATGTTCAGTTTGCCTTGGTCCCCATTGACAATGTAAGAGATGGAGGAAAATGTGACTCAATATGGATATCCCATTGATCTTATCCAAAGAATTTCTCTTCAAAAATGAAAAACACTTGTCTTAAGAATTTAAGGTGTCGTGACTTAACACTTATGCATATTTATTGGGTTAGACTTGGCCTTTACTTATGTTTTGCTAAAAAACTTCTTAAATTCAGTTTAATATAATTGTGAAATGATACTTTATTACACAAAATGTGCAAAGTAAGCCCGAGGAGTAGGAAAGGTTGTGCAAAGCAGTCTAGACTAGCTATTTCGGATACGGTCTGGACCGAAGGACTGTAATTTTCAGAAAGTCATATCTAGAACAGGAATACGGCCGGACATGTCAAGCCCATTCCGGACCGGATTTTCACGTATGAGTGCATGCATGACTGTCATGACTTACCAAAATTTTGCACACATGACTAGCTTGGACCGAAATTTTCCCTCATGTTGGTTCTCTTTTTCTTAGGTTTTTTTAAAAAGTTTACTTCTTTTTTTTTTTTTAATCCAACCCGGTTTATCGGTTTTTATGGTCTTGACCAAAAAATTAGCTTCAAGGAAAATTGTGCGGTCCAGTTCAAAACTACAAAACATGAGTGGTAAGTAAGTAATTCCTTTACGCGTAGTGACCATTGGATGGAGGTTTTGTTTCTCGGGTTTCTTATCGTCCTCGCTGATTCTCGCCTCTGTTAAGGTACCAGCTTGGATGGATGTTCTTGATCCTGTTTGAATTCCTTGAAATTTTGTCGATCTCAATTCCTTGGAAATTTGTCGATTCTTGCTCACGTTGCTCGTCTCTCGAGTTGCCGAGTTGGTTATAAGTTTATTGAAGGAGACACACTAAAAACATTTAAACTACCCAAATCACTTTTTTAATAAATCATTGTTAGGATTTAGTTTATCTTGTTAAAAATTTAGAAATTTTACAATCGAGTCGAGGCTATTTACCCAAAACACTCTTTTAATAAATTATTGTTAGGACATAGTTTAACTTATTAAGGATTTAGAAATTTTATTATCGAGTAATTCATCGGATCTAAATCGAGACTAGAATACAAGACCACCGAACATTGAGCTTTATATCACAAGGAGAAAAGAATATTAACAAAACTTGAACCATAACACAACCTAACGTCAAAACGATACACTTTTGGGGTTGCCAAAATCCTTTGAACCTGTAATCTTGAGTTGATTTATCCAAAAAAAAACAGGGTCAAGTTTAAAGTCCTTTTGATATGAACTTTTGGATCATGCAAAGTCACTTGAATTAGGATGACAACCCTTCACAAAACATGTTTGGTACATTCGTAGATGGCTTTCTCTTTGATTCCTTGGCTCTCTTCATTACTAAAGGGTTCAGTTGGTAAAGACTTGGAGATGAAAAAAGGTAACTATCAAGAAAACAGCAACAAAGCCCTATAATGAGTAATCCATGAGAGCTAAGAGAGGATTCTTTACGACGATTCTCCTCTATTCTTACAATATTCAAAAATACCACCCTTCAAACAATAAACTCGTCACCTAAATGTAGCCAAAGAATCCTACTAAGCATATTCATGACAACGGTTTGCTTGTTTAGCTTCTCGTCACAATTATTCCTGGAAAATATGTCGAAAAGGACGCTCCAAATAGCCTTCAACATGTAAAGATCTCTACCTATAATGCTTCATACATCCAACTACAAGAGTAATGATGAGAAAATACTAACCATTTTGCATTGGAACAGCAAATATGATTGTAGTTACCCAACCAGAGACACAACTGTTGTGTTTCAGAAACCGAGTCTTGAAATTGCCAAAAGAGAAGCGGGTTTTGTCATGGCTCACAACATCAATGGAGCTAGCCATCTCATCTCTGTTCCATTGCCATTAGAGAGGAAGTATATCTTCCTCCACTTCTCGTCTGTGAACGATTCCCGGCGTATAAGCCTCTGCCTGTGAAAATTCGTGATGGCAAGATGCATTTAGATTAGTTTAAGCAGAACTTGGATATAAAAACACATTCCAGAAACTGAACTGCAAAATGATGGAGGGATGCAATTTGCAGGTACCTGAGGTAGTAGTGGCTGACAGCTGCAGCTTCATCAAGATCATAGCGGGGAAAGTTTAGTCGGGCTTCTACTGGGACGCCTGGGAGCTCTAGGCGTAGTTTTCCAACAGCAGTTGAGTGGGAGAATGCACCAACCATCATATCATTGTGCATCATTGACCTAAACGCATTTACCTGTGAAAGGCATGAATTCAGTTACTACACATTCGATTTTGCAGCAGTTCAATTAAAATAATAACTTATAACCTTCCAACCAAAACCATAACATATAGAAGGCCAACATTATTATTTAGAAATATTACTTCCTCTGTTCCATTTCTTAGTATTTGTGATTTTAGGACTGAAATCTTGTTTCATAATATTTGTCATTCTCTGAAGTCCTAATAATTTATCTTTCTTAATACAGATTGTTCCTCATACTCTGCATTCTACAAAATATATTTACTTTTTTAAGACAAATCTTCATTTTCCCAGTTTTTTAACGTCATCTTAGTTTCTAGATTAAATACATTTTGTTTCATAATATTTGTCATTCTAGACTAAATGCATTTCCCCAAATTTTAGACATTTTCCCAAATTTTATATATCACTATATAAAAATTATAAACAGGAGAGTTTGACGGTTTGATGAATAAAACTGACTTTTTGTTCTTTCCATTCTTTAAGTCTAAATGTTCAATCAAATTTCTAAAACGACAGTTAATATGAAGCAAAGGGAGTACGTGAAATCACATGTGTTACTCTCACATGTATGCATATAAGTTAGCCACACCCAGCATATGAAATGGATTCATTGTTCAACTATGAAACAATTGAAGGATAAGAAATTGGTTATTGCTCCTTTGATTCCAAAAACTCAACTATACAAAAGACTAAAATCTTATCCATTGATAAAGAAGCTTGGGTTGCAGCTCCCATCAATGTTACCTACCAAATAAAAGGCCTGCTAGGGAAGAGCCCATCCAATTCTCCGGAAGGTATCAATTGAGAAGCTCTATCATTAGTATAGTGACGTTTTCTTTTATGTTTAGGCAAATTCTCATAAAAATATCAGAAAGGCCAGATTTAATACAGATAAATGATGGGGTTTAAATTCTAACCGTTGAAACATCTCTTGCATGGATTGGTTTGCAAGAGCGCACAGTAACTGGCTCCTGGTACTCACTGAATGTGAACCAACTGTTATACTGAAAAATAGCAGGAATAAAAGTGAGTAAACAAATGAAAGTAGATGCATACAATCACAGGCATCTTGTAAAAAAGAGTCAAAAGATCATATTGGTTTCTTTCTCGTATTTTAGCAAGTCAAATCAAATTTAAGTGAAAGAGCAAATCATATAAGAGACAAAGACTCAAAGATCTTTCACCTGATCAATAGCTATCAAAACAGGGACATCTTTCACAAGAGACAATTCCTTCCTCAGACGAACTAATACTCCAACAGCAGCATGTGTGTTGTTTACACCGGCCATCACAAGATCATATAAGGTTGAACCCTCCGGCATTACGATGGAATCTGGTCCTTTATACCATCCAGCACCAGCTCCTTCTCCCAATGGAATAGGCTCATTACATGCCTGACACGGTAGTTGTCGCAACCGTGTTTCATTGAACAAGGAAAACTCCTGCAGAGGAGAATTCATAATCTGAATACAGGCTTCATTGTTGAATAGATAGGTTATATGGGAATTTAGATATATGTAACATAGGATATGGAACACAAGATGGCAAATTTATTGTACATCTAACAAGAATAAAATCATAAAATCTTGCCTTGAGAATGTCTCCAGCCTGCTTAGGGGTATCCCAAAGATCTGTTTGTGGGTTTTTATAGTAAAATCCACCATGTGTCCATTTCATACCTTCAGGCACGTAAAACACCAACCAACCTTCATCTCGAGCCCAATGAACCAGCATTGAGAGTGCAATGCTCTTTCCACAACTTCGAGGACCGTCCAACACTATCTGTTTGCGAACTTTGGGAACTGAGCAAGAGAAGAAACAGTAAAAAATTTAAAATATTGGACTACTTGAATAAGCAACTTAAAACAACTACACATACATAACTACATCACTAACACCAACAACTGCTTCGAAGAGTCCACTGTAATCCTTTCTAACTGACGTACCAAAGCCTTGAAACGAGTGGGGAGGAAAAATACACATATAATGTGAAAAATTTTAACTGTTCTTATTATTCTCATGTCAACCTATAACTCCGCCAACTACTTCTGTCGTTTGCCAACATATAGAACTCATCTTCACCAAGGCCTTCAGCCTATCAACTTCAACATCATTAAATCACAATGTACACATTTCATCTTTGTTTTTCTTCGAACTCCCTTGAGCACACTTTTTGCTTAAAACTTCACTCTATCATAAGATGATCCTCCCTCCAATTAAAAATGTGTCCTTGCACCTCTTTGTTATAGTCCAATTCATGAAAGAAAATATTTTAAATACAAATACTTATAGGATTCCCTTTCGTTTGAGCTTCAATCTCAACCATAGCCAAAATCAATTTTCATTTCAATTCCTAGTTGCAAACCACCCAAACATTAAAAAAATGAACGTCTACAGATAATAAAAGCAAGAGGTTAACATCTACGACAATAACATCTAAAGCATTGATTACCTTTAGCATTAGCAGACCACAAAGGAGGATCTACAATTCGCCTGAAATTATCGCGAAGATCCAAAAAGCTTTGTCTAACAAGCAAAGCACTACGTTTTGAATCATCAAACTCCTTCAACATCCCAGCGGGCAATCCTTCCGGTAACACAGCGTTCAACTCATCCATACTAAATCCACAACAACAATCAAGCTTCTATGAATCAGACGAATTTTTTTCACAAGGGATGGGATTGTTCGATATAATAAAAAAACCCAACAGAATGAGCAACCTGAACTTCATGTAAGAACACGAATCTTTGCGAGAGAGCTCAGATAGCGAGGAAGCAGAAGTAAAGAGTGGGGCACCGTTAGGGCCAACGTCAAGAGCTTTGTTCTTCTCATCCTCAGCAAGCTTCTCCATCCGAATCCGTTGTCCATCGAGATCCGGATCGACATCAGCTGAAGAGCCTCCGCCGGAGAAATCATCGGATTTCGAAACTGTCTGTGACTTCTTCTTCGCCTTCGAGAGTGTGGACTTTGAGGCCTTAGCAGAATAGTAACGACTAGATATTTTGTCAGTGGATGAGGCAATCGCCGGAATGACTGCGGTTGCCGGATTTAGGTTTTGCGTCGCCGGAGACGACGCGGCGGCGGTTGCTGCTGCTCTGAGCAACGAGCGCAACATTTGCCCGGTGGATTAGAGGTACAATGAACTGCAGTGAGGATGGCGGAAGATGAGGAAAGGGTTAACTTCAGGTTTGCACTACATATAAAAATGGAGCCCATTAAGATAATAAAGCCCAATAAGAAAATAAAAGCCCATTAAGCTAAGAAAGCCCAATAAGAAAGCACAATGAATTTTGCAATTTTGTGATTAGGATTGCGATATACATTTCTTTGTAACACATGCCAAAATTCTGCATCGTCACATTGATTTTGTTTTCCTCCTTTATAAAAGTTGTAATCATAACAAAATAAACTTTAATTTAAATTTTAAAAAAACTACTTTTATTTTTAAAAATTAAAAATTATAATTATATAAAAAGTATAATCTAATTTAAAATAGAATATGTGATTATAAAAGTAAATCCTAATGTAAATATAAAAAAATTAAATTTAGTTTTTTTACATAGGAAATAGTGGGCTTAAGTAGTATTGTACATATAGATTATTGTTATTTGGTATATCAAGATAATTTTGAGGTAAATTTTGCCTCATAAGTCATAACAAAGCATATATGGTTGTGATTAAGATGGGCCGAATTGTGATCCAATAAGAAGGGCTTGCCCATTTAATATACTGGATTTGGCCCAAATAATATATTAAGGATTTAGCCTAAAGCCCAGTTTAAAATGTTTTGGGATTGTTCTTTAAAGTCACCATCTTGATCTTTATAATGAAGTAGAGGATATTGCTTAAAGTATATTATTAATTTTCTAAATATATCCAAGATATATAATAATAATAATCAGATAAATTAATGTAAAATGTTAAAAAAAAGTTACAAGAAAATGCAGAAAATGGGTTTAAAAGCTAGTAAAACATTAAGGCTAAAAAGTTATTAAAACGTATTTTTATTTTTAAGATTGATTTTAAAAACTCAAGCATGCATAGATGCTATAATGAATCAACCCTTGTTTCTAGAATAGATGTCACAATCAATCAATTATATTTTATTTCTGTTTACACTTAGATTGCCGTATGTAGATCGAAGTAAGGTAGTTTGAGTGGATTATCAGCTAACAGGAAAAAAGTGGAGAAGGGATAATGTTAACCATATATATAGATATATGTATTGTGTGTTCAGTTTTGGGGTTGCGTATGTTAGGCATGATTGAAAAGAAGAAATAAAGTTTGAACATTGAATTTGAAGTTGTTCATGTTCATCACGTAGACATAGATAGTAATTCCCACTTTGACAGTTTGACGTCGTCTTCAAACTGTTTAATGGGCTTTAAATACGTGACATTCCACCTTTGTGCTGGTTTGTACAAGTTTAAAACTTATATAGTTGTCCGGTGTGTGTGTTTTTTTAATATTATTTAATCTATAAAGTGATTGATTAAAACACACAAATTTTTGTCAATTTAGTAGTGTAATAGCTTTTTGTAAACTTTAGCACGAAGTTTACGGGTCTCGTCCTAAAATTCAAATGATATTACGAGGTGCTTTTAATGAGTTTATGTGTTTATATTTTGTAAAAAAAATATGTGTTCCGCTCTAGTATGTTCAACTTATTTAGAATTAAACCAACAGTATATCTAGTTTTGGTATGTTCATTTCATTTAGAATTCAGCGAGAATCTAATTGAGCTTTAAAACATGCTTATATTCGACTTGATTAGTTAAATGAATGAGTATGAGCATAACCTTTTGTGAGTAAAACTTAAACAACTCAATTAATTTACTAATACTATTGAATATTGCTTCATCTAATCGCTTGTACGGTTATTATTCATGACCAACAATGAAAGCACTTTGTTGGGTTGTCGACACTGGGAGACGAAAGTCAGGGGGGCGAACCGATTAGATATTCTAGTAGTCATAGTTGTGAGCGATGGATACTAAGCAATATGTGTATCGACCCGTTTAGTGTTGCAGTTAACATAGTAGCGGAGTCAAAAAAAAAATCGAAGGGGGCACAAACAAATTTCTTATAAGACATTTCGCATATTGATTCGCATATTATGTTAAAAATTTTCGAAGGGGCACAAACAAATTTATTATAAGACATTTCGCATGTTGAGTCGCATATTATGTTAAAAAAAAACTAAAATTTTCTTACTATAAATTAGAGGTTTTTTCGTTATATATATATATTATTTAGATGATAGTTAAGTTAATCTATAAATTTAGTTTGTTTTTATAAATAAATTGTCAAATAAATTAGACGGTAGTTGATGAATTATTGTATTGATTACATTAAATTAACTAAAAGTTAATTTAAAAAATATACAATTAAAAAAGGTTTGTTTTGTATATTAATTTTAAAGTTGTATTTTATAAATAAACTGACAAACAAAATTAATTAATGGTTAATAAAATTGTATGTTAAAAATAATATTGAGTTGATTATATTAATTAAGAGTGAATAAATAAAAAAATAAAAAGAATATTTTTCATGTTCTCAAGACTTAAACCTTGCACTCTGGACCAATACTTTCCACCATCTACCAAATAAACCAGCAAATAATTATGATTTATATCCGCCTACGTAGAAATAATTTCGCTAGAAACAGGGGCACAGCCCCCGTCTCCGCCCCAGCCTGAGTTAACACATTGAGTATCTTGCGTGGGAAATATGTTCGCAAGAAAACTCCTCGAAATTGACAACGGCTAAACTTTGTTATAATATGTGGTTTATTTTGACGCAACTTGCGAAGATCCTAAGGGTCTTTTCAAGGCTTGACATGCCATGTTTTGAAGGCATATACACGGAGCTTGAGTCAAACCTAGAACCAATAAATTTTTAATAACGTAATTATATTCACTTATTTAAAATAGTAAAATGTAAAGGAGCTTGGACCGAATCCTAACCAAAATTTGAATAGTTTAGCCTATCAACAACAATGAAGATCGAAACGTGTTTTAGATAGATCCGATCCGATTCCCATAAAAAAAAAAACGTATCTTTTGGAGTTTGTGATCGATATTGTTCACGTGAGAAAATGGGTTATACCGTCCAGGTCATCATACAGGTAACGTAAATGGACCGGCACAACATGGCTTGCTCTTTCCACTTAAAACTAGTTTTACAAACTAGATACATGTTACATGGGATGGGCCCACCACTCACGGTGGGACCCACCATAAAGGGGACCCACAACTACGTGCCTACTTTGGGGACGCGACGTCTCACGTCTCCATTCATGAACCTACTCACCCGCCTCCGAAGGCACTACCACAGGAAAGACGACGTTGCAAATTATACTTTTTCGGGCGTTACAAATTTGGCTTACGAGTCATACGTTAACGTTACTATGTTAGGCAAATGGAAGAAAATGAAATTTGTTTTTAATATTTTTTAAAAAATCAAAGTTATTGATTTAAATTAGAAAAATACTATTTTCGTCGAAATAAGATAAAAGAGTTACTTAGATTGATAATTTTCACAATAGTCACACGGATAATATTAGGATAAAATGCTAAATTGTTGAGATTGATGATAAAATGATAACAAATATAATATATATAAAGTTGGTAAATTACTTTTATTTAGGATAAAATTTTATTAGATTTATGTTATTCACAATTCACATGAGACCGACCCACGTATGCGTCCGGACGTGCGATCAAACCCTCCACGATAATTAGAGGAGTTCGATATCTCGGGTTATGGCTTATGAGACTTATCGGCCTTAGAACTCTAATTGCGGACATGGACAATGAGAGTTCATCCTCCGGCCTTAAAGCATATTGTCAAGTGTCACCGAGCTCAAACGGTCGTTCTTGAGGAGACACATGGAGGATTAATGTTCTCCCTTCGATAATAAAAAGGGATATTGGATCTAGTATATAAAGTTGATGTGTTACTCCTCCTACCGCCAATTGAATTTTGTTATGAACCTCGTTGAGCTTATGTGTTGGACTTGGATCCGACACGTACATGCCCCCAGACGTGCGATGAAACCCTCCATGTTAAATCCGACCCGTCAGAATTTCACAAAAATCATATTTAATCTTTCATTTATATTATTGACTCGTGAATACAATGTTAAGATAACCGTCAAACATAATTAGTTCCTACATCTAATGTTGGGAGATCGATAATTTTTATAAGCGTAGTATATAAGGTATCTTCGTATTGTCAGTTGGTCTTAGGATGAAACTTTATTAAGCTTATGTATTGGGTTCAGGTTTAACACGCATGTGTGTTAGTATGCACATGACCCCGTTCTACACTCGGTGATGAAATTTAATATTGGATCAAAACGATAAGTCTTTAATCGACCCGCAGATCTTAACTTGTCCAACTAATGTGTTGTGTTTGTTTAACGTACATCGTATGACCGGCCATGATCCCGCTTTGATGTGCGTGATGGACTTCAACAATAGCTTTGTTTCAATAATTGTGCATAATCGGTTGCAATGTAAAAAAATAATATTTGCCTCCTTATAATTATGTATTGATAGACTATGTTGGATCATATGACGTGGGACCATTACACGTCCGAGCGCATATGCTTGTTGAGCTCAATCCATCACATAAGTCTTGTAGAGGTTTTATCTTAAAATCAATCGGTAACGAGAGGAGCAACACACCAACTTTATATTTCTATTTGTTATGCCATTATTATCGATATGAGAAATAATACTCCACGTGTATATGAGTATATGACCGGTTAGACTTCCGTGGTTTTCATGTTTTATTAATTTCAATTTTCATACAACTAATTATTATATATGAGTTATCTTCAAAGAATGTATATTATATATAAAAACGTTTTTTTATTAGTATAGACTAATAAAATGTTTCTAAATTTAGGTATTTTTTTTGGGTGTGAAGGAAAGACATTGGTCTCCGGCGCATTTAATCGTACTTTTTATTCATAGAAAGAGGGCTAAGTAGTCATCAAACGGGATAGCCTGACCCCTTAATCATCAAGTACAAGATCAATTATACCCTCCACTACTTTATTCGCCTTGCGGTAGGCATGACAAAACTGATCGAATAACCCTGTTTCTTTTTAAGAAGTCTTGGCATAAGCATACCAGACTAGCAAGAGGATGGTGAGAGGCGATGATTTTTTTGATGAGGTTGACTACCAATTGGGAATCCGTTTCAAATGACCACCGACATGTAGCCCATCTCCCAAGCAATCATAAAGCCATGAACCGTACCCCATAGTGGTCATTGTTACAAAGCATATGCCAAGGTTAACACCGAAACTTCTCAACCATTCTTCTAAATTATTTATTACCACTCCAACCGCAGTAGCAAAGCCATCACTATTCTTGGATCCATCCGTGTTGACCTTGATCACTCCTGGAGGAGGTGGTTCCCAAGCAATATTAATAGTGTTGTTCTGAATATGCCCCTGCTTATAGTTATTCATCTTCCAAATGTCCACATACTCCTTTGATGTATATCGAATGCTTCGGCTTCTATCACCCACTTCGGTCTTGTTGTTGAAAATTTTTATCGTTTCTCCATTTCCAAGTCTACCACATTCCAATTGCAAAAAATTCACTCCAGAAACAAATATTTTAAAGTAAGGTTTAGAGAGAATATTAACTCGGAACAAAGAAGCGAAAGAGGTGTGGAAGAAGTCCGTAGTCATCTGAGTCGCTTGAAGTCCTCACCACATGTTCAATGTGCGCGAACAAAGCCTAAATAAATGGTCGAACGTCTTAGGAATCTGATCGCAACATGCACAACAATCCGAGTAACTCAGATGCCTAATTTTCCTTTCCACATTGCATAAAACCCCTCCTTGAGCTAGCTTCCATATGAACATCTTGATTATCTCTTGGACTCTAAGTTTCCATATTGCTCTAAACAAATCACCTTCGTCGTGGTTATATATATTTCTCATTGCCGGCGAGCATCCCATAAGCGGAAGAAGTGGAGTAGTTCCCATCCTGAGAGAGTCCCAACTGAGCTCGTCTCTAGCACTTGCACTCTGATCGTTCCCATTGTCTCTCACCTCGATGCATGTGGGCATCACGGAAGCAAGCTCCAGTAGTGTGCATAGAGGGAGTTTTCCCCTAGATCTTGCCAATCCCAGCCAACATTCACCTTCCAATAGCTTATAACTTCCTCGTTGTGTCTTCTGGGTTGATCGCATAGGTCACTTGTTTGCTGAGAGATTCTTGGTGTTGCCAATCATCCTTCTAGAAAAATATGGAATTGCCGTCTCCTAGGCACCACCTTGCTCCCACCGAGACCACCTCCTGTATTCCAAGAAGAATGCCACTCCACGTATGGGAAACAACAACACAAGTTCTAGATCTGTTCTTAAAGTACTTGCTTTTGAGAACATTGACCCAAAGATTATCACTGTCCTTGACAAATCTCCATCCTAATTTGCCAAGCAAGGCTTTATTCATATTACGCATATTGCGTGTACCCAGACCTCCTTTACCTTTCGGGAGACACATGACCTCCCATTTAACCGTGTGCATAGTCCTTTTTTTCTCTGGTGTCCCCACACAAATTTCGGCATATCTTATCAATCTCGTCACAAAAACTGACCGGAAAAGTCATGGTTTTCATCGAGTAGACAAGTAGGGAAGCAACCTTGTTTAAGGTGAATCTCCTGCAAATCTAAGGGTTTTACTCCTCCAACCATTCAATTTTTTATTGATCATATCCAATAGAGTCGAGAAGGTAGTACAGGAAAATCTTCCATGGAGAATGGGAACACCAAGATAATTACCAATATTTTTGGTAACTTCCACTCTTGTAAGATTCTCGATAGTGTTACAAAGCTCTCTAGACGCATTAGGCGAGACATACATCCTTGATTTCTACACACTAACCTTTTGTCCCGACGACTTACAAAAGATGTCAATGCATCTCATGATAACTCTAATATGAGAAAGGGACGCCTTCACAAATAGAGTGATATCATCCACAAAGAAAAGGTGAGACAACACAAGTCCTTACCGAGAGAGCTTTATGGGTTTTCACTCACCTATTTCCACGTAGTCTAGGATGAGGTGGCTAAGCCTTTCAACACAAAGAGCAAAAAGGTAAGGAGAAATAGGATCTACTTGCCCAATACCTCTCTCGGGAGTAAACTGCTCAGTGAGTTCCCCGTTCCAAATGACTTGCATCCTGGTAGTACAAACACACTCCTGAATCATCTTAACCCACTTAGGGGGAAACCTGTAACAATGATCGTCTCCACAATAAAATCCCATCTAATCCCTTCATAGGCTTTCTCGAGATCAAGTTTCAACAACATCCATTGCTTACCCACCTTCTTCCTTCTCATAGAGTGAACAACTTCTTGCATGAGAACAACATTATCATGTATCAACCGTCCTGGTATGAAAATACCTTGAGTAGGACCCACAAGTTGGCTGACAATGCTTTGCATTTGTTGGACAAGAACTATTGAGATGATCTTGTAGCTCAGGTTACACAAGGCAATCGGTCTAAACTTACTGATAATCTCCGGTTTCTCAGTCTAGGCGATGAGGGAAATAAGAGTATCTTTGCTACCCGGATACAATTTATGATTATAGAAAAAACGAGCTGAGCAACCTCCTCTTTTATTGAAAGACCCACGATGTTCTAGTATTTTTTATAGAAGATGGGTTGGAATCCGTCAACTCTAGGAGATTTATAGGCTCCCATGCTTTTAACCGCGGTTCACACCTCATCCATATCAACCGGTTTCTGTATATTGTCCCAGTCAACCCTGTTAATGATGATAATGTCCATAGTATCGATGTCGCCGATGTGTTTGTTTACAACATCTTCGAATATGTATAAATTCTTGAAGAACTCCACTGCGAGTTTCTCGAGTCTTACAGGGTCTTCAACCCACACTTCCTCCTCAAGTTTGAGTCCCGTCACTCTATTTTGACTTCTTATAACTATAGAGGTATGAAAAATAGACGTGTTCGGATCACCTTGCTCTAGCCATTGCTCCCAAGATTTCTTGAACCAAATGGTCTCTTCTTGTTCAAGAATAGTCTCGATTTCCTTTTCCAACATTCTCTCCTCTATAAGCAGTCTGTGAGAACCGTCATGGAAAATCCTAGCTTGTACTTTAGTAAGTCTATCAAGAGTTTTCTGTTTCCTACGAAATACATTGCCAAAAACATACATGATCCAAATAACAAGAGAACTTTTAAGTATAGGGAGAGCCAAGCTTACCTCCGGGTTATTGAACCAACACGTCTCCATAATAGGTTAAAAGTGTAACACCCCAAATCCGTAGGACTCGGAGTGCTACTGGGCTAGGATCTCACAATGGATCCTGACCCTAGCCTGACAACAACTTCACTGAATCTTACAACAAGGCACTGATAGATGAAAACAAAACATGAAACTGATGTATATAAATACCGATCAAAAGTGATACAAGGTACTGCTGAGTACAAAAGTCAAAATATAACCCGTACAATATAAATATCCCAACCACGATATCGTCCCCGTGTACGGAACCCTCAGCAGATCACCCCTCCGGATCACTCTGCAGCTCTCCTAACCTGCAAAGGATCTACAACTCGGTATAAAACCGTTAGCTAACTATACACATTTAAAGAAGATGCTAGAGCACAAACACACGTCAATAATATTAACACATCATCATGATATCACACATTTACCCGGTTTATTATCTTTAATAGGTCCAACACTCAATCGTATAATAAATGTATATGAATGTACGTGACATGAGGAATGTATTTATAACCATCGCCTCTACGTGCAATAGCTAGCTGGAGTGGTATCAGCGCACTTTCCCGTATACCGTATGGAGTGGTAAACGCCCTTCCCGTATACCAGAACTAACTAGCTTACAAAGAACTTCCCAGACTCCACTACGGGATGAAAGGTAAGTTGTCACAGCCACTACGATGGGCGGTCAATATAACATAGGTCGGTGACCATAATAACACATGCTATAAAGCACATAACACACAACACTCAAGCATACATCCAACATAAGGATAGTAGCTAAGTAAGTCCTATGGACTTACCTTGATCTCAGAAGTATCTCGCTACGAACAACTCTAAGAAACGTCCACTCCAACTGGAGGACAACACAGCCTATACAAGGCACACATACATATATATCACAATCCTATCACACAAAGGGGCCACACCTAGACCCAAGGGATCCATGAGGATCAAGTCCAACTCGTAAACCTCAAACCCGTAACCAGCATAACTATATCATACTCATCAACATCCTAATCCTAGCATGGTACTAAGTTCCTCATACTAGAAAGGAAAGGAACTACCTAACTATAGGTAGTCCCGGGACAAGACGCACCTGCGTGAACTAAGGACGCAGGGGCGGAACGTAGGCAACCGCGGGCGCGGCGACACTCAGTCGCGGGGGCGGTGACACGGGATGAAGGTAACGCAGGCAAGGCGTTGGCGCAAGCGCTGGCACAGGCGCTGCGACATGTCTTCCGCAGGGGCGGTGACTTCTGGCCGCGGGGGCGGCGACATTGCAGAATGAAATCTCGCGGCTTCTCTTTAGCTCTTCCCGTGATCAAATCACGTCCACTCTCTTCTATAGTCACACACATACACATACATACACATACCAACCATCAACACCCTTAGCATACATCTAATCCTAAGCTAGAAAGATTGAATCAAAGAAGAAGAGAAGGAGAAGAACAAGCACTCACCACTATTGAAGATCCTAGGCTGCAAGGAGGATCAACACACACCAAAGCTGACTTCAAAGCTCAGCAGCACACACACTAGCATCATCAACAACCACCAAGCCACAACAAAACTCTTCCAAACCAAAGGAAACCAAGACAAGGACAAAGGAAGGTGAAGGAGAAGCAAGAAGGACGTGAGGGAAGCTGTAACATGAATGAAAGGGAACCCTTGCTCAGAAAGGTAAAACGAAGAGGTAAGGTGAAAGGTAAAGCACGGTCAAAAGAGTCAACAAAACCGGCTGCAGCCGCCGGAAACCGCAGGGGCGGTCCCATGAGCCGCAGGGGCGGTGACCCGCAGGGGCAGCCAAAATGCCCGCGGGTGCGGAAAAGTCTAAACTCGGCCAAAGCCAATCTCGGCCATGGTCCGATCTCGGTCCGGAAGAGTAGGGGTCTCACAAAAAGTATCGGTGTGACATCCATCCAACTTCAAAGCGGAAAGGTCTTCTCTCTTTTCTACACTTAATGATCGGGTCTAGAGAGAAGTAACGAGAAGTGGTCCATGGAGAACCAAGATATGTGTCTAACCTGAGCGTTGACCCACATCAGACGTCCATTCTGATTCATAAGAACACGATCTAGTCTCTTAAGAATGTTTCTCTTAGTTGATTTTCCATCATCCTAGGTGAAATCTGGGCCAGTATAGCCTACATCAACCAATCCATGCTCCATAATAAACTCATTGAAAACTTTCGAATCTTCATGTAACTTCCCTTACCCTCCTTCTCTTTCATACAAGTAACAAATGCAATTAAAATCACCACCTATAATAATCGGCTCTGAGATATTGCTTAGTTCACTATCAATATCCCTCCAAAGTCTCTACGTCTAATATAATCCGGGGCGGCATAGACAATTATAAGCCGATAATTACTAGTACTCTTTGTGATCTTGGCATGTATGAAATATTTATTGATGTTGAGAATGCTCAACTATACGTTCTGGTTCTTCCATAAGAGCCACAACCCTCCCTCGAAGCCATCAACTTCGAGTCGATAACGCCCCGAGAAACTTAGACGATCGCAAATGGCTTGTGCCTTAGGCCCAGAATTGCGAGGCTCAAAAATGGAGAGAATGTCAATATTACGATGTCTACATAAGTACTTAATAGCACGTCGGAACCCGTTCTTACATGATTCAAAAACGTTTCAACGAAGGCAATTCATAATAAACATATAAGCAAAAAGAAACGAAGCTAGGAGAAAGACTTGTGTACCGACTTAAGTCGTATTCATGCGCTCTTTAGACTCGGAGACTTTCATCATTTCTTAATCAATGTTTCTTACAACCCCCTACAGGTGGCAATACAACTACTTTCATTGGAAGCCAACGTCTCTTGTCCATTCTAGGTCATAGTCTCCTCCAAATCAATCAACTCAAGGGGTTGGATCATATCTACAGTCTCGCTACTTCTCTTCTCAGGTGGGAGTTCGAGTTCCTGTCCATTTTCACTTCTACTACCCTCACCCCCATATATGTTGCCATATTTTGACGGTTGATTCAGAGCGATCGCTTCTTGCCGTTGTCTTTTGAGTGCACTTATATTATGGCTCACTTCCTCTGCTTTCTTAGCTCTCCATGCATCTCTCCTAGCGTTATTCTTGATCTTGTTGCTTGCCTTTTTCTTACTTTCAGCGTCCTTGCTCTACTAGTTGTTTTCTAAAGTTGTTGAGAAGATAGGGTTCCCCGCTTTAGTATTTTTGGTGATGTCATTAATGACCCGTGGAGTGATTGTTGCCCCACTAGATCTGCTCTCTTTATGGGAAGTGTGGGCCTCCGAATTTTCAACAGATTTGCTCCCATTGGTGGATGCTGGCGATTTCTATGGTCATCCGTCTCAATGGCCCGCAATTTTTTCGGCTGGAGCTAGCTGAGTCATTAGCGTTCGCATTCCCATTAGTTTGAATGTTTCCAGTAATGGTTGCAGTCTTAGTAGTCTAATTTTTAGTGATCTCAATGTGCTCACAATGTGATGCATAATGTCCATATCGACCACATTAGAAACATATTGTATCCAATCCCTCATACTTGATAGGTCACCTTTTTCCATTGATGAATATGACTTTCATTAAAGGACGACTTATATCCGGATAAATCTCCCTCTATTAAGCTGTACCATTTTAGGATCAATAGTAATGGAAAAATCAATGCCTTCCGCCATACCCCATATAATTGCTTCGTGATATCATTTCACAAGAACTCCCGTAATTCTTAACCCTTGTAGAAACTGAGGAAATGGGATTGTACATTACAAAATCCGGTGGCCATCTTTTCATGATCAAGTATCTTCCAAACACTTCTCATGGGCCTCCCGCAAAAATCATCAATAATTCATTCTCACTTCTAAATCTTGTCAGGAAATAATTATTATCTTGATCCATAATTTGCATGTTTTCACCACATTTCCAAAGTTCTCGGATCTTTCTTTCAGAGACTGGAATGGAAATTGAAAATTCAATAACTTTAAAGACAATAGTGCTTCAAGTTCTTTCGTGACCTCCTTGTCAACCACAAGAGAAGGGTCATCATGGTGACCGAAGGAAAACTCATAGTAATTCTACCACTTAACATATTTCTCGTAATATTTTTTCGATTAATGAAGATGTTTTGAAAACCTCCTAAAACTTCACTTCAAGTTCTAGCAACGGGCTTACCATTCACATTGGAGCCTTATGTGTCTGTTGTTGAACTAACAATAGGACTAGGGTTAGTATTCACATCTCCAATAACAAACTAGTCGAAAGTCTCCTTTGTGCTCATCTTGACGGTTGTCACAACCGTACGGATGACTGGTGCTTCCTTTATCACCTTCTTTGGACTCACTAGTAGCCTTATCCCCCTCAGCCTATGTCTCCATCAAATTCTCCATATATAACCGCAACCCTTTTTGGTGCCTCCTTTCCTGCCTTATCACCGATTGTCACGGTCCTAGGATTGATCTCAACCATAGCCTGTGATCCGGTCATATCCTCTATAGTCGTATCTCCTTTAATCAGTTCTCTCCTACCTTCTTGACGACTACCGCCGCCGGAGGGCAATCCTCCTCCATAACGCCGAACTGAAAACGCTTGATAGGTGTCTTGCCTAGCCTTCTCGCAACTAGGTTAAAAGAGAGTGTTTTTCGATATTGAATTAATTGTAAAATTTAAAGAATTTAATCGTAAAATAATTTGAATATTATAGTTTGGATATTGAATTATAAATATTATAATTTAGATATATTTTTAATCTTTATATATTCAAGATACTAATATAAAATTTGACTCAAAATATATATTTAAAATATAATTTATTTTATTATTTAAAAGGGGTACAAAGGAAAAACGCAACTATTACACCCTAAAATTGTGCCTTCGTTGCAATTCAGATCTCGAAACCCTAGCCGATTCCGCAACTGTCTTTCGTCTTCGTCTCGCCTGCCGATTAAACAACCTCGAGTCGGAGAAATCGAGTCCAACGTAGATCCACCTCAAGGAGCCGTCATGGGCTGATTCGCAGAGCACCGCCGAGACCGTCGCCGCGAACAACCACCGATCCCATGCCGCCAGATCTGCACCATCGAAAAAACGCCGAGGCCCAAGGGGGATAAGAAACTGTCATTGAGCTCGCCGGGAGACGTTGCCGTCACTGCCATCCGCCACCGAGTCCACCGGGTAGGGCCTCGCCTGCACGGTGCCGCCAACAAAGAAGTGTTTGGTTGCTATTTTACCCACCGGGAAACTGTCATCACTACCCAGACTTTGCCGTCACTACAAAGGTGAAGACTTTGGCCGCCATTTTACCCACTAGGAAATTGCCGTCACTGTCCAGATGAAAATTAGGTGACAAATTAGGTTTAAAATTTAATTATAAAATATACCAACTATATGGATAAAATTACCAAATCTGTCATAGAGTTTAATTGTAGTAAATAACCCAATTTATGAGAATTCTAGTTTTTTTACATCGATAGAGTTTAAGTAAATGGTTTGTGTAGATGATTTTGTGTAAATCTATTGCAGGCGATTGTGTAAATTAATTGCAGATGTATATATATTGCAGGCGCTTGTGTAAATCTCCTGAGTTTAAATGGCTTGTGTAAATTCATTTCAAACGCTTGTGTAAATCCATTGCATAAGGGGTCGTGAAAATCGAGAAGGGCTGTGTAAATCAGTATTAGTAAATTGATTATTACATAAGCAATAAATACACAAAGTAATGCAAATCGATAGAGTTTGTTTAAATTAATAGGTTTTGTGTAAATCGAGGCTTGTGTAAAAAATCGATAGGGCTTGTGTAAATTGATCGATACGGCTTGTGTAATTTGAGACGATAGTTTGTGTAACTATATAGGTTTTGGGTAAATCGAGAGGACTTGTGTAAATCGAAAGAAGTCTTGGATAATTACAATTTTTTGTAAAATCGAACGTTATGTTTGTGTAACACTAGTTTATGTAAGTAGACATTAAGTATAAGTGTATAACTTCTTTTTTTTTTTTACTTAATTTAATTAGTGTAGTTGGTATAAGGATGAAAGAGACTCTCACGTGACTTCAAAACTTAATAATTACAAAATTTGCATTTTCGAGTTATCTTATATACTCTATTAAACCTCCGACCTTGTTTGGACTTAGTAAATTGAAAATATCAATTAACTATTTCATTTAATATTTATAAATAAAAAAAGCATGCATACTTAACCCTTTTACCCAATAACAAAAAGTTACTTATTAAAGTACAATGATATATTCCACAAATAAAATCAATACCATGCCATCACTAAATGATAAAAAATAAATAAAAAATTGAGGGCTCGCCCGCTCACTTGATGATGAAGTCAACACTCAACTTTGTAAAAGTCTATTTAGCACAACATTTTACTTTTATAACCTATGATTGGACATGCATATAAACAATGACAACAAATGTCGGTCGATCAAGTAATTTAGCATTAGTAAAATAGTTATAATTAGGTGTAAGTCAATCTCATTACCCAAACCTAAACCACAAACTTAAATAACACTTTATACTACCTAATGATATCGTAGTGCGTGGCTTCTGCTGTGACATTCAAACTAGTGTATTTTCCGTGATTGTATTAGGCGTAATTTAATAGTTATTTTAAATATTTTATATAATAAAATAATTTTTTATATAGATTAATATTAGTTATTGACTACAAATTTAACTATTCTTTATCATACATATAATATAGTAATAAATTTAAATTATATTTATAACTATAACATATTAAATTGTACATATTGTGGTTTTTTACTATAAATTTTAACTATAATTTATAACTATAGCATATTAAATTGTGCATTGTGGTTCTAACTTCTAAATATATAAATCATTAAATTTAGACCACGATCTAGTTTATGTTTAAAATTAAAACTTTAAAATTAATTTTTTAAAAAAGACTAACTAATTATGGCTTAATTTACGTTAATTATTTTTCAAAATTAAAAAATAAACAAATTAATTATTATGGCTTAATTTAAGACCTAGAAAAAACTTTAAATTTGTTGGATATGAAAGTTTATTTAAAACCTAAAAAACAAATTAAATATTGTGGCTTAGTTTACGTTAGTTGTTTATTAAAAATGAAAACTTCTAAAAAAAGCTAAAGATCTTAAAATGTAACAAATAAATCTAATTTAACTTGTTAATTGCTTCAATTTACAAAAAAAGTAATAATTACTTAAAAAATATTATGGCTTAATTTACGTTAATTGTTTTTCAAAAAAATTTATAATATAATCTCTAGATAATCAAAAGATCTTTTCAATAATTTAAAAAAAATCAAATTAATTATAAATTCAAATAAATGGATGTTAATTGAACGATATAAATTCCTATAATAATTCGTAAATAATTGTAACAAAAATTCTAATAAAATCATAATTAATTAAGAAAATCTAGAAAATTATAATTATGAAAAAATAAAATATTCTTATAGGAAATAGTTAAAAAGATTTGTTGTAATCTATAAATTTAGCATGTTAATGATCTTAGAAAAATTCCTTATTAATTAACTTTTGAAAAATAATTTAGTTATTTTGAAAAATCTCCTTATTAATTAACGTTAAAAAAAAATTGATTAACTTCTTAATTTTTGGTTGTGACACGTGACACTCAATTCTTCCGCTTTAACCGTTATAAAATTTACAATTCTTTTAATTTTATTGAGATGTTTGTTCCGTATAAAGAGATCATCAAGATTCTTAAAATTTATTACTAACAGACTACCTATTTAATCCAATTACTTTGAATTATCAAAATTATAATATTCCGAATAATCTTTTCTTCTACCTACACATCTTAAATCTAAATTTTTTAGTACGATATGAAAATGGTACTAAATAATTAAGTTAATATTACTAAAAGTATTTTTAGTGATTGAGAAAGAGGACAAAAATTAAAGGGTGATACAAAGTTTATTATTTAAAACTCTTTTACATATATAATATCATTTAAGCTAGAAGAAGTATTGAAAAAGTCGATTGAACTATACGGTCGATTGTACTTGAGGGGACGGGGTGACGAGAATATCTCACCTTATTATACTAAAAAATGTGATATACAAATAAAACTGGTGGATTGCTTCTCTTGTTGTCATATATACGAGATTATAATATGATTTTTGTGATGAGTTTCTAGTGGATGATGATGTAACGCTCACATCGTTTGATCTACAATAATGCTCACACCGTTTGATCTACAATAATGTAGTTACGATAATTATGAAATCTGGGTTGGTCAAGTTAGGGTTTCATAACACTTTTAAACCCACATTCATGTTAGATACGAGTTCAACAAGGAAGTTCAATGAGGTTTGATCATAAAACCAATTTATAATACAAGAGTAGAAAACTACCGACCTTACATCTAAAACTAAATGACCAACTGCCTTTGTTTGTTATTAATCGGAGACACTTAATTCTCCACACACCCCTCAAGTACAAGCGTCTTAAACCATTGATTAACAATGGTCTTTAAGGTTGGACATTTTTTTTCTTTTTTTCTTACCATATTCATGCCAATGCTAAGAAAAGACAAGTGCGGTTAGTCAGGATTCCAGATAAATTCACTATGATGTCAGGTGAAATTTCAGTTGACCAAATTAGCACGAAAGTTTCGTCACACGAATACGCATCCATATTTTACGAAGTTAGATACTTAAAAGAGAGTAGTCCATTACATTAGTAATACATATTTAACAACGTCCTACCATGCATATATGATTGATTGAACCTTTATTTTATTTTTTAAAAAAGAAGATTGAAGACGTAGGACGTAAAAGTAAGTGATATGAATGTAGAAAAAAAGGTAAATGTCGGTAAAACCTCTCCAATGGAAGTGGATAACATTTATAAGTTGAAGGTTGCGGACGACCCGGATGGTAACTAATAATGATCTCCAACTATGAATAGTAAATAGAAATACGTCGGCAAACTTGTCAAAGAGTTAATAGCGGCAGTTTACTCCTTTTAACCTCTCTTATTCTTCTATGATCCATTTAGACGATTAGATTATCAAATTTTATGAAATTTCTCAAATTTATGAAAATTATAAATAAATAAAAAAGTTTGGTAATACGATTTATGAAAACTGATGTTAGCTTATGTTAATGATTTTATTTATTTATTTCATAGGTCATATGAATGGAGTTTACAGAGCTTTTTTTTCCTATCTTATTCAACGTTATATGTTATCTATTTAATCCTAATAAAATAATATTAAAAAAACCATTAATTTTAAACGTATATCGACTAAGATAAACCTATTTCTATCAAAACCTCATAAAACTTATAAAAAAAATATAACCTCGATCAATTAGATATATATTTCATCGACCCAATAATCTTCTTTATCTACCAGACCGACTTAGCTAAATGAGTGTGCCCAAATATGAACGGATAACATCTTTGATAATTACAACCCAAATGCAGGCAAATGAGACATGTATAAAGTATAAACCTCGTTTTGATGACATATTAAAGTTTATTATATCTGGCGAGTATGAAAAACTGAAGGGTTCATGTCTAGGAAGTCTAACGGTGGACGCATGACTGTAAATTTTTTTTAAAAATTATTTATTCGTTAATATATATTATCAAAATTTGTGATGAAAAATATAATAAAATGAATAAATATTAAAATAGACGTAAAGAGTATATACATGAATCGAAATTGAATTGTAAGATTTGAAACGATGGACACATGAATTCATGTGGATTCCTTATTATATACATTAGCAATTTAGCACGCAAGGGCAGCATTTGTGTGCGATAATTGCTCATAGTCATAGCTATGAAAGTTGATGATGCGATGGCACAAGCCCAACAAGTGAACGTGACTCGACACTTGTCCACAGAACTTGTTCTCTTTCTTTCTATTCCAACACTTTTTGGCCTTTTACAGATATACCAAGATCTTTTGTTTATAAATATTTGTTTAAATTCAATTGGTCGATTGTGGATCCGTCTAGTAGACGATACGGGATTATTTGAAAGTTTATAAAACAAATTAAAATTTTTTTTTAAGGGAGATTGTTAGACGTACCGGTAAAAATCACTCTTTGTCATCAAAACTACGCACTTCGTGTGCGTAGTTGAGTGAACTTTAACTACGCATATGAGGTACGTAGTTGGAGTCCAGAAAAAATAAAATGAAAAATGAAAAAAAGTAAACTACGCAACAAAAGTGGGGGATTTTTTTTTTTTTCCTACTACTACGAACACCAAGTGCGTAGTTGGTGAATTCTCAACTACGCAAGCGAAGTGCGTAGTTACGATGACGAATAACAATTTTCACCGCTACGTTTAAAAACCACGTTTTTAAAACACAAAAATGACCCGAATCAACCAACATAAAATTTTTCACCGTAATCTTCAAAATAACTCATAATTCAATCTTTACTGGATATATATTTTTATACATATTGATACATGTAATAATAGGTTGTTCAAAATCAAATTTTTGGACCAACTCTAACCTTAAAGACTTAAAGTTCAGGTCTGATTTTTGGTTTGAAAAAAACCCGGTCTAAAGATTTGGTTCTGTCCAGACATTTTTTAAAATAGATTAAATTTTTTTTATTTATCTATATTTATGAAAATAATATCATATCACATTTATTAAAAATAAAATTACTTTTTGTTCATTTTGAATAATAAATTCTGTTTTATTAGACATATTCTTTTTAATTATTATTGGTTTATATAGGCACGTGAAAAATAGATTAGTTTATGTTTCAAAATAAATTAATATTCATATTTATTAAAAAATAAATTCTTTATACTTCATGATAAAGTTTATTTTTTCAAACCAGATTTGGATTGGTTAATTGGTATGGGTCTATAATTTCAGCTCCGGATGTATGAATAATGGTGCTATATGCCTCCACAATTAATTTGATCGTGTATCTAAATAAACCGGTAAAAATCTTTAGTAGTCAACGCATTTTGCATTGTTTTTTTGGGACTATTACTATGCTCTCCGTTGGTTTTTTTGGACTATTACTACACTCTTTGAATTTTTAGATTTTTAGATTTTTTTAATAAACTCCAACTACACATCCATATGCGTAATTAAAATTCACTCAACAATACATGCGAAGTGCGGTCAGATACACAAGACTCCCACTACCCGTCCATCTGCATCGTAATTCGTCAGATACAAGACTCCCACTACCCGTCCATCTGCATCGTAATTCGTCTGCATCGTACTTTGACATTTTAATTTATAAAATCAACCGTGTAGTAATTATAACAATAAAATGAATCTTTTGTTTTGTATCTTTTAATTCGTTATATCAACTATGTTGATCTTCGATCATTATACAAAAATCTTTGTCATCCAAATTTAATTGACGAACCCACGTCATACTTTTAGAGTTGATCATATACATTCTTATCAAGGATTTGAACGTTGAATTTTCTTTTTAATTTTCAAGTTCTAACATTTTATTCAAGATCTCTTCTTTGTAAATAGTTATTAGTTGTTAGTCCATGATCGTTGGAAAATCAACCTTACTAAGAGGATATCAACGAGATCCGGTTAGAAATAATTTTACTCAATTAACCAATACAACATCAGCGTACCAAGTATGTTGAGTTTCATATTCATTTTGTTTGAGAGAAAGTCCCCATTGATCAGGTCCATGTGTTACTTATCTCTTTGTATCATCAATATGCCGATATATTAACTAAGGGTCTCTCTAAACCCTTATTCAATGATCGGCGGTATAGTCTATGTCTTTACACTCATTCAGTGTTGTTTGAAGAAATGTTAGGAGCAATGAATTAGTTATTCAATGAAATTACATTGGTAACCTTTTGAAAATTATCCTATATGTATGGTTGAGGCCCGATTGGAGATCATTTTATCTGATTAACTGAACAATATACTATTTTATATATAAAAAAAGCTTAAACTTATGTTCATTAGCTCAAGTTATGTAGATTCCTTGACAATGTCAATGTCACGATCAAAATGAATAAAATAGGTAGGATCAACTTGTTTGGTAAGGTAGCAACAAACCCTAATCAATGCAATAACTTCCCTTTTTGACATTTTTGTTGTTGTGATAATGCAAGGTAGCCAATTGAATTGATTCTTCCTTGATGAAGTAAGTGGGTCAATTGAAATATTGCTACAAACACACTTTCCTTGTAACACTATACAACACCTTTTCTAGTATCCTTGTGGGGGCTAAGTTATAAAAGTTTAGAAGATTGAAGAAGCTAAGAGCAAACATATTGAGGGGAAAAAAGGTCTATTTGGAAAATAGCTTTGGTAGGTAGGGCTAAATTCAACCAATTGGGGTAGATATTGGCCAGACAAAATCATCGTGCATCATGACTTAGTTTTGTTCATGGAATGTTGTACATATTTTGAAAATTTTCTTTTCTTGTGTGTGTGGAGAACATAATGGTGGCAAGATGACACAACGTGTGATTATGTGGTTGTGGATTTGGTTCATGCGATGATATATATATATATATATAAGGATGAAGTATAACGAAAATGATACGGAGGTGGTTAAAAACATTATTGTTGTCATTGATTTAAATCGGATTTAATTTTTGTTTTTGGATGTCTATGTTTTCAAATTTTCTTGGATAATGAAAACACTATTTTTTATGAATTTTTGTATTGCATAGTTTTTGCATATGAGATTATGTGGAAAACTCTCTTATTATAAAAATTAAGGAGCGGAGATGTACGAAAAATGTTTTATTTAAACAATTAATTAGTGTTCGAAGCTCTAAAACGCATTTGTCATAACAGGAACGTGAAAACTATTCACAAATATACAAATTTCCTCAAAGTAATTATTGGCCATATATTTTACAAAAAAATTATTGGCCATATATTATGTTGGTACGACGTTAATTTGATATTTCTAAGAGAATTTAAGAGGAGATAAGATTTATTGATATTTGGTAAATGTATTGAATAATAAATATTTAGTATACTTTGGTTAATTAATTTGTGAAACATTTTTTTGTACTTTTGTGTCCCGTTTTAAATTGTATTCTTGCATTCCTTTACTTCCCTTTACTTTCATGTTTATCTTGTATGGAAACATTGTGTATATGTACTTAAACTTTGGGTTTTTATGTTATTTTGGTCTTTTCAATCAAAATTTTCAATTTGCTTGTCACTTTGCTGAATCTCAGTTTACAACATCTCGATTTATTATGCTCATCTAGCTAGTATATCAAACTATTTTCTTCATTAAAAAAATTGTGAGATGCAATGATAGATATTTAGAATTATTTTTTTTGTTTTTTTTTGTTTTTTTCCTAATTCTACTAAAGTTAGAATTTCTAAGTTTAGAGAGTTAGCAAGGACAATTTCTCTTCCCTTCTGAATAAGATAAACACGAGACTTACGGGATGGAGATGTAAACATTTGAGTCTTGCAGGATGGATAACCCTTACTAAGACGGTGCTCACTTGTATCCCCGTCTATTCTATATCTACTGTACTCTTGACAAAAGATACGTGTGAAAAGTTAGACCAAGCTTGTAGAAACATTCATCTGGGGGAGCTCAGAGAAAAGCCGTAAAATACACTCTGTCGCTTGGCAAACATCTGTCGACCAAGCTGTATGGGGGATTATGCTTTGTCCCGATGGAGATTATGAATGAGGCTCTAGTTAGAAAGGTTTGTTGGAGGCTGATTTCGGGAGATCCGGGATTGTGGGCCGAGGTTCTGCGACACAAGTACCTTTTTGGTCGTAACTCTAGGGATACATAACCTTTACCGATCTAGAGAGGGATTGAGAGAGTGAAAAAGAGGTTATTATTAAAGGCATGTGGAATGTAGGTAATGGAAAACACATCAACTTCTGGGCACTAAAGGAGCAACCTCTCATTGATTTTGCATCGACCGGGGTTGCTGAGAATCGTCTACTGGACAAAATCAGAGATTATTGGAACGAAAACTCGGGTTGGAATTGGTCGGGGTTGAGTACAAGCTTCCCATTTCTTACTCATGTGCATGGTTGTTGTTGGGATTAACGAAGAGAGAAAGGAGGATATTAGTTGAGATAGGCCGAAATCTGGATGGTACTCGGTCAGCTCAACGTGTAAGTTGATATCCCAAGCTGATACACTCCAAAGCAACGGTCAAGGAGTCTTCAAATCAATCTAGAGCCTACAAGTGCAAGAACGAAACATGTCTTCATGTGTAAGCTTATGAATGGTGGTTGCATGTCCAATGAAGAAAGAAAGAGACGACATCTCGCAAGGGAATACACATGCACGATATGTGGTAAGGAGAAAGAATCGTTGGAACATCTTTTTAAAGACTGCCCGAAGACGAAAGTGATTTGGATCAGACTTGGCAGCGGATGTGCGCATACCGAATTGTTTCGACCTTCCTGTAGCAACTTGGATCAGAGGTAACATCTTATCTAACCTTTATTTTAATTCAAATATTCCTTGGAGAAACATTTTTGTAGACGGCCTCTGGCAAACATGGAAGTGGAGAAATGTAGAGATATTCCAAAATGAAGTAAGACCGATGGACGGGAACCGGAATATTGTTGACAACATTGGCCACTACATCAAATCTTGGAGTAATAGAGACGGCCTCGTGCATAATATCACTCGCACCTCATGCCTTGTCAGTTGGACTCCCCCTCCTGTCAATTGGGTAAAGATTAATACAGATTGTGCAGTCGATAGCAACGGGATGGCCTTAGTTGGTGGTATCATTAGGGATGATAAATGTAAGTGGCAAAGGGATTTTGTTCACAGTATCGGGATGTGTACAGTCCCCATGGCTGAATTGTGGGGCATTTTACATGGTCTTGAGATTGCTTGGGAGAGTGTTACAAGACTTGCGATTTTGGAAACGGACTCGCAACTTGCGACTACTCTCTTGAATAAAAACATCCTCGTTGTCACCCTTTATCCAACTTGGTGCATAAGTGTCAAGGCTTCTTGAGAAGGAATTGGATTATCCAAGTCCGACATATCTTCCGTGAAGCAAATTATGCTTCAGATCATCTTACTTGTATAGCTTTGAATTTCAACATTGGTTTGAATGTATTGCTTGACCCTCCCAAGTGTATAGTGGATATTATCTGTTCTGATGTTAGAGGTTGGATATACCCGCTTGATGACTACTTAACTCTCCTTTTTAATAATAAAAGTGCGTCTAGATGCGCGGAACACCAATCTTCTCCCTTTAAAAAAAAATAGTCATTTGAAATTCTCTCAAGTCATTTATTATGTATCCGAAAATATATTTTCCAATATGTTCATCTTTTTATAAACTTCTGTAAAAGCCTATATCCATCAATTTACCTAAAGTACTCTCAATAATACAGTCTTTTACACAAATATAGTTTATTTTTAAATAAATCAAGAAAATTTATATATTTTTATTCTTATATACTTAGTTATTTTTATCATATTTTTCCCAGATTTCCTTGTAACACATTGCATAACAAGTTTTGGCATTGCTTACTGTTAAAGCTATTCACAAATACAAGTTCCCCTCTAAGAAGTTCTTGTCCATATATTACACAACATGCTATGTTATAGATTTCACTATAGGAACATGAATTTGAAACTAAGGTGTCCCTCCTCGATCAAAATCATGGTGACACCATATGCACTAGACCATGCCTAAGATTGACAGTTAAAGACTTTGCTTCAAAGTGGGTTTTGAAGGGTCTAGATTAAACAAAAGAGTTTACCTTTACTTGAAAGTGGGTTTTGAAGGGCCTAGGGTCTGTTTGAAAACTCTTGTTTAGTTGAGGGTTTATGAAAGTTTATCAAATTTATAAAGTTTATAAAAAATATATAATTTAATAACGAAAATTATGAATAAGCTAGTTATTCAATGGTTGGAATAACTAGTTTACAAGAGCTTATTATTTTATAGACTACATTAAGAAAACTTATGCTAGTATATTGGATATATATTATAAAAACAATTTTAAATGAAAAACAAAGCTTTTTGGGGTTTATTTGTTGTTATATATGGAAGTTTATAGAACTTATCAAGTTTTAGAAGATTATGCAAAAGAACTTAATAAGTTTATACTTAACTAATAGAAGTTAGCTTATATAAGGTTATTTTTTTTGTTTGTTTTTATAAGCTTTATGCAAGGCTTTTACGGAACATTGATAGCTTATTGAATAATATATATTATAAATATAATCCTGAAAAAACTGATATTTAATATTAATTTTACATGTGTCACTATATAAGATTTTTTTAAAAAACGCTTTTTCAATCTTATAAAAAATACATGTTCAGCTAAGCTTCGACTCTAATAAGTTAAAAGGTTTTAAAACATACCCTTAATAAGTTTATACTTACATAAACATCATTAACTAAGCTTCGTTCTCTCTGTTTTAGCTATACAACAAGTTTTAGTTTGAACTGAAATAAACTCATGATTCTATAAGACGGAGCATAGAGGTACACTTTATGAGATTGATCTCCACTTCATTGCTAGTAGAAGGTAGATCACCTTAGGGAGCAAATTGATTAGCTTTGTGTCTGATCAGTTCATCCTTTTGGAGAAGATTTAAAGTTGAGTTCTTGTGAGCTAGAAAGGGTCCAAGCTATTATATATTCAGTGAAGTTCATCTCTGACATGCATTATCTCTTGTTCTCAAAATGCATCTCCATATAGCTAATCTGACCCCGGGGCCAGGGGCCAGGGACAAATGTTTTTGGGAATTTCAGAACATTGTATAGACTGATTTTCGGTTTTAATCTGAGGGAAAATCTAGTTTGTTAGGTCAAGAGATCAACAGTATGATACACAACTATTCGTTGTAATCCAGTCTTGTTCCCCTATAGTTACGTTAGTAAATTACTATAGCAGAAAGTAAACCCAAAAAAGATTTGGAGAGGCCAGAGTTTAAGATTACCTCCATTCTATGTGAAGTTTTTTTTCACAACGTACTTCATTGAAGCGGGAGTCCTAGTAATCGGGATATAAACATGGTATGTTGGAATAAAAAGATCATCCAATATATGATATAATTGACGTACGGTTATGTTACAAGCCAATATGTTAAGTGTTAACGAGTTTATGTAGGTATTTGCATGTAAGATATGAATATTCTCTTTGTATATATATATATATAAACACTTACATTATTATAATGTAAGTGAGAATAAAAGATGATTTGTTTGTGATAAGGTGAAATTCATTTAGACCTGTGTAGATGTTTATTTTTAACTAGATATTTTAAATACATGACCATACAAAATGTCGTGCGTCTTAAATACACAACACAACCGAACCATGTAACTTGTAGTACGTCTTTGAAAATACGTGTTTCCACTAAGATATACGACTATTCCTTTTTCTATGTACATATATGTATATTTCATACCTAATCGTATATTGTACATGAGTCTTATGTATCCGACCTCGGCACATGTCATTTTCTCACACATTCACGTTCTACTAATTATATTTCTTATAAGGTTAGACTTTGTGTTTGATCGGTTGATATTCTTTTGAAGAAGATTTATAGTTGAGTTTAGGCCCAAACGGTATGTACGTAGAAGGGATCGGGGCTATTATGTAATCACTGACTTAGGAACAAATGTTTTTGGGATATAGACTATTTTACAGTGTGTGTTTTGGGTTTGGCGTGTAAACCCACCGCTTGGTTTGTGAGGTCAGATAGATTAAACATACGATAGACCACCGCTTGGTTGCAATCAGAGGACAAGGATGACCAATTGGATACAAAGATCATAAATATGTGGTTTGCTAGGTCAAAAGACCAAATGTACGATATACCACCGGTTGCAATTAGAGGACAAACATGGTCCGTTGGATAAAACGATTATCAAATATACTATGCACGATCATACTACATGTAGATATTGTTGGAATTTAACATTTTCCGCGTCAAAAGATTGAGACTCCGAACATAATATATAAGGTCGGTAGACTACTCCTCATATTATCAATTGGTTTTAGGATGAAACTTCATCGGATTTATGTTTTGAGCTTGAGTTTAACGCACATGTGCACTTGTTTGTACACGAACCCCGCTCTGTCCAATTCGTCTGTATCGGACTTTGACATGGTATCAGAGGTTTTTGGAGATAGATAATCAGTTCGCACATCGAAAGATTGAGACTTCTGAGCTTAGTATATAAGATCGGCCCCCGCTCTGCCCGGTCCGTCTGTATCGGACATTAACAGATATAGGATCTGAATTTCCAGACCGTAGGTAGAGAAAGTTTAGATAACGAAGTTATACATACTCGTTAATAAATTTTGAGAAATTTAATTACATAAACAATACGCTATTTTCTTAATTTTATTCATATAAAAATCCCAATATACAACTACAAATACCTTTAAGTTTGCGCAACTAAAAACAGAAACCACAAATTACCAACTATGATGTACTCTCAAACGCGACGAAGGGATCACTAGGTGTGTTTTTTTCTTCTTTTTTAGAATGAGGATATACTCTTCTCGTATATATGTTTTGGAGGAGGATCTGATGATAACTACGGGAGAGAATTACGGGCCACCACTCATTCTCGTTAAACTTGGTCTAATCCGTTTAAGATAAGATTAGGCCATACAAAGAAGAAAACTCTACCAGATAATGCGGGCCCGTCCGCCCGACATGCCTTGTCCGAGCCTCAAACGCTGCTCATGTCCACCCACGTAAAAAGCGGACTAACTGTCGTGGAGTCCCGGATGGCCCGTACGTGCTTGATTGTGTGCTTTTTTTTTTCTCAACACGCAAGAATGAATAAATAAATTCAAATACGTGAAAAACAACAAATACAATTGTAGTCATATTATCCCTACAATCTTGTATTACAAACGAGTATAACTCGTCAAAATACTCAAAACAAAATAAATAAATATCAAAATAAGTGACACTCAAACAAACTAAATTATATATACACATATATGGGCCGATCTGAGGTGATCATTAAGCTAAAACATCTACCCATACCCATCTCATAAAAAACGGCCCGGGCCCGAACGGACCAACAAGCTGCCCATACCCATTTTTTTACGGACATGTCGGCTCAGATTTGTACAGATCTAGTATAATATTAGGTGGTCGGTCCAATACCATATATATATATATATATATATATATATGAGGCCTCAAACCCTAATCCACAAAACGGGTCCTCAACCATCTTCCACGAACCGCAAACGCAGCTCGGCGTGTGATTCAGTGGAGTACGTTAGGGTCTCTTCCCATAGACATTGATAATCTTAAGGTTGTGCTTCCGGTCCGGACCTGATCGGAATTTTTAAAAACCTGGACGGGGACCGTACCGTTATGGTCCGGTCCATTTCGATCCAGACCAAATTTACCGAAACAAAATAAATTATATTAAAAAAAAATGTTCATTTTATAATTTGATAGGTACCCAATATATATATGTATGATTTTTTAATATATATAAATTTAAATTAATAAAAAAATTAATTTCCGGTCCTATCCGGAACCAAAATTTCCAAAAAAAACATGAATCGGACCAAATCAGTTTTGCACGGCCCTAGATAACCTTATATTGTATGCTCTATTATATATACTATATCAATAGTCTCTCAACTTTGAACGTATTATATTTTATTAATCCCCATAATTTCCAAAATACGCATTTTTATTAAATACATCTCACTTTGGATCTCATTTCTCATTCATACAAAAATCATTTTATATGTATCCGTAGTAGCACAGTAAACATGATTACAAACAACCAAATCCTTAAAACCTACTACATTAACAATGAAAAAAAACCCTAGAACCAAATCAAGAGTACGCTCCTCCATGCGCTCCCCAAAAATTCCAAAACTCAGAGAATCGGCCATGGCCGCCGCGAAGAACCCTAGAACCAAAACAAGATCGAAGGTCGAGAGCAAGAGGATCCATCCTTATTCAAAGAATCCTGTCAAAACAAAAAGCAATCAACGGATTGCGCCCCTGGATGAGAAGAAGGAGAACCTTTGTCAAACAGTTCGAAAGTTCCCACATGCCAGATCTGAAACTCCTCCAGATGAAAATTAATAAAAGGAATGTAAGGAAGAAGCTTCAAACTCGTAATATTACGGACGGCGGCTATGGTCTCAATCAAGGAGCAAAGTTCCGGTGGGCGTTTGTTCTCACTGTTCTGGACGGAGGCTATGGCTTCAACCAAGGAGCTAAGCTCCGGTGGGTGTTTGTCTGCTTAAGCGAAGACTTGTTTCTTCCTGGGTGGCGGTACATGGCTTCTTCCCATTCAATCGTATTAGTGGATCTGCTGAATCATCAATCAGGTAAGCCTCTTTTAAACCTACGGTTCTCGACCGTTTTTCAAACCAATCTCTCACCTTTTCGAGATGATTTGAACAATCTCCTCTGGAGACCTGAAAAAAATAAGGTTCTATAACCTTGCTCGTAGAAATCTCAGAAAATTTGAATCTTATCATTCTTTTGCAAAGCTTTGAAACTAAGAAATCTCTATACTCAGGTGCAGTTTGTCAAATGCACAAAACCTTTCATAGAATATTATTACTCTAACCTTTTGTTCAGGGTGATTTTGATGTTGAAACATCTTCCAAATCAAAACTCGAGAACCCTCAGAGAAATGAGAACCAGTCAGACTAAATCATCTCCTAGGTTTCTGCTATCCATTCTCCATCTTAAGAATATGTATGAAATTGGATATCTATTTGCATATACTGAACGTTACTTTTCTCTCTTGATATTCTCCTTCCTGATAGTGCTGAATTATCTAGAAGATTGCTCTCCAGCTTCTGTTCATTGAATTGGAACATTGTCCTATCTTATTTGAACCTAATGTTTCTAATTTCCGACTTAACCTATCTTCAAAATAGGAACTGGCTTCTGCGCAGTGTGAAGTTTGCTTTGAACTCCAAATCTCTGGTTCGAAAATTTGGCTCCCTGAATTGAGCAAATTAGAAATTGCTGATAATCTTATGATGATGAAGTCTTTGTATCACATAAAACAAGTGTTTTCCTTTTACCTAGGAACACTTTGTTATCAATCTTTCAATAAAGAACTGACTTGCTACCTTAATTATTTTCTAGTGGAATATCAACTCTTTTGCTTAAGGAACAATTTGAAAAAGAATTATATTGATTGCGCTTTTGCTAAAATCGGATTGCTTGATATTATTTGTAATTTTTATTGTGCTGTTGTAGAGGTTTGGATTTGGCATGCTCAGGCGTGGGATACTCCTCTAGCATTGACTCCTCTGCTTGAAAAAAGAAAATAGAAGAAGGTTGTGAATCTATTGCAACTGAAACAGATGGATTGTTTGATTGCTTTATGTATTCGCCTTGATGAATTTTGTAGAATTTTGAAACAAAGTATTGCATTCTCTCAGGATCTGGAATTTTTTTTGCCTTCAAGAGTTAGATTTTCCTATACCATAAATTTTAAATATTTTTCTCTTATATATGCTAATGTTAAACACTTGTTCTTATACTCCTTCTTAAGTCAGTTTTACTTTTTCTTGTTTATGTCTAAAATCAGGACTATAAACAGCGTAAAGCTTTAGCACAATATTAGCACAATACGAACACCATGACACAAACCCAGGTGGATATTCCACAAAAGAATAAAACTCATGGAACTAAAGACAATACAGACCAAACTAAACTCAACCTAATTAACTTTGATGGAAAAAAAAGGAAAACTCTCTAACTATTAATTACAAATACCAGAAGTGGGTAAGAACATTGGGCATATACCACCCAACCTTTAGTAAATCTTTTTAATGAAGATCGCTTTCTGGAATTGTAGAGGGATGAGGAAGAAAAAACTTTTGGACTGATATAAACATTACCTGCAAAAATGAACACGTTCAAATGATCATACTAGCAGAACTCAAAACTAGCACTGAACCACCCGAGGCTTGTTGGAGAAATGCGGGCTTTGATAATTTCTGTTTTGTACCAGTTGACGGCCTTTCAGGTGGTCTTTGCCTCATATGGAAAAGCTTCCATCTTACAAACGAAAAGATTGAAGTCTCAAATATTGATAAAAGGTTCATAACAGTAACACACATGAATCTACTTAATAACTTTACCATGTCCATCTTTTGCATCTATGCACCTCCAAATGAACTACAAAAGGATGAATTTTGGACAAAACTTACAAATCAGATTAATATAAGTAACTATCCATCAATGGTTATTGGAGATTTCAATGAAATCCTTAACCCGTCGGATAAAAAAGGGGGTGCCCCTATCAATGACAACAAGTTTAGAAGACTACAAAATTTGTTCCAACAATGTAATATGATCGACTTAAATACCAAAGGAAATGAATTTACCTGGAGAAAACGTAAAGAGGGAGAAAATAACATTCTTGAAAAGCTAGACCGAGTAATGGCACACCCGGATATTTTCCAATCTTACCCGGATATATACACCTGGAACCACGCATTTACCACTTCAGACCACTGCCGAATCTCAGTTGAACTCTCTAATTCATTAAGACAAGTAAAGAATAAGCCCTTCCGGTTTGAACTTATGTGGACCCAAAGAAGAGATTGTGAAAACATCATTAAACAAACATGGAGAACACAATATCAAGGCACCCATATGTACAATTTTGTAAAAAAAATCAGCCTCCTCAAAAACAAACTTAAAATCTGGAGTAGATCAAGCTTTGGAAACATTAACAGACAAGTCCGTGAGGTAGATGCGGAAATTGAAAAGTTGCAAATCCTTCTTTTTAGGAATTTCTGTAGCAACAAGAACGCTAAACTTCGCAGATTAACGACCAAGAGAGAATGTCTTATAGGGTATCAACAACGTTACTGGACTCAACGTGCTAAATCAAATTCGCTCAAACTAGGAGATAAAAACACTAAATTCCATCACAGAAAGGCGACAGGCAGAAGGAACCATAAGAACATAGAAAAAAATTACCAAAAATGATGGAACAATCCTAGCCACAAAAGAGGACGTCGCTAAGGAGTTCCTTCACGATTATGAAACAAGATTTAAGGCCTCCCCTATAAACACTATTGATTTGCAGAAGCAACTAGAGGTTATTGAGAAGGAAATAACTGAGGAAGAAAACACTGATATGACAAAACCATTCACAAATAAAGAAATAAGAGATGCAATCTTTAACATTGGTAGTGACAAATCTCCGGGTCCGGATGGAATGCCTGCTGGCTTCTTTCAAAAGTATTGACACATCATCGGCCCATCTTTCTCTAGAGCTGTCAAAAGCTTCTATAGAACAGGGAAAATTCTAAAACAAATTAACCACACATTTATTACCTTGATCCCAAAAGTGGATAATCCAACTGCCACAAATCACTACAGACCAATTAGCCTTTGCTCAACTTTATACAAAATCATAGCAAAGATCCTAACGCAAAGATTGAAAAAAGTCATCCCGAAACTTATTCACCCGCTTCAGGGAGCCTTCATCCAAAATAGGTCAATTCATGACAATGTTCTAATAGCCCACGAAATTTTTCATGGCTTCAAATCTAATAAAGGTAAAGAAGGATATGTAACAATAAAATTAGATATGGAAAAAGCATACGATAGAATCGAATGGCATTTTTTACTTCAAGTTCTACAAAAATTTGGCTTTTCTAGTAAATTTATCGGATGGATCGAGGAATGCTTCTCAACAGTCTCCTACTCGCTCCTTATTAATGACAATCCAACCAAAATGTTCTTTCCAAAACGTGGTCTCAGACAAGGGGATCCCTTGTCACCATTGCTATTCAATATTGGAGCTGAAGTACTAGCAAGGAACATCCAAAAAGCAAGCAACGAGAATAGGAAAATTATTGGTTTTCCAATCACAAGGTCTGGAACAGTTATTCCTTTTTTAGCATTTGCATACGATATAATCATATTTTCCAAAGCAACAAATACAGCTTGCAACCAAATTATCGAAATACTATCCAAATATTGCCAAATTTCAGGCCAAAAAGTAAACTACCACAAATCAGCATTCCAAGTTACTAACAATGTCGACGGTTCAAGAAAAAGGATAATACAACAAAACTTGGGAATAAAATCATGTACTTGCTTGGAAAAATATTTGGGTTGCCCAATTATTATCGGACGAGTGAATAAGTCTACTTTTGAAGACGTCATATCAAGATCGAGACAACAACTAACCAAATGGAAAGCTTCATCCCTTTCCCAAGAAGGCAAAACTATTCTAATTAAAGCAAATCTTAATGCTAAACCAAATTATATCATGCAAAGTTTCATGCTACCGACACCCATTCACAAGGAGTTGGACAAAATTAATAGGCATTTCTTCTGGAACAAAGGCCCAAATTTCCACCCACTTATCAGCTGGGATAAAATATGTAGACCAAAGACTGAAGGAGGTTTAGGAATAAGAAAAGCGGAAGACATTAACAAAGCTTTGCAAATGAAACTCTTATGGAAAATAATGGCAGAATCAGATAACATCTGGGTCAAAGTCATCCAAGAAAAATACTTGAGAGGATATAACTTATGGTCCTATAAAATGAAATCAAACACCTCATGACAATGGAAACAACTGATGAAACTAAGACCAGAGTTTGAAAAGGGTTTTGTCTGGAGAGTTGGTGATGGACAAACAATTAAACTATGGAAAGATCCTTGGATAGCTGAACTCCCTCTAGAACAATACGCCCCAAGCTTACAGTCAATAAGCGAAAATGACACGGTAAGCATGCTAATGACAAACAACAAATGGGACCAAAATAAAATACTAAATACTCTTAGATCAGTCGTTCCCCAAAGCATTATTAACCGTATCTTAGGGTACCCTCTACCAATCCATCACATCCGAGATAGATTATACTGGAGCCCAAGCAAAGACGGTTGGTTCTCCACTAAATCAGCACTTATTTTGTTTCATAAAAACAGAAGTGCTAATTCAATCGATAACTCATGGATCTGGAACCTCAACACACTACCAAAAGTAAAGAACTTCTTATGGAAACTTTCTATAGATGGATTACCAACAAAAGAAAACCTGGAAAAACAAAAAGTACCGATTCCAATGAATTGTGCATTATGTCAACACCCATACGAAACTGCAAAACATCTTTTCTTTAGATGCCCAATTACCACCAACAATATTAATACAGTGGCCCAAACCCAACTAACCAATATCGACATCTCAGGAATGAAAGTTCAGGAAATCATGTCCCTCATCTACGACATGTTGGATGAAAAGAACTTCATCCATCTCTCTGTCATCTGGTGGAATATTTGGTATATGAGGAACAAAAGCATCTTTGAAAATAAACCTATTACAGATGTTCGGCTGGAGGCTGCTAAACAAATCAAGGCTTGGAATATAGCTAATAAGCTGGAGAACAAAAGAACCAATATCAGAAAAAGGAAAAATATAAAATGGACTAAACCAGCTTAAGGTTACATAAAACTTAATTTTGATGGATCAAAAAAGAATAATGACCAGGGATCCTTCGGTTATATTCTTAGAGACAGCCAAGCAAAATTAGTAGCTTTTGACTACGGACAATGTGGTTACACATCTGTCTTACTCGCAGAAGCTTTTGCTCTTAGAAAAGGAATCTTAAAAGCAATAGAAATGAAAATAAAAAACATAGAAATTGAATGAGACAACTTAACAATCATTAATGCAATAAACAAAGTATGGAAACCACCTTGGGAAATTGAATTGATCATTTCGTATATTTCAATTTTGTTGACCGGTTTTATGCAGGTGAAAGTTAGCCACGTTTTTAGAGAAGTCAATGGCGTTGCGGACAAACTTGCAGCTCTAGGCCAGGACAGCTCTGCAGCAGGTGAAATCATTCCACAAGTAGTCGTCAACCTCATCCGAAAGGAAGACTTAGGATGGTGCAGTATTAGATATTGTCCAGGCCTAATTGCTTATCCTTGTCTTCAAAAAAAAAAAAAAAAAAAAACTCCTTCGTTTTCCGGTGTTGATAGTAACTAGAACCCTCCTAAATGTGTCTACAAAAATGATCAGCGACACTTGTATTAGATGAAATCCAACATGAATACTCATTTACAACAAATATCCACATATCAGCTTTCCATACGAGCGACTATAAAAGACACCAATACTCAGTTGCTCTAGCGGGATGTGGTGCTAGGCTCCTAAGTGTTTAGCCAGGAGATTCGAGTTCGAATCCTTCTGGCGGCATGTATGAAAAAATTGATATTGGAAGGGTATCCCCCAGCAATGGGCCACGGCTTTCTACCCGATCCGTATGTAAAGCGGCTAAGCCGATCGAACCGGGTGGTCTCCGAATTTACCATTACAAAAAAAAAAAAGACTATAAAAGACAATAATTTATAATTAGGTGAAATTTACACTAATATAGAAATAAGTTTGCTACGAGGGAATTGTATTTAGTAGAAAGAAGTATGGTTTTCGCGAAATCAAGAATTAATTTCGAAATTATCCTAATCGATTTCCATATTTGGTAATAATAATTTTCCATTTCCTTAATTCTTGAATTTTATTTGGATTTAAATCATTATAACTTGTATTTTTATATATATAATATTTTGGATTATTGATAATCTAGGTGCATAAGAACACCAAACATTATATTTTAAATCAATGTATTTTCATCCTAGAATTTAGTTTATAATGCTAACTAAGTACCATATTTCAGGATTTGAATTCGACTATTCTCACTGACTCACTGTATTCCGATTTTCGATTAAATTCGACCCTTGCACGTGTATCAAACGAACCCTAAAAAATACAACATAAGAATTGCAATTTATTTATTTAGAATAATTGCAATATTCTGATGATATAAATTGAATGCAGTATAAGATAGAGTTGTACGAGTAAAGGTCGGCAACCGGCAATACAAGTTTTGGAGCTCTATAAGATAAGAGTTATAGCAGGTGCTGTATAGTATTAAATTCAGTATAAGATAGAGGTATATCAACAGAAAATATACTTTTGTTTGTTGTGAAAATTACGAAACATAAACATAATAGTCATATTAATATGTTTATTCTAAGTAAAAACTGTATATTTATACTCTAAATACATATAATTTGTCGGAGTCAGAAAAATGTGTTAATCAGCTGAATAGACAAGGGTGATTTTAATCTATATATAAAAAATTATCTTAAGAAAAATATAATTAGAATATTATAGACAAGACATTTACAATATTATTTTTAAAAAGAATATAGTAAACGGTATGAAATATTATTTTGAATAGTTATCAAAAGTCCATAGATTATAAAATGTTTTAAACACAATTTGCATCAAGAAAAAGGTATTTTGATTTTTTTCTAAAGTAAACATTGAGTAATATGTGACAACAAAATCTAGAGTTTGTTATATAATTTTATATGATTAATTTTTATTTTTATTTTATATGGTTAATTTTTAACATTTACGTAATAATGCGGACTTCAGATGCGTTCGGAATTAGACGCAACAATGCACCTCATGAAGAGTTTTCATCTATTGTGCATATGCAGATTATATTGATAACTCTTGGGACGCATGCGGACAACACATACTTCCAGCATGCGCTATACGAGGCACATGCTGCCCTGGCTATACGCATGTACAATCCGATTTCACGGTCTCTTTTGCATTTTTTAGGTTATTCAGAATAACATTATCCCCTAAAATTAAACTTAGATACACCGTTTAAATGGACCGAATGCATGCCTCCGTTGAAGGGTTTATGAAACCTTCATTTATTTTTGTGAGAAATGGTATTCTTTTTCATGTTTACAATTATGCGGGGGTTGTGTATTGAGACTCGAAAATGAGACAAACCAGGTGCTGCAAATGAAACCAGCCATGTTCAATGTTGTTTATTGTATGGACGGACGTCATATCATTATTTTCCATTTCCAGGATGACGTCATCACCCGCCAGGTCTTATGGGTCGGGTGGGGTCTTTGCCCATATCAATGCGTGCGTATTCAGGAGTATTCATTTCTCTGTTTTTGACCTCAACCAATCCAACTTGTGCCCTTCTACTATATGCATTCAAGTTACATTTTAGCATAATAGGTACTTTAATGACATAAGCCCCTTAACCTCATACATAAGTCATATTTAGTTTTATAACTAATAACATGAGATAATCATATATTATACAAACGTGTTAGTCGATTATCACTTGACATAATCATGATCTGCTTTGTACCTTTTCGGATGAATAAATGACTTTATAAAATGGTAATATTGTAATCTTTTGGAATGATCAATAAATCGTGAAAAGATATCCTTATACAATAAAATATTGGTGCTAATATTAAAATAAATATTACTAAAGATAATATTCAGTGATATTATGTGTGATATCGAGAAATTTCATTTCCAGGAACCCGAAACGAGTTGATCGAGTTCAACCAAATCAAACCGGACTTATTCCTTATCATTTTATGTATTTGGAACACCTACCATTCTTTACAAACATAGTACATATGAGAATGAAGCTTATTCGCTCCTTATCCACAATAGTCTTGTCCTTTCCTTTATTCTTTTAACCTTTCCAACTCCTCCCCGCTGCTCCCTCTCCTCACCTTATATACCCATGCAAAAACCTACCTCCTTCTCACAACAACAATTTTTCTTTCTTCCAAGAGCAACACATAAGCCTCTTAACCTCACACCTTCATGACTGCCACAAGCCTCTCAGGTTGAAGCCTCACCAACATGAATCTGAGAGCAACCATCCCAACTATCTTCCTCCTCCCAAATGCAAAAGCAGCCGGAACATGCTCCTCCTCAAAGAACTAAATCGCTACGTCTCCTCTCCCTAGTTCAAGCCACATAAGAAGAACAATTGCCTCCCTCTCCCTCCGAACAACAACAAACTCAATCCTTTTTTCAAGAGCAACAACAACGAGCCTTGTCTCCTCTACGTTGATCCCAAGAAACAATGGTCAACAAGCTCACCCCCTACTGTTACCCTAGTCGAATTAGTATGCCTCTTTACCTTCATCTCTTTCGGACCTGTGTAGAAAGCTCATCTCCCTCTGCTACTTCTCTAGTTGAGTACAAGGAATCCGACGAGCCAAGAAGGATCAAATTTCCCCCTTTGTCCATAATTGAGCACCACATGAGGTATCTCCTCTTCTTAGATCTTCATGAACAAGTAAGATAGCTTCTTTACCCTTCCATTCTACCCTCTTTGGTATGTGTGTTGGGATACCTTTCTCCTTCCCTATACCTATGCAGGAACAACATAATCAGTTACAAAGATCTTTACATTTTCAGATTTTTCACATCCCTCTAGTAGCCATATTTAGGACCAGATCTAGGTATGTTAGACTTAGCTTCGGCGGTTGAATTTTTTATATATATGATAATTATTATATTTTAGTTGTTCAACATGTTTGAATTTGGAGAAGATCTAACGACTGGATAAAAATTTATGAACATGAGAAGTTGGGTTGAAAAACTAATTTTGAAAAAGTTAATGAAATATGACCAAGTATGAGAATGTTCTTTGTGGATACAACTTTGAGGAATCGTTTAGAATTTTAGGAGAGGCGTTTGTGTGAATTGTTTATTCTAACCTAGAGTTTGTATGACATAGAACACCTAGAGATGTTTCCTTGAATTTTTATGAGTTTTCTAAAGGTAGATATGCAAGGCCAAATTAAAGTAGTTGACTAGTTTGCTTAAAAGGGAAAGAAGGGTTCTTAGTAAGTTTGAAAGTTCAAAAAACTTTCAAAACTCGCAATGGATCGATTATCATCTATAAGAATGTTTCTAGACTATATCTTGAGGTTTAGAGCCTTCTGGACTCTTTGGTAGTTTTAAGAAAGTTAAGGGTAAATTCGTCATTTTCTTAAAATTGGGACTAATCTTGTAAATACTTTCTGAATTTTCCATTCTAGTCTAAGAGCCTTTCTAGAACATTCTAAAAGATAGAAATGTGATGTTAAGATGCGTTTCCAATTTGACCAGGCTTTAAGGGTCACATACGTATGAGACCGTGACTGAGCGGTAGTCCAGTATTGGATCGGTGCAAGTAAGTCTCATGGACGTACTTAGCTAGTTTTTCTCATATTGGTGTGTGCTATTATAGTGGTGCGTGCTATGTGAACTATAATTATAACTTGAATATAACGACATTACTTTATTACGAGACTCAAATGTGTGTATAACGGGCCGTGACATCACTGTCCATCTCTGACATGAGACTCGGAGGTTCTCTACGACTAGCTCATTCAGATATACGACTAAATGCATTAGACCACTCCTGTTGGTATACGGGGACAGAGATAAGGGGCGGCCGGGAGACCCTCGTGCCACACAATAAGTTAAATCTAGAGTGAATCACCTAAAAAAGATAATAACGAGGTCATGTGTGCAAGCATGTTGTTGTGTTTATTTTTCCGCATTGACGTGTGATTGCGCTATTATAGTAATATTAGGTGATACCTTAGGATTATAAACTAACGGTTTTACCGTTATGTTGTTAGATACCTTGTAGGGTAGAATAGTTGCAAAGTGATCCAAAGTAGAGTGGTTAGTCAGGTCTCTGTACATGGTAAGTCGGGATGTTTGGGTTTTCTTCTCATGTAGCGAGACTTTATTCCGTCATTCCTTTTTGGACTCTAGTTTATGTTGTGTCCGGTTGTCGTTGCATTTCTTTCATGTCATGACTATTTAATATGATTTAGACTATTATTAGGCTTTCTTTTATTTGTACCTTGAAAAATATCCGGTGAAGTTGTTATCAAGTTAGGGTCGGGATCCACCGTGGAAACCTAGCCCGTAATCCCTTAAATTCATGAAATTTTGGGTATTACACCACGTGTAACATCTATTTTTATGTTTATACTAAGGGATTTGAGGTGTCAAACTATGTTAGGTTTCTGAAATTTTGAGTGTTAGACCACTTGTAACATCTATTTTTATGCTTATATTAAGAGATTTGAGATGTCAAACTATCTCAATAACTGTTGTAAAACAAATAAACGAATCAAAAACTGTTGTAAAACAAATAAACGAATCAAAACAAAAATATGTTTGACCAACTACTACTTACTTTACATTGTAAACATAAAATAAATGAAGAAATCATAATCATATATATATATAATCATGTTTGTTATTTGTGTTATTTATGAACAAACACCGCTCTAGAGTTTCAGTCTATGATTCATAGGCCCTGTCCTCTTTTACCAACTTGAAAGTTAGAACTCTTTAGTATTTACATAAGATCGTTAGTATATATAATATTTTTATTTTATAGATTACGCTTGTTAAGTTTGTTTAATGATCATTAAATTTGTTTTATTTTACATAGGCTAACAATTGTAATAGGCACAATTTTTTTTTACCGATCGTTAATTCGTTAAAACCGATAATAAACGCTACGATTTTTAACTTTAACGATTGTTAATTGAATTTAACGATCGTTAAACGCAAGTTAACGATCGAGGAAAAAAATATAAAAATTTAACTAATGATCGTTAGCTTTTTGCACTAATGTATCTAACGATTGTTTCTACCGCTTAACGAATGTACGTAAAAAATAATCGATTGAAAGTAGCCATAAACATATTATTACGATATATATATATATATATATATATTGGTTGAGTTAAGTGAAAAGGGATCTTAAGATCAATTGTACGAAGAATTTTCAACAATTGTAACCGTGGAGGGGATGGGTTTAGCGGACGAAGAAGTTAAGGTTCACACATCCCAAATATTTATTGAGGGAACCGAATGAACTTTAACATGAGATTCATTCAGGATTAGAACGTTATCGATGCAAGATTTATTTTCCCCCGTATTTATATGTATTAAAAATATTTGTGCACCGCACCGAGTAATTAGACTTGTTAGTTAGTCATTAATATGCATGTGAGAAGTCAACGTGACTAGGCCCCTCTGTAGTCCACTTAACTAGGTGTCGATTTATACGCAAGATTAAGAGAATAATTTATCTTTACGAAAGCATTAGTAATTAGGTTATGAATTATTTTATTGAACAGTTATTGTACATTGGATTTTCATGAAAGATCTGAGATTTAGCTAAACAAAATCAACATTAAATTAATCAAAAGAAATTTAAAAAAAGACAAAGAAATCTTTCAAACATGGTTAGTACTCATAAATTATTATAATAATTCATATAATTATAATACTGCTTATTATTTTCGTTCTAACTAAAAGGGCCCTATCTCCACGTTGTACAAAAATCCAAAATACTATGTCAAAGGAATAATCTTTGGGGTTATGGTGGAAAGTAATATTTATAAGTTTTATATATCTGGGAAGAAGACGATAATTTTTAAATATAATTTAGTCTAAATTACATTTTAATTCAGAAAAACCAAGCTAAAAAAAAGTAATTACTTAATTTTTTTAGCCCCGCTCTCATTCATGTCTACTTTTCAAGAAAAATATATATTAAAAAACTTATATTACAAAATTGCGAATTCTCAATATTATTTCTGATAAAAGCTTTTTGGTCAGAAAGATATTTTTACCCAAAAGTTCTATTATATTTTAAAAATATGATTACGAAGTAAATACTTTTAAAAGTTAGGCGTGACCAATAATTTAGTCTATATAGAGTTGTGTTTGTTAACAAAAAAATTGAAATATATCCCCTAGCTCGCACGTATAAATTTATAATATTTATTTGTACAATTAAGTAACTTACTATTCCTGCACAAATAGTTTTCTTCGTAAAAATTAAAAAATCAATACATTAGAAATAAGATATTCCACAAAAAAAAGGAGAGTGTTTTAGACCAAAAAAGTTAGCAAGCTTTCTTAAGTTTAATTATTTTTATATAGTTTATGAAAATAACCTTGCACAAATTATGTTAATTTTTCCATAAAAAATGAAAGCTTTAAAATTGATGTAAATAAAAAGGAATATTGTCATGAAGTATTTATAACTATATGTATAGTACATTACGAGTGTATATTTTTATTCTAAATGCAAAATATATGAAAACGTATGCTTTTTCAATGTATAATTTATTCATGTTTATTTATATTTTTTTCCAGTTTTTCCATTTTATATATAACGTAATCTTTCATTTCTGTTTTATTTTTTGAAAATTTATTAGTATCATTGAGAAAGAAAAAAAATAAAAAGGAAAAAGAAACCCCACGAGAATTTTCCCTTCAGTGACGAAACTCACACAAAGCACTCAAGTTTCTCTTCTATATATATCATTCACACAAAAGCCCCTTCTCATACTTAGCTTTCATCCAACACTTTTCAGTTCCTCAAATTCACACAACTCTTCTTCTTCTTCCTCTTTCGCCTCTCTCTGACCACCACAGCCACCATGCAATCGCCTATTGCCGGCGCTGACTCCTCCAAAGCCGGAGGTTGGAAGTCCGCCATTTTCATCATCGGTGAACGAATTTCTATTCCTAGTTTCATGTTGATTCTCAATTTTACTTAATTTAAGCTAATTCTATCGTTCCGTTTAAAATTTGATTTCGAATCGGAAATCGTGCAGCGGTGGAAACGGCTGAGAGATTTGCGTACTACGGTGTTGCCGGAAACCTTATCATGTTTCTCACGAAGGAGCTCCATCAACCGTTGGCTGAAGCAGCGAAGAACGTCAACACCTGGAACGGTGTTCTTTCGATCTTCCTCTTGATCGGAGCTTTCCTTACCGATTCTTTTCTCGGCCGGTTTAGAGCTACCGTGATATCCACCGCCATTTTCCTTCTGGTACGGTAGATCGATGTTGCTCTGTTTTTATTTTTTTTATTAAATCTTTTTTTTTCCTTATAATTAATCGATTCTCTCTGTTTTTGCCCGTTGCCCAATAAGCGTAATCACTACACTTAATGCATGAAGTTGTAATTACTGGTTGCATGATTTGGGAAACCAATTGTGCTTGTAATACTTTTAACTTAGGTTTTTTTTAAAAATTTAAAATTATAAAAATGAGTTTGTATCAATTAAATATTAATATTTATTGATTTTCATATCAAAACCGTTCATGTATTCAATAATATGTTAAATAGTCATGGTCAACTAATTAAGGTCAAAGCATTATAATTCATGAAATTTTGAATTGCGATCTGCGAGGCATGAATTTCTGATTGTTATGCATGAATTATTATTTTAATACTTCAAAATATAACTGTGTTAGGAAATATCTTTAGAAGCATATATTAAAATTATCAATTATATGAATTAAAAGAATATAATTGAAAGTGGGATACCATCCACTTGAATTATGTTGTACTACACAAATTCACTAGGTATGAGATACCCTCCTATTCCTAGGCTTTCAAAATAGAAAAACAAAAAAAAAACTATCTAAAATTTTATTACTATTTTTACTTAAATTTATTTACCACAATATCGATTTTTCTCTTTTTATATTATATGAAAATATAGTTGTTTAGAATTGTATAGAATAAGAGGCTTAAACAATCATCAAGTTATGTGATTTAATCTGACTATATCCGTAGAATTCAAAAGTATTTAATTATATTTTACTTATTTGTGATATTTAAAAGTTTAGTTTACTATGCAGTTTCGGCTATTTTGGATTTTTCATGTGGACTAGATCACATCTTCTAAACTTTAAATCTTTATTATTCCAAAGTGAGACCAATAGGAAGTCATGATAAAAAGAAATAAAGTGAGACCAACAATGTTTCCAATAGAATATATTTATATATGTATGTTATATTGTCATGTGGGAAACAATGGTAATTTCGAAATTCTACGAATGAAATCACATAATTAGTATTCTATATTCATCCCTATTTAAATTTAGTTTTCTTTTAAATTTAGTTTTTAAAACAATTCTCTAAAAAATACCCCTATTGAAAAATTGATTAATATATGGCCTTTTTTTTATAAAAAAAAATCCAGAATATTCCAAAAATACCCGGACTTTATAAAGAATGATTTGGACCTGAAGTGTATTTTTTTCTTCTTTCTTTAAGTCACGTTAATTATTTTATTTATGAAATATTGTGGTTCATATTATATCTAACAAGATATTTTTACATAATTGAATATTTGTATTACTTAAAAAAAATAAATAGTGCTGAATGCTTAGATGAAATCATTGTACAAGACGTAAAGTATTATTCGCCGAAAAAGGATTGGTCGTACGAAAAATAGGTTTCCAAAATAATAAAATTGAAATATTCAGGAAAAATGGTGAAGGGTCATAAAAAATTGACTAAAAAGTCCACACCAGCAATTAATTTTTTACTATAAATATACACATAAAGTTGACGGTACTTCTCTTAATTTACAATAATCTAATCACAAATGGGACCCACTAAATCCCAAATATAGTCTATTGAAAACCCTTTCAGAAAAAGACGAAAAATATAGGGTTAAATTGAAAAATAGGTTTTTTTTAAAAAGAGCATTAATAGAGTTCTTTTTATTATCAGGGATAAACTAGGTCCTTTTTATTTATCAATAAAGATAAAATAGAAGGACAAATTGATAATTGTAAGGTAAATCTAACCCAAAAAAAAACCCTAAATCCAACCAAACCTAAACCTTGAACCGAACCGAAATCTAAACCGGAACTCCGAACCAGAACCCTGAACCGGACCTGAACCGAAACCCTGAATCCAAACCGAAATTCGAACCGAAACCTGAACGTAGATAAATCCTTTATATGGGTTTTAGTTTAACTTTTTTCTAAAATTTCCTTTATACCCTTATATTTTTAAAGTTAAGAATAAATGTGAAAATTGCTTTATTATGAACTCATTTCTCAAAAATATACGCATCAACATAAAAATATTAGAATAATATATAATTTTTATATTTTATATTTTACTCTATGACATTTTAAATAATATTTTAGTGAGGAAGGATGATTTAGCGATTAAGATAACTACAAATAAAAAAAAAGGAGAAAATAAATATTACTCCAAGAAGAGAATGAGGACACGTGGGCGATATACGAGTTAACACGTCTACTACAAGTGTACAACCCCAATTATGAAAGGGCATATATACCCAATCTATTCACTTGTGATAGGATTGGGCTTTATTTCCTACTCCCACCTATTATCATTTAATACATTTGCACAACAAGCCAAAATATATATACTTCTTCCTTACCATCTTAATTATAAAATATTGTATTAATTAGAAACGTCGTCGTTTTGCAATTCTAAATATCTGCTTCCCTGTTGTTATCCTCTTAGGGTTTGTCTCTTCTGACGGTGTCCGTGTCCGTTGTGCCAAACCACCTCCGCCCTGCGATCTTCTTCACAGCGCTATATATAGTCGCTATCGGCGACGGAGGTCATCGTCCGTCAGTGCAAACATTCGCAGCCGATCAATTCGACGAGACGACGCCTGAGGAGAGGAAATCAAAGAGCTCGTTCTTCAATTGGTGGTACTTAGGGATTGTGATTGGATCCTTGACTTCCGTCATTGTCGTCATCTATGTCCAGGATAATGTTAGCTGGGCTGTCGGATTCGCGATTCCGACGGCTATGGAAGCGGTGGCGCTTGCGTTATTCTTTATAGGGTATAGGACGTATAGGAAGCAAAGGCCCGTTGGAAGTCCGTTTACGAAGGTTGCGCAAGTGTTTGTCGCGGCTGCCAAGAAATGGCGCGTGGAGGCCAAGTTAGTCGGACAAGGAAGGATTTGTGATGAGGTTGAAGTTAGACCGGGTTTGGATGGTGTGTTTATCAGATCCGGGTTGTCCCGTACCAACCAATTCAGGTACGCTCCGGTTCTCATATAATGCTTTTTAAGACATTTTTCATAATATAATGCTTATTATTTTGTATATCATTACGCCAAATAATTCATGATTATTAAATCAGGTTTTTTCATCATTAAGAATCATAATTACATTTTTTTGGTTAATTAAAATAAAAAGGATGCTAATTAGTTTTGTTGGGTTCCAAGTTCACAAGAACATGTGAAAAATGAATCTTGTGGTTAGATAGTGATGGAGTAGGAGTACTAGGAGGATGTCATATCTTCATGATATTGTCCACGGTTAAGGAACCTCAAATCATATATGTAACATCAATTAAATAATAGTTATAATTTTGGTTAGTTTTAATAATTTAAAAATATATTTGTCGTTTATTGAGAATTTAATATTATTCTCTAGGAATATTAAGATAACACTAAAGAACCACTTTAGCCAAATTGATTGTTTTATACTTGTAGTAATAAGTATCACTTTTTTAAAACCATTAAAAAGTATATGGAAATGATCATATCGAATGAAAAGTGTTCAATTATAGGGGACACCATTTTTAAAAAGCTTATGGTTTATGGACTTATGGGTCCTTGGAGTGATGAGAAAGGTTGTATTGTAAATGTCAAATAATCATTAATGTGATATGGCCTATAATATTAGAATATAATCTTTGGCTTCTTTTAATCAGAATTTAAATATTTCCTCTATTTTGTAGCCTTTGTCGTAATTGGAAAAGAATGAAGAGGGGACAGTTGATATAACTTTTTTTTATTGTTATTTTCCTTGATGAAAATGACATATAGTTTATGAGAATCATTAGTTGTATAGTGTTTGTCTATATTTGTCTTATGTGGGTAAAACTGCAGGTTTCTGGACAAGGCAACAATAATCGATGACATCGATAACTCGAGCAAAACAAGGAACCCGTGGCGACTATGCTCGGTTACGCAAGTCGAGGAAGTAAAACTTGTTTTAAGGCTTCTTCCTATATGGTTATGCAGTTTAGCTTATGCTATGATAGTGGCTCAAGTTCATACATTCTTCATAAAACAAGGCAGCACTATGAACCGTTCATTTGGTAGCATCCAAATCCCACCAGCATCCCTACAAGTTGTCCCTGGGTTCATCATCCTCGTTTTCGTTCCGATCTACGACAAGCTCCTTATCCCATTGGCAGTCAAACTGACAGGAAACCCTTATGGCATTACACCGCTACAAAGGATAGGATTCGGGATATTCCTTAGCATTTTAACTATAGTCGTAGCTGCTTTGGTAGAAGCCAAGAGACTCAGTGTTGCAGCACAACATGGACTACTTGACAAACCGTTGGCGACTGTTCCTATGACTATTTGGTGGTTACTTCCGCAATTCTTGGTGAATGGACTAAGTGATGTTTTCGGGTACGTAGGTTTGCAGCAGTTGTTCTATGATCAAATGCCGGAGGAGATGAGGAGCATGGGGTCCGCTCTCACCAATGCTTCTATTGGGTTTGGAGCTCTAGCGAGCTCTGTCGTGATCTCGGCTGTGCAAGGGGCGAGCTCCAAGTGGGGAAAGGAAGAGTGGTTGGTGAGTAACTTAAACCGAGCTCATCTTAACTACTTCTATTGGGTCATGGCTGTGGTTTGCATGTTTGATTTGGCTATATATATAGCGCTTGCAAAGTGGTTTGTTTTGAAGAAAGTTGATCATGGTGGTGGTGTTTAGAGTTGGATGTATTTGAAAAGGTTATTAGTTGTTTGAGAATGATGAAAAGAAATCAAATGATGAAGTAGATCTTTGATAATTTGTAGTTGGTGAATACTAGCTAGCTATAGTTCTATACACAAAGTCGTCTCTTTTCTTAGAACTATATATATGTATTGTACGAGTGAAATGCAAAGTTAGCATGTTCGAATTATAACATTTTGCGGAGCAACAACGTTGTTGGAACGCTATAATGTAATGATCCGTGGGAAAACACGTGTTATTTCATTTTGATTTATAATTTGTAAGGTCTTTTTCGAGTCTTTTTCAACTTTGATATAAGCATATATGAGAATTAGACCTGAACAAATTCGGACACGGATGAGCCATATTTAAATTCTTGACTTAAACGTTCGGGTCGGTCTGACCCGTTTTGTACGGGCCACAAGCAGTGACGGATCTAGGGGGTAACGGAGGGGACGGTGCCCCGGCTTGCGACGTCGTTTTGCTTAGGAAGAGGGAAAAGGGGGGGGGGGGGAATCCTCCTTAAAACAATATATGATCATTGTTGTTCTGCTAACTCATTTGGTAGATGAAGGGATGGAGTACTCGGAGTTACAAGGTTCGAGTTCTAGGAGTAGCAAAAAACGGTTATTTTGTTCTTATGGATTTTATTTTTAGCAAATACAATATATATATATATATATATATATATATATATATATATATATATATATATATATATATATATATGAGAAAGGATCATGTAGGAACACTTCTTAGGGAAGGGAATATGAACTAATATGATACGTTAGATTAAAGTTTATGAACGTACATGATTTGAAGATATATATAGTAGCATATTTTAGTAAATAAAATGAGATTTTTTCCCCCTCTAATAGACTTATATTTTTAATTAATTACTATAAACATAATTTAAATTAAAAAAATATTTTTTAACGATTTAGCTTTCCACACATACCTAGTCAATTTTCTCTAATATATATTTTAACGATCCAAATCTAGTCAATTTCTAAGATAACGATTCAAATCAACAACTTTTCATATTTTAACGACCAAATAAATATAATAACGACCCAATCAGAAAATAAAATATTTAGAATTGTTCGTTAAATTTGGTCGTTAAATTCTGTACTATGGAAAGAATGCTGGTTAAATTTGGTCGTTAAATATTTTATAAGTCGTTATTATATTTTATAGAGAAAACTTGGTCGTTAAAATGTTTTTATATAATTAATATAGTCATCGTTAAAATTTTCTGGGTCGTTAAATTTTGGATATTAAATATTTTGTGGGTCGTTAAAATTTTATAGAGAAAATTTGGTGGTTAAAATGTCTTTTTTCATATTTTAACTACCAAAACAAATTTTAACGACCAATCCTAAAAAATTTAACGATCAAATTTCTCATAAAATTTATTAACGATCAAATTTCTCTATAAAATATATTAACGACCAAATATACTAATGACCAAATATATTAACGATCAAATTTTTTATAAAATATATTAACGATCAATTGCTTCAACGTTTATTTTTGGGATAACCCAAAAATAAGAAATCTATTTTCCTAATTTGTAATTTATTTAATGAATAAATAATGAAAAATGAACAATCATGTGATTCTCACCTTAGGAAGCTTATTATGCACCTTCCATCATGAACGTACAAATTTTAATCTAACGGATCTTAGGAGTTCATATTCCCTACTCTAAGTGTTGTTCCTACCGGATCCTGACCCTATATATATATAAATAGGGTCGGGATCCGGTAAGAACAGTTGTTACGGTAAGAAATAAGAACAACTAAGGATCATTGGATCAATGCACGGATGATCTAGATTTAACGTCTAAATAAGGCATTATTATATTTTGGTTTATAATAGTATCATTAATATGGTAATAAGAATACTCAACATTCATTTATATGGAATTAAATTTTATACTCTAACTAATTTGTACTTCTCACCTATTGGAGGTTTTCATTTAAGTTAATATATATATATTCATGTTTGAGAAGGCGTGTTGACATTAAAAACGTGCATGAGTTATTGTTTTATATGTATGAGATTTTATATAGTCGTGATTGTATTATTCATGGTTGATTAAAAATCGTACATAGTTACTACTTTATATATAATCGTGCTTATTGTTATTTGTTATTTTTATGCACGTGTAGTTACTACTTCATATAATCGTACATGCGTATAGTTTGAATTTGGTGTGCACTAGTCATGCACGTGTAATTTGAATTTCTTGTGCACTAGTGATATGTGCTTGTGATGTATTTGGGCTTATAGGAGCTAACATGTATAGTTTGAATTTGTTGCACTAGTGATGCATGCACATGCACGTGTAGTTTGAATTCGTGTTGCACTAGTAATGCATGCATATGCACGTGTATACAAATTAATGAGGTAAGTAATTACTAGTGTGAAATTAATTTGGTAGTAAATACTACTAATTTTTAAACGGTAACCATATATATATTTCCAAAATTACTAGGTATTTAATTAGTGTACAAAAATAATATTGAATCATGGACGTCGATTTGGTTTAATCATGTGGTCGATGTTTGTTCTCATTTCTTACCGTAAGTTTTGTTCTTACTTGATCCTAACTCTCTCTCTCTCTCTCTATCTATATATATATATACATATATATATATATATATTATATAACTTTTAATACACTATTTTATCAACCATCAATTAATTTTATTTGATATTTTATTTATAAACACAATTTTAAAATTAATATTTAAATAAACACAATTTTAAAATTAATATACAAAACAAACCTTATTGTTGTATACTTTTTAAGATGGATATTAAGTGAGTTTATTATTAAATTTACTCTTACTTATTCAAATTAATATAATAATTCATCAACCAATATCTAATTTATTTGACAATATATTTATAAAACAAACTAATTCTTTGAACAAATGAAAACCAAAGGTTATTCAAAAAAAATTAAAATTGTAAATATATAAATAAATTTAAACTTCATCGAAGTAGAAAAAAATACATCAAAATCTCTAATTTATAGTAGCAAAACTTAACTAAATTTTTTTTAATATTTAATTTATCGATTTTAGTGTTGAATTATACCTTCACATGTGATATGTCTTAAAAAAATTGTGCCCCGCCTATGAAACTTTTCTGGCTCCACCACTGGCCACAAGCGCGGTCCGTGCCCACTCATGTATAATCACGAGCAAGCTGTTGGGCCGTCCGTGATTCCATCTAGCGTAAAAACGGTTATTGACAAAACTTAACGATTAAGCTTTGCATGGGAAGCTGCCACCTGTCTATAATAGGAACCGAATCGCTAAAAGCAAGAGTTTCATCAACATCGAGTTCTTAACGGGAGAAACAAAAAAGATTATTCCTCTTTTAGAGTTAGGACATAGGAGTGACTTAGAGTTTAGTTTATTTTGTTAGAAATTTACCACTATTATAAAAATTTCTCTCTTACGACAACAATTTATTTTTTAGGAATTTTCGGTTATATATATATATATATATATATATATGGGTCGGTTCGAATGGGCAAAATACTTAACTATGCCCGTGCTTTGGGCCCGGAGGGAATGAAACAAAAAAGAAGAAAGCAATGGTTATTCAATAATGTCAACTTGGTTCAGGCAAAGTCCATTTCGTACAATTCTAAACTACCCAAATTGACAATTATAACATTACTTTGCTTTGACCGAGATTATATGCTAGACTTTTATTTAGGGCTAAACCCGGTTATATAGTGGAATCTCAACTAATCAATCCGTCACTCAGTTTTATAAATTAACTATAAACGAAAATTCAACAGTTCTAAATAAAAAAAAACTCAAACAGGAAACGATCTAGAGCGATTGTTATCCAAGAGCAAGATTGAGCATGCACATGGGTTTATTGACGAGGTTCGGAACAAAGTCCTACTTCCTGGGATCTCAGTATCGATCCAATCAACTAAGTTTTAAAGCCTAAGCCAAAACAAGAGTTACAGAGGACATAGTCGTAAGTGTAAAACCAAGACAAAGAAAAACAAGAGTAGAAATAACACATAAACGAAAAGAACAAGACACACTAGAACAAAAATGATGTTTTATCACGGTTCCGTTTGGCCTTTTATCCCAATTGTGAACCGTGATCTTATGTTGCGTGATAAAAGGTTTTGTCGGACGGAACCGTGATAAAAAAAAACATTTTATCACGGTTTAAAAACCGTGATAAAAAACAGTTCATCACGGTTAAAAAACCGTGATGAAATCTTAGGTGGACCGGTAGAAAGACATTTTATCCCGGTTTGAACTATGATAAATGTTTTTTTTTTATCACGATTAAAACCGAGATGAATGGTTGGTTGTATAACACGTATCTTTACTTTTAACCCGGTTATCCCTATAGCCGTGATGGTAGATCCTTAAAGCATAACAGTTTATAACCCAATCTTATTTGTCCGGGTTATAAAGTCAGTTTTTTAGTAAAAGAAAAAAGAGTAGCATTTGTACGGAGCTATAAGTCGAGCATGTAACATATCTAGACGCCTTGTAACATCAAGAGCAGGTCAAACCACTATTATGGATGCATCTAAATAGTAATAGATAAGCCTAGAAAATAAACATTTGTTCTATCATCTTCAACAACATATGCTCGAAAAACTATAATGATAACAATATGGGAGGTAACAGAATCTCATACTTCATTCCAATCTCAGGTTTGTTATATTGTTCTGCTTCGTGACAAGGAAAGCTCTACAAAACAAAGAGGCCAATTAATCATACCATTTTAAAGTTATTCTCCCACCCACTCGCATGACTAAGAATTTGGTCGAAGAAGCCAGATGCTCATATTTCTTGTAAGAATCTTTGACATTAGTTGCAAGGTCTGCTATCGGAGATGATCAACCTGTTTTCACCGAAATGTGAGGTTTTAGTTAAAATATCACAAATTCGATGATGTTTACCAATGTGGCATACAATAAAATACATATGTTGACTTATTAAGAACTCTTATCCTTGTAATTGCAAATATAAACATAGGCAATTGATCCAAAAGTTCTGAAATTTACTATAAAATGTAACCATGTGAAAATCACTTACCAGTCTAGGAGCAGAGGTAAAATAATATGACAAAGTAGTAAGCTACTATTCATAATCTGATCTGAAGGACATGAACGATATATTTGAATCCTTTTATGTTAAAAAAGAAGAATGTTCTTTAGAATAGAAATCAGTGAGTGACTATATTGACACAGACCAAGGGACTGATGTCAGGACAGAAGGTGGAAGATTGGAATCTATGTATGAGTTGGTATTTGATGCTTTCACTTCATTAACCAATAAAAAAAGCCACACAAATTAGCACAAAAACCTACTATGGAATTTTCTTATCACATCTAACAAGGTTAGTTAATTCCAACATACAAGTTGATAGCAAGAGTCAGGCTTCTCATTGCCAACATCCTCTTTATGCATGTGTCTGTCATACTGTCTCACACTAATCAAAAGTGTGAAATTCACATTATCTTAGTTTTTAAACAAGAAGCAATGTATAAAGATAGTTATGGAAGTTAAGATTCAAAGAACCTAATTAACTCTCTTTGGCTAGGTCATATGATCTTACAACTAAGTGAAGAATAACATACTTTTCTTTAAAAAACAATTTGACTGTTTTACAAACTGATAATAGATGTTGTGATTGTGTGCTCATAACTAATATTAAGATTATATAATTGAGTTGTAATTGCTAGTTTAAAAAAATTGATAGAGTATCTAAACCTGTCAATACCAAAGTAACTCAAGATCATCAAAACAACGCTTTCTATTTGAAAATTTTATCACAGATGAAGATAGTATTGAAAATGGAAAATATACTTTAAAATTGAATTAGAAGGTCTAGTATAGAAGCATAGGAATACAAAAGATACTATCACACAATAGTTTAATCATTCTACGGAAATTTCAGGTGCACACAAGGAAATTTCACCATGAGCTAGAAAGATCTAGATTAATAAATTATCCAATATCATCTCAGATTGAAACAAACGATTCAATTAGAAGATTTAAGTGAGAGTATCGAAAAATACATTGATAGACATATTGGACAACATAAAAAAAAACACAATAAACAATTAAAAAGCACCAAATAGAGCTGATTCTTGCACATGTTTGTATCTTTCAACCTAGGTTAGTATGTAGGCTTGAGAGCACCTTGTGCTAGCAGAATCTAAGAAGTTACGTATGTAGAATTTGATAAATCATCTAGATTAGTATGGGTGTGTCTGAGAGTATCTAGTTCTAGCTAAAATACAAGCTAAAGATAAAGCACGATTGGAGAAAAAAACAAAAATGCCAGATTAAAACTATTTTCTGGGATTAGGGGAGAAAAATGGGCCATGGGTCAGTGCAAGTTACATGGTAGAATTGAAGTATTCAAAAGAAGTCGGATCATACTTGATTTATATTAAATTTAAAAGATATACTACACTAGACCTATTCTCTTTTATGCAACTCTTCATTTCCACTGACTTACTTGCAACTCCAACTCCATGTTTTCTCATCTTATAAAACTCATGAACAAAGATTATGAGTTCAAATATTAATTAATCAAACCATTTCTAACATACAACTATTTGTTGATTATGGTAATGAACAAGTGGTTAATAAGATAAAGAAGCATACAACTTGATTGAGACTTCTTATCGAACACCTTAAGTGCTTAACTAAAGTAGTCACATAAACCATAACTTCTGGATTCAAAAATACCTAGTTAACGAAATCTTACCCAACTACACAATGACACCAAATTGTTAAGATAAAACCCTAAAATAAGAACTTTTAAGAATTAAAAGTGGATAATTTCAATGGAAGGAGAAGAATACGGCAAATATTTTATCCTTTGTAAGTAACATTGTAGCAAAATATTTAACGAGCAATAGGTTGAATGACAAACAAATTGAAAGAGCAACGATAATTGAAAGTTCAAATTGACTTACGAGGGAATGAAAATCCAACAACAATTTTAGGAGCTTGATTGTTAGGGCTGGCGAATATTGGATGAAGAGTTGTCTATGACACCTTCAGTGGTGGCGAAGACATCAATGAAACCTTCTATAGCGGTGAATTGAAGAGAGGTGGGAGCTTTCAACTTCAGTAGCAATCACTATGAAGATATGTCTATGAAACCTTCAGCGGCGGTGAAGATGTCGACCTGGAGAAAGGCGGAATACGTGTAGATAGGTTATAAGTTGGACCCTTTGTTTTTTAGATGGTTCGGTTCAACGCTTTTATTTATAAATTCACACATAAACCGCGCTTTTTTAGGCTTTATATACCGGTAATCTAAAACCGAGATATATAATGCTTTGTAATATCATTTTATATCACGGTTATTTACACAAACCTAATTTAAACCGAGATATAATATGCCGGACGCTTTGTAGTATCATTTTTTTATCACGGTTATTTATACAAACCGGGATATAATATCTCCAGAAGCATTTTTAAGACACTCAAGCACGGAACAGTGATATATTTAGTGAGATAAAATGTTGTATTTGTACTAGTGACACGAGTATGAGAATCCAAGAATTCTCTTCGTGTTCAACAATCTGTGGTTTGATATGATGAGTCTTCCAAACTAAAAACCGTCAAATGATTCAACACTCAATCTTGCTTTATGTGGAGGAGAACTCTCAAACACAAGCATCAACCTCGAAAGCAGATAATGCACTTCGCTCAAGAACACCAAAAGCAGAACAGAAGAAGAGAGCGGCAAGAGAGAGGTGGAGAAGAAGTGAGAAAGAGAATAGGGTTAGGTTATTTGATAGCTAACCTTGTATATCTCTGATCTAACACCAAATGACGTCTTCATTAATGAACAAACACAACTTTGCATCAGACCCGATCTAGCAACATGTTTTAATCTTCTGAACACCAACCCGATTCTTCATATAAGAAAGCCTTTAAGCCGGTTTCATTTCACTTGGTCCCGAGTTCGGTACTTCTCAGCTTGACTTTGCCAGCTTATTCTCCTCACAAATTTCCCTCTTAAATCTTGCTGTACTAGCTTTAATAACATTTTAAAAACAAAACAAAACATATATAGTGAACGGTCGATCATCACTGATCCAACCTCCTTCATGTTCTAAGTAATCTCATACAGATAAGTGAATCCTTACAAAAGACAAATTTATAATGAGTAACAATCTTAGTACAAAAATCTGCCGGATTTACTTCTCCTATTATTGTCCGTATAACCAAGATAGTGATATACCTAAACCCCTAATATATCTTTAACTCCCTAACTATACGTTAGTAGAGATAAGAACAAATTTTAAAAAGTCTGCATATATATAATATTAACACATTTGGGCCTGAGAACCTGATCGATAACCTCATATGAGTTACCCTTAAGATAAATGAACCGTTCATTAGTTGGTGCCTCTTGACCCTGGTTTTGTAACTTATATAACTATATATGCTCCCTTGAAGTTGAAGGTGATTACCACTGTCACACTTCCTCAGACCCAAGAGAGAGATTACGTACATTTGCTTCACTAGAACCTTTGTCCTTGTTATAGAGCATCATCTTCCTTCTCTTACTCTTTGATTTTATATTTCTTTCTGTTTCTATTTCTAAACGTTGATCTTGTGTTTTGCTGGTGTTTTTTTTGGTTTTTCTGAACTGTATCACGATTGATTCGCAAATTTAACGGATTTAGTTTATGATTACACTTTGAGAAAGATCAATGACATCAATCACAAACACTTGCTAATGGTCTATCTCGAATCATGGACGAGTCACACATTGACCAAAAATGTCACCTGAAAACTACAACAACAATATATATATATATAATGATTATGTGATTTCTTAAACATTTTCATGTCACACATCATACAAAGAAAATATCATATCTCTTGCAATTCCTTCTCTCTCCTCTCATTTTCATCTTCATTTGCATCATCTTCAAATCCCTTCGCAACCCAAATATACCCACAAAACGCCAATCCACAAAGCCCAGCCAAAATCCAATAATACCCATCTAAATGAGCCTTATCAAGATCATTCACAAGCCATTTCTTCTTACTCGCAATCTGCACAATTTCAATAATCGCACTACTAATAAAGCTCCCAATCCCAATCACACTAAGATAAGCTGCAGCTCCGAGGCTCCTAAGCCTCTCCGGCATCTTCTCATAGAAAAACTGCTGCATCCCAACCACAATAAACACTTCAGCCAAACCCAACACAACATATTGAGGCAACAACCACCAAACACTCAACTTATCATGTGTTTGAACCGCAAATCTCACTCTTTTCGCCTCAACAAGAGCCGCAATCACCATTGTCGACATTGAAAGAAACTGGCCTACCCCCATTCTTAGTAGAATCGATATCCCGTTGGGGTTTCCCGTGAGTTTTCTTGCAAAGGGGACAAATAGTTTATCGTAGATTACGAGAAAGACAAGGATGAGGGATGTGGTGGTGAAGAAGGGTATGTATGGTGGTGGGATCTTGATTTTGGGTGATAATGATGGAGCTTTCATTGTCATGGCTTGTTTTGTGAAGTATGTGAAGAATTGAGCATAGATTAGGCTGAATGATAAGCAAGTTAACCAAATTGGAAGTACTTTGAGTACTTGTTTTACTTCTTCTACTTGGTGTAATGTGCATAGTCTCCATGGGTCTTTTGTTTCTGTCCTTGCGTCATTGTCGTCCATCACCATTGCCTTGTCCAACCACCTAACATTTGTGCAATAATGTGAAACGTTAGAATAAGAACGCGAGAAATAAGACATCACCACAAATCTGTAATCATGTCCGGATATATGTTGTGTTACATATTACAATGATCTAACGTGGGTTTGGTTTGAATATGTTAATACTATCCAAACAAACCCTAAAAAATTGAAAACTTAGGTATTTGTGTTATTCAGACCTATCTTAAAATTCCGCTCATCATTTATACCCATCAATTACCCGTTGCACGAGTCACATGTATTGGTAATCGTAGGATGATTCGAGTTTTTTTCGATGACACAAAAGTTACAAGTTTAAACTACCTTTGAGCCTAATATTATAACACAAACAAGACAACATCTCGACTTTGAAACTAGAGGATTACAAGTTTGAAAGACGATTAAAACTAGAATAAAGATCTAAAACATTGAAATTTGGAACCAAAGAGTACAAAAACTTGATTATCCATTCACCACAAAAATGTAAGAATGTTTGAACGTACTCTCGAACCAGAGTTTTGCACTATATATAATACATATTACAATGGTTTAATACGGGTTTGGTTTGAATATGTTAGTACTATCTAAAAAAACCCCTAAAAAAAGGTAAAAACTTATATATATTGCGTTATTAAATTTATCGTAAAACTCTAGTCATCATTCATACCTGTCAATCACCCATTATACAATTTACATGTATTGACCACAATAGGATGATTGAGTTTGTTTAGATGATACAAAACTTACAAGTTTAAACTACCTTCAAGCCTAATATAATAACACAAGCAAGACAACATCTCGAAGAATTAAAAGTTTGAAAGAATATTTAAACTAGAAAAAAATCTCTAAAACATTGAAATTTGAAAACAAAGAGTAAAAAGATATGTTAAGGTGCTTAGGTTTATTTTATATTGTCTTGGGTGAAACTCGAAATGTAGTCTAATAAGTGACGGGTTGGATCACGAGACCCGTATTAAACCATTGTAATATGTATCACTATATATAGTGCAAAACTCTGGTTCGAGACCCGTATTTCCCACCACTCGTCCTTCGCCAAAAAAAAATATTCGGATTTTTACTATTTTGTTGAATTATTTAAATAATCATATGACAAATGCATATAATCTCTACATTTATTGGCCAACCAAAACACTAAAAACAAGCATAATATATAAACCTAGTATTGTTTTGACCAATATTCATCAAATTATTTACCATGCAGCCAACCAAAATGAAATGGTCCATAGACAAACAAACGTTATCGATTTAAACAATTACAAGACAACTCAACATCGTTACACAAACATCTGACTCGAGGGAGTTAATATTTTATTCAATACTTTTTTTTGATTGGTCTACCAAAACTTGTTATTGTTTCATATTAAAATCGCTGCATCCGAGATTCCGATCCGTTGACTTTTAGAATCTGATGGAATCTTTAAGTCTGATTCATTTATAACATATACGAATTTTGTTTTGTCAAACCCATTCAGAATCAAAATTTCAAGATATGATTATTATTTTACATATTCAACCTAATTTATAGTGGTTTATCTTTTTTACTCTATGTGAATAATGGTAATTTTAGTCTTTAATTTTTATTCAATAAAAAATATATAAATTAATATTAGCGATTAGTATTGAATTCAAAATAATGAGGACTTAAAATGTTCTAACAATTATACAAACTATTTATTACAAACTGTTGATGTATATAAATATGTCTATTCGGCAAATATATTAGTAGCGACAATCCATGGATTTTGACATGTCCACAATTTTAGTGTTAAACTTTATAGTGTTTTAGATTTGTAAAAAAATAAAAATAATATTAAAGTGATTCTAAACATCTTTTTATGTTAAATCACACCTTCAAACACAAAATTGTGATACGTAAAAATTCAGGTGACATATCCTTATAATATCGAAATTTGTTGTAGGATAAAAAAGTTGTATTATTAATTTTATTTTCTTAAGAAAGTGAAAAATTGAGTACTATATATAGATGTATCAATAATTTTTTTCGAAAAAAGTTTGTTACTTGTTTACATTAAGAAAAACTAATTAATTAATCATGATAAATAAGAGAAAAAAAAAATTGATGTAATTACCTGAACTTTTGTGTCCGGATTACCCTCCGACGGGCCCCATTTCCAGCAAATGGGCCCACCTCATTCTCTTGACCAAAGAAGATCCCCCACCGACCCTCCTTCACGCGCCACTTTCTTACCGCCGCAACGAACACCTGCGCTACCTGCGTGAACGGGCTTCCGGCAGGCGTCCCTTCACGCCGATAAAACCTTGCACCCGCCACGAACAACAACAACGCCACCAGCATACAAATTGCCGGAATACTGAAGGCAACGGCCCACCCGACATTCTTTTGGACCATAAAACCCGACCCGATACCCAAGGAGGCCCCCACCACAACCCCGAAGTACCACCAGTTGAAGAAAGAGCTTTTCGCCGCCTTCTCTTCGGTAGTCGACTCGTTAAACTGGTCCGCGGCGAATGTCTGAACTGACGGCTTGTGCCCGCCTTCGCCGACGGCCATAATATATAGAGCGAGGTACACGAATGGTCGCCGGAGTTTTACCGGAATCACGGCCACCGAGAGGAAAAGAAGAACCAGTCCCTATTGACAATTTTACACTATGAAAGTTAAAATAAAATCAATTTACACTATTATTATTACACTTATATTTTAAAATTTTAAAATTTATATTATACTACCTATAAATCATATAATTACCCCTAAAACGTTTTTATATATTAATAAGGACAAGCTCATATATTTTCATAGAAATTATATATCAATAAAATTAAGATGCTTGTTAAGAAATGGACTAAATCCAATGGAATATTAAGAAAAAAAATTATTAATTAAATTATACTCCGTATAAGAAGTACTTCATACGTCTCATTTCAAATAATCCAATTGATCATAATTAATCTCCTGATTTAGTTGCATGCACGTCAAATTTCAAGTTGCACGTATTTTGAATTTTTTTGAGAAGCAATGTTTGACTTTTTAGACTAAAATTAGATAAATGCATGATAATTAATTAGAAAATCAAGACAAAATCATGTAATGAAAGAAAAGAGAGAAAAAATATATATTATTTTATATTTCCTTTTTTTGTTTTTTCGTTCTCCGATCAACTTACAGAGAGATAAACGATGGAGGCAAACAAGGCAGTTTTGTAGCGACCAAGCAAAGCATCGGCGACGAAAGCTCCGATCAACGGAAAGAGAAAAGCAACGCCTTGCCACATATTGACGTTCTTAGCTGCGGTGGCCGTTGGTTCGCCCAACGCCGTCGTCAGATACGTAATCAGAATACTCGTTATCCCGTAGAATGAAAATCTCTCCGCTATCTCCACCACTAAAAAAAGCATAAATGAACTTATCAGAATAACATATTAACTAAAATGAGTTATAATATCGAATTGTTAGTTAGTTTACTTACGTATGATGAAAATGGCCGCAGTCCAGCCACCCTTTTGGGCGGCGGGTGCGGCGACGAAGCCGCCGGAAGAAGCCATGGGGGTTTTAAGAGTATGAGAGAGAGAGAGAGAAAGGAAGGAGAAACTTTGGGACTATTTTTTGTGGGTTTTAATGAATGAATACGTACGTAAATGTGAAGAGTCTGAAAGAGATAGAGATGATATTAATTATTTAGTGACAAAGCTGGGAAAGTGTGAAGAGCCAAATAAATGAATTTAAATATTATCTTAAATTTGATTATTTGTGTTATTTTTCCCTACTTTGGAGATTATATACCATTGGATGTTAATCTCTCTTTGAGATGTGTGGTCATTGCCAGTTGGATTTTTTATTTTTTTTTCTGATTAAGGAATAATTAATTATTGTCTTTCCATTAAAAATGCTTCAGAAATATACGTTAGAGTTAGTTTGGTATCGAAGATATCAAATATAAATATCGGTATTGGTATGAGATAATAAAAATACTATTTAAATATTATATATTAATTCGATATTCATATTTACATATTCAAACATATATATGACTAACTATTTCAAAATTATAGATTATTTTTAATTGATTTTTAAAATATGAAGTTTATTAAATAAGACACGAAATTAAAAGAGAGGATTCATACCAACCAAACACGTACTAAGTAAATAATTTCTCCTAATGTGAACACGGTGAAGTGGCCATTGACTCATTGTTTGTTTTGTATTCTCTCTTATTGTAAGGGGTAGAAAGTTAATGTACATATATAGCACATCATTGAATACCATCACTCATTAACAAACATTTTATTTCAATTTGACCATCACAAGTTTTCTTCTACTGTGGTTGGTAGTTGCATTATTTGACGGTTACAATTAGACTAGTATGAATCTCGTCCGTCCGATCTGCCTACCCGGAAAAGACATGGGCATGGGTAAATAGATCGAGTTCGGTCCAAATGGATCGAGTTCAGCCCGTTATAGTTTATCCCATGAGCTACTGACCACGTATATGTATAATTATATCATATAAATTTTTTGAATTAAAATTATTATAATAAGTCACAATATATGTTAGCACTTCATCTCAATCGGTCGTTTTTACATATTAAACTTCCGTCCTCTCCAAGAACCCTATTGTATAACATCATTCTCTCACGGTTTGACTCCTCTGAATCTTAATACGGCAAAAGTCATAGAGTCAGAAACGACAATACCTCTTGACTTTTGGTCGCAAAAAACTTAGATGTAAAATGGATTATTCACGTACATACGTACATACGTACAAACGAGTCGAACTAAAGCCCGTCCGAATTTACTTATGGATATGGGTTACGATTGAGGCTCGAATAATACGGGTCTGATCGGCCCGACCCATACGTTTTGGACAACTGTTTTAGCCCAGCCTAATCTAGCTTGATCCAAATTTCTAGAAGTCTAGTTCAAGTTCTTTCTACCATTAAAACACTTTATTAATAAAGGTATATTGATCCATCTCAACGTGTCCGTCTGAAATTAATTGATAATAGGAATAGTAACGTATTAAACTTTTAAATTTTATTTTATTAGCTATGTGTGTGTTAATTTATTTTCCTAGTACGAAAAATGTAACAAGGGAAGATAAAGGGAATATCGTAAGCAAAACGAAGTGAACATTGTAAGCTATACCAACTTGTTTGGCATGACAAATACATGGTCATCTGGAATGAAAATCGATTATAAGGTATTTTACATTTGTATGTTTAGCGCATAAGTTATGAAAACTGATTTTCCAGTGGGACTACACGAAAGCTGCAACTAAATTTGCATTCATACAAAATGTATTTGGACATTCATTGTTAATACCGGAGAGCGCAAGCGTTAGCTTTATTTATACGGGTAGTGTACTCGTACGTAACAAAATGAGGACTGGAAAAAACCGCCTCCCCTACCTCATTCATTGTTAATACATGGTCCTCCTTCGCCTTGGAGCAAGCGCCTTTTTGCGTCTGAGGACCGGAAAAAACCGCCTCCCCTACCCGAAGACTTGTTACAGTCCGGGAAAGTAGTTATTAGTTTTCCTAAAGTAGACGATGCCACTCCGTCTATTACTGTTGACGAGGGGGTTGTTAAGTATCTTGAAGAGCCCTGGAAGAACTCGGTGGTGGTAAAGCTTCTTGGTCAGATGATTTCTTACGGAGCTTTTGAGAGAACTCTGAGAATGATATGGAAACCAGTTGGAGGATGGTCCATTATCGACCTCCCAAACGACTACTTCTTAGTCCGTTTTGAGCTTGAAAGAGACATGGTTGGTGCTCTAACCGGTGGCCCTTGGACCATGTATGGACACTATATGATGGTTAATCAATGGAACTCGAGTTTTGACCCAAAGTAGACGGTTATTAATACCACGGGTGTCTGGGTGCGGATCTCAAGTCTGCCCTTTGCGATGTATAATGCCAATATGTTGCGTGCTATTGCAACGGCAATTGGGAATCCGATACGGATTGATGAGAATACGTTGCACCTGACGAGAGGAAGGTTTGCCCGAGTGTGTGTGCAGATCGATCTGTCTAAACCTTTGAAGGGTGATCTGCTGCTGAATGGTAAGAGGTTGAAGCTCGAGTATGAGAACTTACATTCTTTGTGCTATGGTTGTGGGAGATACGGTCATCTGTTTGATCATTGCCCGGAAAAGAGACAGAATCAACACGAGAGCCAGCAAGAGAAGACTTAGAGTGGAGTGGTATCCGAAGCTGTTCAGGAGAGTATAAGAAGCGATGCTGCAGATGTAGAACAGATCCCAGAGGATAAGGGCCACGGTCCTTGGATGATCGTGCCAAGAAAACCTAAGTCTTTGAGAAACCGCTCGGGTAATCGGATCCAATCCTCTAGTCCTTCAAAGGATGCTAATAGATTTGCGGCTCTCTCTTGTGAGGAGGAAAGGGTCAAGTTACTTTCAAGTGTGAGGAAAGGAAAGCAGGTGAGTGATGATGACGTTGTTCGAGTGGTCAGTCTCTCTAGCAAGGCTAAGTACCGTAAGAAGTCTAGACCACTGGGAGGGAGGCTTGAGGAAGGTAGAGTAGTTTTGCCGAGTGAGGGTAATGATGGAGAGGCTTCTACTTCAAAGATGAAGGTTGTGAAGGATAAGCCTCGGGTGGGGGTGATTTCTTCAACTCCAAGGCAGCTGGAGATTTTGAGCAAACCTGTTCCAATTACCATGGAGTTCCAGGCAAAAGGTAATTCTGAGAGTGGTGAAGGGCCTAGGGACGAAACTGAGAATAAGGGGGATGACATGGATGCAGATTAGCCAGGTGGAAAAGGCTTTTCTGAGACGATCATGGGTCAAGAGAATCTTTCTTGATTGGGTGATTAGTCTTTTTGTTTGATTCTTTATAGTTTTTAATGATTGGCCTTTTTTGGAACTCCTCTAGAACGGTGAAGCCCGGTTTTCGAAGATCAATGAGATATTTATTACGTAAACCTAAGCCGAATTTTGTAGCGCTTTTTGAAACCCATTGTGAGGGTCACGTGGCTGATGGGATTTGCAATAAAATGGGATTCGACTCGGTTTCCGAAGATCAATGAGATGTTTATTCATGCTAGAGTGGAATGGGGTAACTCTTTTTTTCATCTTTTCCTCATCTATATTTGTCCAAATAGAGGGCGGGGGGATGGTGTGTGGGAGAATCTGTCTTCCATCTTGAGTCAGATATCTGAGCGGGTTATCTTGGGAGGTGATTTCAACGAGATTGTGTCTTTGGCGGAGAGGAAAGGTGGATCTAATAGGCTGTCCAGGGACTCAGTACTTTTCAGTAGTTGGATCCAAGACAACGTGTTGGTTGACTTGGGATACCAAGGTTCTCCTTTTACGTGGTATAGAGGAAAGGAGGTCTCAACTAGGTTATCGAAACGTCTTGATCGGGTTCTGGTGTCGGACGTCGGGCGGACCCTGTGGCCAAATGCTACGGTGAACCATCTCCCGAGACTTTCTTCTGATCATAACCCTTTACTTCTTTCGCTTAATGGTAATGCGGAGGGTATCCCTTCTCGCAGACCGTTCAGATTCCATAATATGTGGTTATCCCATCCTGATTGCCATAAGATGATTGAGAAGGCTTGGGACTCAGGGTCTGTTATACCTTCTGCTTTGCAGAAATTAAGCCTGGTTCTCCGGAAGTGGAATAAGGAGACGTTTGGTAATGTTCATGAAAGAAAAAAGAAGTTGGAAGAACACCTCGCATTTGTGCACGAGGAATTGGCTAAAAATGTTACTGATAATCTGATCAAGGAGGAGTTGCATGTGGTGGCTGCCCTTGATAAAGTGTTGGAGCAGGAGGAGTCACTTTGGAACCAGAAGCCAGGCAAACGTGGCTTACTTGTGGAGATAAGAATACCAGATTCTTCCATTTATCTACTATTGTTAGGCGGCATTTGAATAGGATTAATACTTTGAGACTTGATGATGGGTCTTAGTGCTTAGAGAGGAGTATCATGGAATCTCACGCCAAGAACTTCTTCAAAAGCCTTTATGGCCCGGATTCCTTGCCGGCACTGGTGCCTCTCCCTAGTGTTGGTTTTCCGGGTTTGCAACCATTTGTTCTCTTAGCCTTGGATGCTCCGTTTAGGGCTGAGGAGGTTCATGTGGCTATTAAGGATATGGGTGCTTCAAAAGCACCGGGTCCGGATGGTTTTAATCCGGATTTCTATCAAAATCTCTGGTCTACAGTTGGTAACTCCCTCACTTCTATGGTTTTGAGTTTTTTACAGGCGGGTGGTCTCCCTGATTCGGCCAATGAGACTTTCCTTGTTCTTATTGGAAAGCAGACTAAGCCCGAGTTTATTACTCAGTTTCGGCCAATTAGCTTGTGCAATGTGATGTACAAAACAATAACTAAGGTGCTTGTCAATCGACTTAAACCGTTGATGAGTATGATTGTTTCACCAATGCAGAGTAGTTTCATACCAGGGAGGATGATCACAGATAATATTGTGCTGGTACAGGAAGTTGTGCACTCTATGAAGAGGAAAAAGGGCCGTAAAGGTTGGATGATTGTGAAGCTTGATTTGGAAAAAGCTTATGATTTGCTTCGTTGGGAATTCATTGAGGATAGACTTGTTGTTTTGGGGCTTTCACCTATCTGGATTGCAAGGATCATGGAATGTGTGTCTACGGGTTCTATGAATGTCTTGTGGAATGGAGAGAAGACGTCTTTCTTTAGCATGATAAGAGGGGTTAGACAAGGAGATCCTATTTCTCCCTATCTTTTTGTGTTGTGCCTTGAGCGTTTGGGTCATCTTATTGATAGAGCGGTAGGTGTGGGTTCTTGGAGACCTATTCAACTATCCCGTGGGGGACCTAAGATTTCACATCTCTTTTTTGCTGATGATATCTTATTGTTTGCGGAGGCTTCAGTGAGTCAACTTCAAGTGATAACGAACGTGATCGATGAATTTTGTGGAGCCTCGGGAGGAAAGATTAGTCGAGCTAAGTCTTTAATCTATGTCTCTCATAATGTCAGAGGAGAACTTGAGACTATGTTGGGAAATGTAAGTGAAATTCCGACTACTCGTCATCTTGGGAAATACCTCGGCATACCTATTATTCATAAGGGGATTAAGAGTGAAGATTGCTATCCGTTGATTGAGAAGGTGTCCAACCGACTTGCTAGGTGGAAGAGGCATACTTTGAATATTGTTGGACGTGTGACCCTTGTTAAATCGGTTCTTGTAACTATTCCTTTGTATACCATGCAGGTCATTATGTTACTGGGGAGTATTTGTGAGAAGTTGGATAAGTTATGTAGGGATTTCATTTGGGGTAGTGTGGAGAGGACACGTAAAATTCATCTGATTGGTTGGGACAGTATATGCAAGCCTAAGGAGCAAGGGGGTTTGGGTGTGCGGAAGACAAGATCGGTGAATTTGGCCATGATTGCTAAGTTGGGATGGCGCCTGTTTCAGGGTAGAGATCAGTTATGGGCCGTGACTTTGTTGAAAAAGTATAGAGTCGGTTGTGAGGATTGGCCTGAGAAGTTGGGGGTCAGGGTTGGAGATTCAGTTATATGGAAGGTTTTGGTCAGGGGGTATAATATGGTGGTGGCACCCAATTTGATGTGGAATGTCATGGACAGAAGGAAAGCTAGGCTTTGGGTCGACCCGTGGCTGATTGATGGGAGGCTGAAAGATTAGAGTCACGTCGTGATCACTGAGGCCGAGATGAACCTTAGAGTTAGAGATGTTTGGTCGCTGGAGAGTGGCTGGACTTGGGATTATTTGAATACTAGATTGTCCAATTCTAGCCTTCTTAAGCTTATGGCTATTAGGCTCGATACTGGGATAGTGGGTCTGATGTAATAAGGTGGAAAGGTACTCTCTCAGGGCGGTTCAGTGTTGGATCTGCATATGGGTCCATTAGCGACCAAAGGGCCAACGATCAAGGAGTGTGACAGTCCTTCTTTTCAGGCGTTTGGAAACTCAAGGTTCTGGAAAGAATCCGTTTTTTTGCATGGCAGCTTGCTTGGGGCCGTCTTATGACGAACCTGGAACGATGCAGACGACATCTCTCTGATGTGAGCTACTGTGGACTTTGTCAGGATGTTGATGAAACAGTTATTCACATTTTACGGGACTACAGGGAGGCGAAGGAGATCTGGGAGGCACTTGTGCCGAACTATATGAAATAGGCTTTCTTTAGTCTCCCTAGAAAGGCTTGGTTGTTTGAAAATATCACATCTTCTTCTCGGTGGTACTGTGAATACCAGTGGCCGGTGCTCTTCATTATCACATGTTGGTGGCTATGGCGGTGGCGTAATGATCGAGTGTTTCGAAATGGTGTTAACCATAGTGATAGATTGGCTCTTATTAAGCTCCGGTACAACGAGGTGGTGGATGCTTTTAGGGTGTCAAAACTGCAATTGGAGATGGGCATGAAATCTGAGGTGCTTGTGGCCTGGAAGAAGGCTGAGTTGGGGTGGGTTAAGTTGAATACGGATGGGGCTGTTCGGGGTTCGATGAATGTAGCCACGGCAGGAGGAGTGATCAGGGATTGCGATGGTTATTGGCTAGGAGGTTTTGCTTATAACCTTGGGGCTTCTTCGGTTCCTATAACGGAACTTGCTTGGGAGTTGGGCTTTAGACGCGTTCACGTTGAGCTGGACTCGCTTATGGTTCCGAGACTCATTGAGTCGGGGGTAGATTCCTTGCACCCGCTCTTTAGCCTGATACATAAGTGTCAAGGCTTTGCACGTCGTGACTGGGTAATTAAGTTCAGTCATACTTACCGGGAGGGCAATAGAGCGGTGGACTCGCTTGCGGATTTTGCGTTCTCATTGGATGTAGGGTTACATGTGTTCACGGAGCCTCCGCTCCGGATTCGTAATATTTTGTTGGATGATTTACGGGGGGTTAGCTTCCCTCGGATGTCTCGTTTGTAGTCTCTTTTTCTTTTTGTCAGTTTTTTCCCATCAAAAAAAAACAAAATGAATTTTGTTTGAACGAGAAAAGAAGGTCCATAGGCATAAAATATACATTTCCATTAAAATTTGGGAAGTTGTAAATTATCCATGCCACTTCGATATGACATATTACATATATATACTAAGCATATGACATAAGGGTCGTCTATGGAGAGACACGACCCTAACTGTGATGTGTGTTTCAAACGAGTTAAAATGCATATTTTTTCTCCCATTGTTACTCCTCGGCCGACTCATGAGCCTCTCTATATATAAAGAGCGCTCCTCATCTCTTCCGTTTTCTACTTGCGTTTTGTTGCCTCTAAACTTTCTCCCTACATACGATCTAAAATCGGGATTTTACGTAAATCATCGTGTCAATTGGTTTTCATATGCAATATAGTCTTTTTATGAAAGAGGTAGAGCCGGATTCGTAAGATGCTTTAATCAGAGTGTTTGACGCCTTTACGTTGTTTCTTTTGAAGTTGTTTTTTATTTTCTTAATCTTTGGTTCTTTGATGTGGCTACAGCCTCACGTTACATTAATATATCTTACTTGTCACATAATCAAGCTATTTCATATTTACTAGTGAACCTCCCGCGTGCTTCGCACGCGGTGACCCAACTTTACAGTGTTTTCCGAAATAATTTATCTTGTAGGATTGAGAACAAGATTTTAAATGACTAAAGAACGACTTGATATAACCTTATGAATTACTTGCAAATTATAAGTGAATAGGAAGGCCATATAATTAATTTGTTTAGATCCTCATGGACACCGGTGTAGCCTAACACTAATTATTTATCCCGAAATTTCATACCTGCTTCATTATAGTGTTAAGAAAAGAGTAGAAGATGACCATTCAAACATATAAGAAATTATGTAAAATATTCTTTATTATCTTCAAAATGCATATAATTTGCCAAGTTGGAGAAGATATTGTTACGAAGGATGGAACTTTGTTGTGGCTTTCTTTATTTATTATATGACTCGTCACACTCTCGAAATGCATGTGATATGACTGCAAAGCGTGCAGATGCAAAGAAAAATAAAGATGAAAATTTTTGAATAATTATTTCTATTACAAATTATAAAAAATAGAGATGAGAATTAAATGTTTGAAATACAACGTAACCATAGGTCATAACCATCTTTAGCGAGATGTAACAACAAAAGAGTGATAATCTACAAGCATCTACGGATGTATGGCTGCGAATTGTCAAGCTAGTCTCCACATTGTCGATGTGTGACAAGTTCTTCCACAATTAATTATCCCTAGATGCACTTCAAGCACTCATCTTTGGACATTAAATTCTCATTCATTTGGACATCAATTTGTACGTATGAGTATACCAAATTATAGTACTCGGAACCGCGAAGCTAATGCTGCCGTCTTCCGGTGTTGATATTGGTCGGAGCCCACCGAAAAATTGTCCGGAAAAGCTTCCGGCGCAAGTTCTTTAAAATTGATTCCAACAATAAAATTGCCCGGAAAAGCTTCCGGCGCAAGTTCTCAATAAATTGATTCCAACAATCCCCCACATGAATAGAAATAAATCTCAGATTAGGGAAATAAAATGCATCTAGGGATAATTAATTGTGGAGGAACTTGTCCCACATCGACAATGTGGAGAATAGTGAGACACCATATATATGGAAACAATCCTAATATGGTTAACTAAGTTGATGGAGAGGTGATCTAGTAGTGGTTAGAAAACATGCGCGCGCATGCCGAGCTGAGCCGTGGCTCGTGGGCTCGTGGGAGTGGCGTCGGGCTAAGGGCCTTATGGACCTGATGCTGGGCTGACCACCTATCATTTAGTTTTTTGGGTTGGCCCAAAGACTTTCCCTAATCTGGTTTGACTGAAAGTCAAACGCAGGCCCATTGGAAACCGGCCCAATCCGGTGACTGATTCAATCCAAGAATGACTCAAATTCTCCATTTATTTTTTATTTTATTCCTTGTGGAATGAGTGGATGAGAGTGAATCTCTCATTCCACAACTCCTCCAAGACTCCTATAAAAGGAGAGTCTAGGGAGCTCATTCAACACACCAACACCAACACAAAGTAGAATCCTCTACTGCTCTCTTCTCTCTCCTTCTCCCCAAAGTTCCGAAGTTCTGAGTTTGAGAGTACTCCACCGAAGGTTCTCGTAGGCTTCAAGATTTGGTTACGAAGTCTGAAGCAAAGGGCAGTTGTATCCTGGGATTCTTGATCGATCAAAACCCTTCGTAATAGGGGCGATTTTAGAATTAAGGAAAGAGCGTCTCTCCTCTTCTACTGATTTCAACGTTTGATTCGTACGATTGGTTAGTTCTAAACTTTTCCTGTTTTCTCAATTACTGAGGTCCTACAGTCTTTTTTGATAAAAAACGGAATAGACTTTTGAGAGTACAGTCGAAGAATCACTGTATCTGGGTCGGTAGCATGTTTCATCCTTGAACCTCCCATAGTGAGTAGCTATCGGATTTACTCGACCAGATGGTGAACATGATGTCTTGAACCATCCGGACTTTGATGTAAACCAAGACAATAACTATCACACAGTTTCATCTTCTCCACAGAACGATGTTCTCTTTGTTGTGTTCATTTTGGCTTTGAACAACCCTGGTTTTTCATGAGTGAACTTAGAGAAAGTCAGCCTTCCAAATTTTCCTAGACACGGCCCCATGTCACACTCATAAGGTGATATACCATTAAGAGTATCTTTCATACCCCAGCTTCATTTCAAGGATATGGAATCATTAAAAGTTGAAAGCTTAACCTCCATGCCTTCAGCACTGGCATCATCGAGGAACTGGGTAAAGACATATGTCTCCCAGTGCACACCTAGATTCTACTCGAGTTGGTTTTCCCTTTGAAGCTACATCGTGGGACTCCAGTCATGTAGGTGGGGTTGGCCATCAAGCATCATCTTTTGTAATAGGCCGTAATCCCATTCTTTTTGATGATTTTACAACTTGATCTCGTGACAAACCCTTAGTAAATGGATCCGCAAGGTTGTCAGCTGATTTGATATACTCTATCACAATCACGCTAGTCGAGAGCAGTTGTCTAATGGTCTTATGTCTCTGTCTAATGTGACGAGATTTTCCATTATACATTGTTAAGCAAAAATATTACAAGAAAATAAAAATACTTAACACATTTTGTTTGAAAAATGTTTACAAGGTTCGACCCTTATTCGTCATATCCTTACGATTCTAAAACAATACCGATTACAAATCCGGATGACCTCTTGAATATTTTTGAGGATTTGGGCTGCACCCGACGGGTTGCCTACGTACCTTCTCTAAGAAGGATCAAGCGTTACGTAGTTCAAGTTATATTTTTCCGGACTTCGATTTATATGCATCATAGATCGGAACCAAGCCAAACTTTTAGGACGGGTTGTCCATTATCCGCACTAGCACTTGTATTTCTCTACTTTTTACGCATCACTAGAATCACTCGGACCCACCTTCTATGAAGGGTTTTCCGGATTATCCGACTATCATGTGCGTATGAGAAACTCTAAGTTGGCGATATTTCTCTTCTCTTCTTTTTATTTGGGTTGGGGGTATGACTGAACTCGACGAGTTTCCTACGTATCGGTTTCGACGGAATCAAGTCAAACGTAGTTCTCACACCTTTCTTGGGGTATCAACTCGAAATTTGCGATTGAACTCAACGGCCATGAAATTTGAGTTTCCTACGTACCCTTTCATAGGGATCAAATCATACGTAGTTCTGGAATCTTTCTATGGATATGAACTTGAAATTTGCGATTGAACTCAACAAAATTGAGTTTCCTACGTACCCTTTCATAGGGATCAAATCATACGTAGTTCTGGATGTTAACAAAATTTTGGACTTTTGGGTGTGGCGATTGAACTTGATTGAAATTTGGGTCAAGCCTCCTACGTACCCCTCTTTGTAGGGATCAAACCGCGCGTAGTTCGCAACTCGACGATCAAGATTTATGTATTGAGGTTCTTTTGTTATATGAGTTTTTGGTTAACATATATCTTCTTCCTTTGCAGTTTGTAGGTCTCGTGTAATTTTGTGTCTTGGTTTCCGTCCATGGCTTCTTCCTTCTTTTTTTTTTTTGAACACCTTTCCAATTGAAGAACATCTGACCGCCTTTATAGAAGATCGATTGATAACGCTTGATGTTGCGACATTTGAGAGTTATCCGCTTTTGAATCGATTGTTGTCTCCGACGTAGGGAACATCTTGATTAGCCAACTACCATCGGGTATGCATTTCCTGCTCGATCGTTGAAGTGCCTTCTTTGTTTTACTTCGAGCTTGTGGACTTTGCATAACCGAAGACCACCGTTTTTTCTGTAACAATCGAGTTTATTTGACCTTCTTTTGTGATTCTAGCTTCTATCTTGTTGTAGTGTTTGGGTCCACGCGGATTTTTTTGTTTTGACTTGGGCTTGTTGGTTTTGGGTGCATTATCCAAATGTTAATTAAATAACACATTATCCACTTTGCCATTGTCCACTTTGCCATAGGTGATTGTGTACATTCTACATGCATGGCATGTGACGTTTATGCATTATAGTTTTGTAGATTACAAAACTAAGACAAGCTTGTCACGAGAGAGAGAGAGTGCAACTTCCATATGCATATGTCGCGATCAACATTATTTTTGAGGGTGGTGATATCGACTTAATCGAATTGATTATACCGGGGTTTCAAACCTTGCTTCTAAGATCTCATGAGAGTATGTGAACTACTATTTGATGGGTTTACCAAGAGGCCGAAACAAAGACTACACAAATGCGTTAAAACAAATATAAATGTGTACGCCCACACTTTCGACCCACCTTCAGATTTGATTTTCTTTCTTTTCTTCTTTTTTTTTTTAGCATACGAACCCATTAAAAATAAGTTACTTTCACCATCTCTTCATATTAGGAATGCAGAATATTTTAATGACACATCAACATTGGATATGAATGAGATTATTTTCTCCAATGTTGTTCCCGATCGGTACACATTTCTTTAAGGCATTGGACTTCCGTTAGTCCTTTAATATCCCATACATATAGCTTGGACATTCCAATGTTCAAGAAGCCTTAACAATAACATTTTGCTTTAGTTTTCCAAATAATGATCGTTAGTATATTGTTTAGGATCATGAATTCGTTGATGACTCTCAAATTAAGCGAAGGAGATCAATTGGAGCTTCATAGACGAACACCTTCACCTAAGGCTTGATCCATTTGAATAGTTGGGTTGCAATTTAGATTTAACTTTTCCATCTTGGAGTTTGATGTAGTGTTGGGCACGTGTTTTAACGGCAAAAGCTACTTGATTTCATCCAAGTATAATTTGGGTTTTCAAGAGCCTTCTCAATGAGAAACCACTACGAGAAATATCTCGGAGTATACCCACTTCAAGACATCTCTTGTCCACGATCGAAGAAGTGATGCCTTTGCTTCCTTGCAATATATTTCCTTTGGCCTTTCGACCCTTGTTCGTTGTCTTCTTTTTTTTTATAAAAACTTTCTTTTTAGCTTTTGGATCTTGCAAAGACCTTCTACTTCTTTATCTTTTGTACATGTGTATCGATCACTCTTGCTTTTACGGTGCCGGTTAATGAGCTTATGAAAGTTTCTCAGGGAGCAACTATAAAAATTGAGGGTGTAATATGAAGCTCGATCCTCCGCCGGTGGAGAGGCAAAACGCCAAAGAGAAACCGGAAGTATACATACAATGAAGCTTGTGGCCTTGGTGACGGACGACTTCTACTTCCTTTGTATTTTTTTTAACTCTTGGTTGAATGTATTGCTTCCATTTTCTTGTTCTTTATCATCTTCGATGCGCTCCTGAACCTATCATGGAACTAGTTCGTCAACTGGCTTTTTGCATTCTGCTCATCCACACTACTCTTTTTTTTTTTTTCTTTTTTTTTTTGGTCGTTTGTACCCAAGCGCCACTCATCCTCCATCGCAAAATTTTTTGCTTCTTGCTTGCGTTTATATTCTCTAAGCTTTTAGATGTAAAATCCCCTCAACATTTTCTTTGCATTTTCCCGAGCTTGCTAAACCGGAGGTTACTACACCGGAGAAGACCAAAACTCGGCTCTCTTTCATTTTCCCGAGCTTGCTAAACCGGAGAAAACCAAAACTCGGCCCCTCAACATTTCCTTTGCTTGCTTGCTTCTTGCTTGCTTGCTTCTTTCACTCTTCTTGATTCTCGGCTCTCTTTCATATTCCCGAGCTTGCTAAAACGGAGAAGACCAAAACTCGGCCCATCTCACTTGACTTCTTTCTCCGGAGATTTTGGTGAATTTGTTGGTCTTGCTTGTCCTCGATACTTATCGTTTGGTGGTGTTGTGGTGAAAGATATATGTTTTTCGATCTAAATATGGGTCTTCACTTCCTACTCAATGAAATACAAAAAAATAGGGCATGTTTAGCAAGATATAGAAAATATACCGAATGGAGACATGGATTGTCTTGCTGTTTGAACAAGTGAGCCTCCTTTCTTTCAACTTCTTATCATTCAGTCGAACCTCATACATTGCTTCTTGCTGGCCCCTCATTTTGTGCCCGTCGTATTTGCTACTGTATGTTTTCACTTTACGAGCTTATGAAAAACTCAGACCCCTACAACACTATCTTTCTGTATATTTTTCTTGAACTTGGGAGAGCCATAAGCCCAGCTCCCCCCCTACTCTCCTTAGATGCATATATATATATATATATATATATATATATATATATATATATATATATATATATAAGATGCGTGGGATCCATGGTAAGCAATTAATATTGTATTTAATCTCTTTGGCTGTTTTTTTTTCCTTCCTGTTATTTTTTCAACAGTTTTTTGACTGTTTATGTTCCAACTTTTCCTTGTGTGTCTCTCTCATCCGTTAAAACAATGGAGTCACCATGTATTGAAAAGTTAGCTGTTCACATATTGTCATTCAAAGGCATTAACTGCGTCAAATTTATAGAGACAACCATTTCACCGTATTATAAATTTTTTTCCAATACTTTCTTGTGATATGCTTGTTTCATTTTCTTTTTTTTCTTTTTTTTATGCCCTTATCTCTCTCCTTTTTTTTTTTGCTTGGAAGCTAAACTGAAGGCCAAAGGGAAAGGGTAATCATAATAATTAAAACTAAAGTTGGAAGGCTAGTTAGCTACATGACCACTAGAATATCAAACCTGCCTTTAACTTTATCTAGATCGGCACATATTTAACCCTGATCATTTTCAAACGATATTACAGATGGACTCAATTTGTGTGTTATCCATTCACTTAGATGTGAATTTCCATAAGGATAAACAATATCTCAATTAGTTTTTTTTTGTTTTTTTTATTTTTTACAATGATAGATCATTTGTAAAAAAAATGCTCCTCAACATACATACAATTTTGTGCCCGAGCTATAGCCGATTGACTATCACAGTGTACACATACTACCGACACAAGTTTTTTTCATATAAGAATGTCTTCCAAGAAATACCGAAGCCACTCTGCTTCTTCATCTGCTTTATCTAAAGCAATGAACTCAGATTCCATCGTGGATCTAGCCAAGAGCGTTTGTTTGGAAGATTTCCAAGATACTGCTGCTCCACCTAGGGTGAATACATATCCACTAGTGGATTTGGAGTTTCTTGAATCAGAAATCCAATTGGCATCACTATATCTTTCTAATACAGCTGGATATGTGTCATACTCGAGTTATGCCTTTCCAGTGTTTATGTCCTGGATTGCTCGTGTAGCGGCTAAGTACGTTGACCGCGTGTGCCAAATCAGGTATGGTACAGTTGGTCAAGTACATAAGACTACCAATCACCCTTGCGTACTCCAATTGAGATACTGCATCTCCTGAATTCCTAGTCAGGTGAATATTAGGATATATGGGACTCTTTGCAATCCCACTAGAATAGTTCTTGAATCTTGCAAGAACTGTCGTAGTATAATGTGATTGAGATAGGATAAGTCCTGCAGCATGTCTAGTGATTTTTATCCCTTGTTCTCTACAGAACGCATTAAAGGGTTCATCATACTCTCCTCCTTTATCACTTCGGATAATTTTTATATTTTTTCCAAGTTGATTTTCTACTTCTAACTTGTACTCTCTGAACTTATCCAAAGTTTCATCCTTGCTTCGTAGCAAGTATACATCACAATATTTAGTACAATCATCTATGAAAGTTACGAAGTACTTTTTACCGCCTCTTGTTTGTACAAACTTCAAGTCACATAAGTCTGTGTGAATTAAACCAAGAGGTTCGGTTGTACGCTCCACTTGTGGTGAAGGTGTTTTTGTGAGTTTTGCCTGTACGCAGACTTCACATTTGTTCTTATTTAGTTTGCATTTAGGTATTAGGTTCAAATTCATCAATCGTTGAATTGACTTGTAATTTACATGTCCTAACCTTTCATGCCAAACATTAAAAGACACAGTAGTATAAACTGAAGGAACATTCTTATTCAGTTCAACATTATTTACTGACCTTTCGGAGAGACAGTCATTACACACAATTTGAACATACCATTTTTTCAGGTAGCCCTTGCCTACATAAGTCCCATCTTTGGATACTACAAGTGTGTCAGAAACTAGATTCACCATGAAACCTTTCTTACAAAGTATGGAACCAGAAATGAGGTTCTTTCTTATGTCGGGTACATGAAGAACATCTGTTAGAGTAAGAGTCTTCTTCGATGTCATCTTTAGACAAACCCGTCCATAACCTTCAACCTTGGAGGTTGCAGCGTTACCCATGAACACCAGTTCTTCCTGCATGTTCTTCTGGTAATGGTAGAACAATTCTCTGTCAGCGCAGATATGTTTGGTAGCACCTGTGTCGTACCACCATTCCATCGGATTGGCTCCTGCCATGTTCACTTCTGTCACCACAGCGCAAAAGTCGTTTTGTGCGGGGTCACTCTCATGCATATTGACTTGATTCTTCGTCTTGCGGAGATCAGTCTTGCTACGACACGCGTCAGCTTTGTGCCCCACTTTGCCACATTTGTGACACTTTCCGCTGAACTTTGTAGCAGGTTGCTTCTTTGAGCCTTGAGGTTGAAACTTGCGCTTCTTCCCTTTACCATGCTCAGCCATGTTAGCCTTTTCAGCTCCTTGATTGTTTCAAGTCATTGGCTTCCGGTTGGTAGATTCCACCCTTAGCCTTGCCATTAAGTCCTCGACTTTCATAGCCTTCCTCTTATGTTTCATATAGCTCTGGAAAAAAAAAAATAATTCGGAACTGTAGCACCTCAGTAATTGAGAAAATAGGGGAAGTTTAGAACTAACCTAATCGTACGAATCAAACGTTGAAATCAGTGGCAGAGGCGAAACGCTCTTTCCTTAATTCTAAAATCGCCCCTATTACGAAGGGTTTTGATCGATCAAAAATCCCAGGATACAACTGCCCTTTGCTTCAGACTGCGTAACCAGATCTTGAAGCCTACGAGAACCTTCGGTGGAGTACTCTCAGACTCAGAACTTCAGAACTTTGGGGAGGAGGAGAGAGAAGAGAGCAGTAGAGGATTCTACTTTGTGTTGGTGTTGGTGTGTTGAATGAGCTCCCTAGGCTCTCCTTTTATAGGAGTCTTGGAGTTGTGGATTGAGAGATTCACTCTCATCCACTCATTCCACAAGGAATAAAATAAAAAATAAATGGAGAATTTGACTTATTCTTGGATTGAATCAGTCACCGGATTGGGCCGGTTTTCAATGGGCCTGCGTTTGACTTTCAGCCAAACCAGATTAGGGAAAGTCTTTGGGCCAGCCCAAAAAACCGAATGATAGGTGGTCAGCCCAACATCAGGTCCATAAGGCCCTTAGTCCGACGCCACTCCCACGAGCCCACGGCTTAGCTCGTGGGCTAGATCACCTCTCCATCAACTTAGTTAACCATATTAGGATTGTTTTCATATATATGGTGTCTCACTAGTCTCCACATTGTCGATGTGGGACAAGTTCCTCCACAATTAATTATCCCTAGATGCACTTCAAGCACTCATCTTTGGGCATTAATTTCTTATTCATTTGGACATCAATTTGTACGTATGAGTATACCAAATTGTAGTACTCGGAACCGCGAAGCTAATGCTCCCGTCTTTCGGTGTTGATATTGGCCGGAGTCCACCAGAAAATTGCCCGGAAAAGCTTCCGGCGCAAGTTCTTTTAAAATTGATTCCAACAGTATGGCCGTTGGATCTCGGTCCCGAGTTGGGCATGTGTCATCCGTGAACAACTTTAGTGCAAGTTGTGTGGCGTTTCTTTGCGGGTTTTTGTGTGTTGGGTTTGAGGAATTAGGCTTAAAAGGTAAATTTCCGAACAACAATTTTAGTATTGAAGAAAACAAAGATTAAGTGAAAGTACGTTTTTACGGTATACAAAATAAAAGTTACGTACAACTTCGTTTTTGCTTCTCTATCTCAGTGAGCTTGGCCGCAAAACCATTGAAGCTATTACCATAGCTTCTAATGATTGAATCCTCTGCTATGATACTTTTTGAACACAAAAAAACAAAGGATTAAATGAAGTAATTGTAAGTATATACATGCTTAGATGAATAAATGATGTGCAAAAGTACCTCTCGTCAATAACACTTTGTAGGATTTTTATGTGATGAGAAGATGGTACGTAATCCACTTCCTTCGGTAACGAGCCCATGTATACGATAAAAGCCTGTATTATTAACGCAATTTATTAGTAAATGAAATTTTGTCCTACATAGTAAAACTGAAGTGTAAAAATAAGCAAAATCGATGTTATGTTCAAAAAAAGATATATATCACCTAAGGTATACATCCAAATACATTAAAATTTATTATTTTCCTCAAACACTCGGTACTTATATCTAATTAACAACAGAAAATGAAGTAATTAAAAAGTTAAATATTCAAAACAAATAAAAAAAACAAATACAAATTTAAGCAACTTAGATAAACCCGATTCGACCCATAATCACGGCTAATGCAACAAATAACATCAAACATAGATAAAGCAAGATAGGCTACTTACCTTCCTACTACCATCGGATAGTGCATAAGAGAAGCAAACCGAAACAATGAGAGACAAAAGTAAGCAAGGAGTAAATATACCCATGTTGGAATGAAGTGGAAAGATGAACAAAAGCCATATTTATATGCAAAATAAAATCATAAACATTGGAAATATATAAGTATTTTGGGTATCAAATATTAATTTAACATTAAAATTTTCTTTAATAATAAATACCATTAAATTTTGTTATCTTTACCAATCTATGTATTTATCTATAAACTTAAGTATAAAGGTAAAAGAAAAAAAATGACCTAATAATACACTCTTTTTTTTTCTTTTTCTGTGGACTAAAAATGCTTTAATTTTTATTATATAGATTAAATATGTACTTTACTTTTCAATTATTATAAATTATTAATGAGGAGAGAGAACATATTTTTCTTATTCCGGATTTACTTATTTGAAGACAAGTTATGCAAAATCTTACGAAAAAGAAAAAAAAATTATACTCTAATTCTGGTACTTTTATTAATTGTAAGTGTGTGCACGTGAAACTAGGCATGGGTTGCAAACTTAAACCGTCGGTTTAGGTTTGTAAACCGGCGATTTAGGTTTGGCCTTGGGCCAAACCTAAACCGAAATCGGGAAGCCCAAAACCGGCAAACCGCCGGTTTGCCGGTTTGTCGGTTTAGCACGGTTTATAAAAATAAAAAAAAAATTAAAAAGAAAGTATTATGTTCAAAAAAAAATTTTAATATTACATAACAATAAAAAAAAAAAATTAGTATATAAAAACTAGTAATTAAAATTTATACCAATTGAAAAAAAAAACTCGGAAAAATTAAAGGGCTTGAACCGGTTTTCCGGTTGCCTACGTAGCCTCTCGGGATTAAGAGGAATCAAAGCCCACGTAGTCTTACCTTGACTTACCTTTTTTCGGACTTCCGAGTTTTTTTTTAATCCCGCTTACCTTTCGATGTCGGACTCGGAAGTAGTGCCGGCGTCTTCGGAGTTGGAATCCGATTTGGAGTCGTACACCGGTGCATTCCTTTGTTTCCGCTTAGCCGCCCTTATCCAATCTTGAATACAAACTTGCATCTCCAACTTCTCGGGCTTCAATTGAGTTCGGTTGTGACCGAGAATGTTCCCGCCTCGGCTAAATGCTTGCTCCACCGCAACCGTTGATGCGGGCACGACCATGATTTGTTGTACAATTTTAACTAAGGTTGGATATTTGGGAGCTAATCTCTTCCACCAATCCAAAATATCAAATTCAACATTATCATCAAAACTAAAACAAGTGTTAAGATAATCTTGATATTCCGCATTTGAAGATGAATGTCTAGGTGTTTTTGTTCTTCTAGCAAAAACTTGTTGTGCAAGTGAAAGAGAAGAAGATGAACTAGTAGAAGAGGGAGATAGACTAGGTGCGGTAGAAGAAGAGCTAGCACTAGATTGAAATGTACTAAGTAATTTTAAAATTTCGGTATTAACTTCTTGCACAATGTTAGGAACATTATAGTCTTCTTGTGTTAAGTTTACACACAAACAATCATAATAAATAGTCAATAAATCGGAAAGACCGTCTAGTTTAAGTCTAGGATCAAAAACGGCAGTTACAAGATAAATCATGGGAATGTTTTTATAATATTTAAGCCATTTTTCTTTCATATCAATCATACATTCTAGAAGGCAAGGTATGTTAAAACATTTTACAAAAGCTTCGGAAACATTAACGGCAATTTCTAAAAATCTATGAGATGTTGGAGTGTAAACACAACTCATGGTATTAGTTGCATCATTAAAAGTTTTTAAAACATTACAAATATGGGCACAAGTTTTCCAAACATTTTCATCATCTAAAATTGACCAAGGAACATGAATTGAAGCAAATTCTTGTAACAAAATTTTATAACGTACGGCTTCGGAAAGTAGTTTGTAAGTCGAGTTCCAACATCTTTTGAAAAAACAATAGGATGAACATTTTTGTTTAAACATAAATTTCTCCATTTTCTTCTTAAATCGGAATCATGCCAAATATGATCAATAACAAGTTTGATTGGGATAACATATCTCCTAAAACCTTAAGTCCATCTTGAACACATAAGTTTAAAATATGACATGCACATCTTTGATGAGTATAAGGAGTTTTTATATATTGTCCCGCATCCTCAACCAAATGGTTTACGGCGGCGGTATTTGCGGATGCATTATCAAAATAATATGAAAAAATTCGATGTTGTAAATTATATTCTTGTAAAACCGTTTTAATCATGCTTGCAATGCCTAGTGCATTATGTCTTTGATTAAAATGCCAAAAACCAATAACATATTTATGCAAAAACATAGCGTTAACAATAAAATGTAAAGTAATGCCCATGTAAAAATGTTGTTGTGAATGTGTACTCCAAATATCACTACAAATTGAAACTTGATGTTCAAAACTAGCCAAATTCGATTAAAAAATTTCTTTCTTTTTTAAGTAAGATTTAGTAACTAATTTTGAAACGGTTTTCCTAGAAGTTGGTTTAAAAGAAGGTTGAAGATATCTAGTATTATATTCCCTAACTTCTTCATATTCGGCATAAGAAAACGGTAATGAATGTGAACAAATAACATCGGTTAATCCTAAACTTTCTTCACTATGATTATATGTAAATAAAGGAGAATGAGAGGTAGAAGATGCAAACCCGTGAGACAATTGTGTTTGTCCCCGTGAAATCCCGAGCTTCTCCGGATGGACGTTTTCCATGTGAGTTTGCAATGTCCCGTAGCCGCCCTTCACCTTCCACTTGTACACCTTCAGGCAATAGTTGCATGCCACTTGACAATACTCGTTCACCGGCTCCCCCTAGTTTAATGCTTCGTAAATATTTCAGATGTAAGCATTTTCGGAGGGGGGAGATTTCTTCGTGGAACTTCGGTAACATCGGGATTGTCGGGAATTTGTGTTTCGCTCTCTTGGGTGCTAGGAAAGTATTGGGAAGAGGGAATTTGATCACTTGGGTTTGCCATTACGAGAAATCGAGATATCGAGAATACGAGGAATCGAGAATTCGAGAATAAGAGATTAGGAGAGTAGAGAAGATGAGTTGTAGATGGTGTGATTTGTGGAGGAAGAGAGTATGGATATTTATAGGAAATTAGGATTAAATGTGGGGGGGATTTATTAAATTTTTTTTTTTAAGTTAAAGCCTCAACGGCTCATTTTTGAGCCGTTGAGGCTTATAATCCAACGGCTAATAGCCGTTGGGTTTTTTTAAAATATATATATAGTTGTTGGGCCCAAACCGGCGGTTTGAACCTGCCAAACCGGCGGTTTGAACCTGCCAAACCGGCGGTTTGAACCGGCCAAACCGTCGGTTTGAACCGCCGGTTTAGGTTTTCGGAAAAGCCAAACCGAAACCTAAACCTTGAACCGGCGGAAACCTAAACCAGGCAAACCGGCGGTTTGGGCCGGTTTGAAAACCGCCGGTTCGGCGGTTTGAACCAAACCGGGCCCATACCTACGTCAAACGGTCTAGTAATACGGTGGCTCATTATATGGTCAGACAACTTACCGACACTGATGACGAATGTTTTTACTTCTCTTATTTCCCTACGACTATTAAACGATGGAGGAAATGGATATATAATATAACTTGCAGTTTTTTAAGAATTCTAGTAACAAGGAAACAAACTCACATACCCAACTCTACTCACGGACTAAACTTCACTAATATATACATGTTCACTCACGTACTCAACTTCAATGTGTCCAATTTTACGTATCTAACTTCACACACGTACCCAAATTCTTGGAGGTGGATAAGTGGAATCGGATAACTGAAATTGCGCATTTAAAAAAAAAATCCTAGGAAGATGGAATAAAATCGCATACTCAATTTCATTTACTCAACTTCACTCACGTACCCAACTTCACTCACGTAATCAACTTCTTGGAATTGGATAAGTGGAGTCGGGTAACTAAATTTGGGTAATCGAATTGAGTAGTTGAAATTTAGATAATTGAAATTGGATAATTGAAATTTAGGTAAGTGAAATTAGGTAATTAAATTTGGGTAATCGAATTATATAACCAAAGTTAGATACGTGAACAAAGTTGGGTACATGAGTGAATTTAGGTGCGTGAAGTTTGGTATGTGACTTTTTGCCTTCTTTTCATGTATTAATTAATTATAATAAGTGTATACTTTGTACCCATTATAAAAATACATACACCCGAGGTAATTAAAATGATTCAGTTAATTTGATCTAAAAATTAATTAAAAAAATCAATATCAATAATCATTAAATTTGGTAATCTTCCTGTAAATGAACCTAAGTATGAGGTAGGAAATGAATCTGAACAATTACAGTCAAAATTGTAATTTTAATACAATATAATTCATGATCTGTCTCTTTTTAAATACAAAGTGAAATTGATTTAAATAATTTGCCTCATGTATATGGTCCCAATTAAGAGAAATTTTAATTCAGGTATACTAATTAGCATTTTGTGTGCCCATCTAATCTGTTAATATATCAAACAATTTAAGCCTTAGGATAATTTTTGAAATAGATAATAACATACTAGTTTAATTTACGCAGGGGTTTGTTTTTAAACTTTGACGAATTAATATTCAAATGTTTTCGATGAATTTATCAAATATTTTCGTAAATTTTATGATCAAATTTTTTTTGAAAAGTCCATGTAACAAATATTTTATCATCGGTTAAAACTCTACCATCATATACACACATCTAGTTTTTATCTTCTCAAAGATTCCGTGAATAAATATTAACAACTAATTTAAATCGTTAAATAAAAATAGTTTTGTAACTTTTTTTGTGGACTTGGAATTTCACCCTAAATTACTCATGGATTGACATATGTCATAAATTATTTTTTTGCTTTAGTATTTACTAGGTATAAATGTATAATATATCCACACCTTGTACGGTTGTGCGGATTCAACTATTGTAACTTTGTTAATATTTATAAATTAAAAGGAAACTTTTTTTGGTACTCTTCAAGTTAGAGAGGAACTTAAATAATTTGTGGACCGGCTTCCAAGACCATTTAGTCCGGTCCTTCTATTTCACCCTCACCTATTTATCTTGCTTGCTGTTAGTCTGTCCAGCACCTTTCAGTTGGGGTCCAAGGTGACCTCTTTTAAGGAGGTCAAACCAAGGACCTATAAAAGATAGGAGATCGTAGCATTGACCCGGCAAGCCAGCCAGACCGTGAGAGTGGTGGGAACGGGCTTCCCAAAAAGCTAGCCCGGGCCGGGGTGCGTATCAGTTCCTTGCTTTCCTTCCTCCGTGCAACAATAGTTGTTTAGCAAAGTTGCCGCCACCCAGCTTATTTATTGATAAAAGGGGAGGAAGGAAGAATGGAAAAGGGGTGGAAAAGGTCAGTAAAGCCCTCAATTGATGGGGTTGTCGGCTCCTTGGTAAGGCTAGAGCTTCAAGTCTGATTTATGGTAGCACACCCCTCAAAGCACTACTCGATCACTCATGAGTGAGACGACAGTGGTCCGCCAACAAGCTCATTCTGATCTTGGACGCAATACATTGGAATCCAGAAGCACCACCACGAACGCTCTGCGCATTCACCGCGTTCGTAATCCTGTATGTGAGGCAGTTCGCTTTCACTGGCCTATCAACGGCTCGGAGAAGAAGAGGTCTTGCAACAGCGGAAGACAAGGCTAATGCTTCGAAGGAAATTACCCGTACCAACTTCCTATCCATTCTTCCGTCAAAGGGACTATTTGTAGATAGCAGAATTGAGGACTACCTGGCGATAGAGATACTGCCCCGAGAAAGAAAAAGTTCAATCCTCTAGCTCCTAAGTTGAATAGCTAACAAATAGAATACAATCTTTTTTCTAGCCTAACGTGCTATAAACCTAAAGAAAAAGTCTCAAGATTGGTAGCAATCCCTTTTTAGCACCACCTTTCTTTTTCTTATCTTTCAACAACCTCCAATCGTAGGCATGTGCCTGCCAAAGGACTCGTCATCCCGATCAGATCTGACCACTTATATCCTAGGACTCCCGCAACAGTGCTTCAAACCACCGACCACACTCATTGAGAACGAATCACCTATGTTGCATTCCAAAGAAGTAGTCATCGGCAAGATTCGGAATCGAACTTTTGCTTACTTGACTTATTGCCAGAGAGCCGGCCTTGTCCCTCTAAAACTTAGGCAAGACGTTGCTAGAACGACATATTAAAAAAAGACGTGATCTGATTTGATAGGTTGCCCGCATAAATAGTTTAAGTCGGCGGGACATGGGACTCTCAACTCATACATTGGTTTACCGAAATCACCTCCACTTTCCGTAAGAGATAGGTTACTCATTCTCGCTCGCTTTAATAAAAAGTATGTTTACCTATAATAATTTTATATTATTAATTCTATATAAAATTTATATTAAAACTAATTTTATTGTAGTGATTCTATATCAAAAAATTTGAAGGCAAAAAGCAACCAATATTTGAGAAAGAAAATATCATTATTGAACAATTGGACTTGAGCACGTTAATTGATTCAAATTACACCATCATCTTATCCATCAGTTGTATTTCCATCATACAATACGCTTTTTTCTACGTACTTCTGCTGCGACTTGAGTTCCTTCAGTTCTTTCACATACTCCTCGGTTTTCTTCATAGCCTTCCTAAATGTGGCTATCAACTGGGACAAACAAATTTCATCTCCAAATCAACGCATGCTAAAATGAAGATAAAGTTTAGGTTGTTAATTAGTCGTTGAATAGGCGTACCTCATCAAGTTCTGCTTCTGAGATTATCAACGGAGGGGATAACATGATATTATCACCAGCAGCACGCACAAACATTCCATGCTTCCAACATTGAGCACCAAAATATGCACCCATTCCTGTACAGTAACACCAACAACAGTATATAGATAAGCAGAATTGCCTATTATGAAAGAAATGGATCATTTGGTGATTTGTTGTCTGTGAATTCACATGCAAGGAGTGAGCCAGTACCCCTTATCTGCATCACAAAAAGATACATAAGGAAAATATTTCATAACTGACGAAAAATAACTACGAGAGACCCATGATTTACATCTCCTACAATTGGACTGTCAGAATAAGCTTTCAACCCATCGTGAAATTTTGGTGACAAATCTCTCACTCTCTGAACAAAGTTTTTCTCCGTACAAAGTGATAGTATTAGATTGCTGATCCTTCAAAGGGGATTTTTAATTTTTAGGGGTTTGAGAGAAGGAAACTATATCATACTTGTTCATCTTTACTGCTTCAATTGCAACAGCACAAGATACAGGATGACCAGAAAAAGTAAATCCATGACCGAAAACACCTGCAAAATAGCATTTTTAAATCCTATGAACAATACAAGCCAAACAGCACAATTTTTTTTGCTTAGGACTGTTGACAGCATTCATACCAAGTTTGTTACTTTGGGAATTTATAACTTCTGAAACTTCGGGGCTCACAAGGACAGCCCCAATGGACATATACCCTGAAGAGAGTGCCTGCCAAAAAGTATAGGAGAATGGAGAAGAAAATGAATACTAAATGTCCCAAAGGAAACTTACCAATATGCGACACTATGAAGACTCTTACCTTTTCTACATAAACAAGATCCTGTTTAATGTTAAATTTATCACTTCCATACATTTCTCCAAGCCTGCCAAAGACACAGATTACCTGGATAGATATATAAACATGTGGTGAACTAAACCATAATAAGAATTAGTTTTAGACGTAGGTCATCATAGACTGGGAATAATACCTCATCAGCAATAATAAGGATGTCATATTTCTTGGCTACAGCTTGAATCTGGTCCAACTTAGTCCAAGCAAAATATGTTAGTTAAGAAACAGGTTATGCAAGATCATCAAGGGTCGGCAGCAATCTTCTACCTTTTCATAATAAGTTACAAGGGGTATTATAAATTTATAACTCCTCCAGCTCCCATAACAGGCTCAGCAATGAAAGCTGCAATCTGCAATTTCAAAGCAAAATGTTATTGAAATGCAGTTGCAGGCTGTGCTAATGAATCATAAAGTATATGAATACTATCTGTCTTTGGTCCTTCTTTGAGAATAAGGCTCTCCAGATTGTTTGCTAACCTAGTAGCAAATTCCTCCTCCATCTCACCTAGAACAAGTAATATAGAAAAAGGTCCAAGTAAATGAAAATGAAAATAAAATAGACTGTAACAACATTAGTAAATAATACAAGTAGGAAGCGAAAAAAAACCTGGAATATTGTAGCGCCAATAGTGAGGACAATCTGTGTGGAAAACAAAAGGAGCTGGCAGATCAAATTGCTGATGCAGAAAAGGTAAGCTGCAAACATAAATTAGTCAGTAATACAAGCAGTTTCCATAGCTGAACTCCATAGATTGTATGTCCTATATATAGACTATTTACCCTGATAAACTAACAGCCATTACAGTTACACCATGATACCACACATTACGGTTTTAGGTGCAGGAAAGACCAAGATTGATAATGGCTTTTATAAGTCAATAAGTAATGTTACGCTTTTGATACGGCTATAAATTTCTTCTTGTTAGGTCTACCTAGGACATTGCTGTAATACCAGACCAGCTTCATCTGCACATTGACATTAGTGTTGAATTGAGATTTAATGTTTCAAGTCTAAATTTATCTGTTTTTACGTTAGTATTAAAAGTAATTTATTTTGAAGAGTTTTTCCTTGTTTTAATTCATAGTTTTAAAGTTAGAAGTTTTTTGAGGTTTAAAAACAAGTAAATTGATTATGGTGTTATGCTTTGTAAAACACTATATATATAGAGGTTGTCAAAAGGAAAATAGTATGAAGTCTCTAAGAAAGTGTTTAAGTTACTTTGTTTATCTTTTCTTTCCTCTTAAATTCTTTACAATTAGACCTTAGATTATGTGACATACTCAAGTAACTCAACTGATACAAACACGAATCATCTCTTGATAAAACAACACTTACTTGAGTATCATCGGCTTCTGAACCGCTATTCACCAAAAACGCTTTTTCCATCTTCAGTGCAGTAAAGGTACTTAACAGCTCCTTTGCAAGCTCCTGCAGAAATAAGATATGTGCTATTGTATTATCATGGAAAACCTCTACTAGTTGCAATAAATATATTAAATAGATCTAAGGCATCACACAAACCCTGTACACCGTGTTTACACCTAGCAGTTGCACAATATTGAAAATCCAACCACAAAAATTTTCATATAAACTAGTACGGAAATAACATTTACCAAAGAGGGTTTTGTAGTATGGTTGAACAATGAATGAAAGAATATTTAGCTGCTCAGTTGCAGCAGCAACAAGTTGCGGTTCACTACCTCCTGCATCATTACATAAAACGGATCAAATGGTTATACTATAAATATTCGAACCAACATACGATGTATTTATACATAAGAGCTCAATATTATAAATCAGCAGTTACCTAGGGCTGTGCACCATAGATCAGCAAGAGCATGCAGATACTTTTTTCCATGTGCATCATACACATAGCAGCCCACAACTTCAAGCATTTAATAAACAGCTTTAGTTGATAGATAGTATTTCATAAAAGTAACTCCTATTTTTGAGCGTGGACATGTTCCAAATCGACAATATGAAACCCGTGAACCTAACATATAAGTACAAGGACTACTCCTCCTATTGCCAATTGGTTTTAGGATGGAACCCGAGTGCTTGTGTGTAGGTTCACTTTAACCTGCAAAACCCTCCACGTCTTTGACCCGACGGATATAAAAGATAAATTAACATGGTATCAGAGCAGGTCTGATCCGGGTCCATTCTCCTGAGTTTGGGTTATGATTAGCGAAAAATATGTTATCCGCCCGTTTGGCTAAGCCGGCCTTAAGTCTTTGTGTCAAGTGTCAACTAGTCCAGGATAGTTGCACTTGAGGGGGAGTGTTGAGTGTGGGCATGTGTCCCACATCGACAATATGAAACCCGTGAACCTAACATATAAGTACAAAGGCTACTCCTCCTATTGCCAATTGGTTTTAGGATGGAACCCGAGTGCTTGTGTAGGTTCATTTTGACGTGCAAAACCCTCCACGTCTTTGACCCGGCGGATATAAAAGATAAATTAACACCTATATAAGCATGGTGACTATATTTATATTTCAGTGGACAATTGGTGTATCTAGTGATGCAGAATAGTTTACCTCAGACTCTTCAAATGCAGACGATGGGTACGGGTGGTGGGTCTTGAGATGTTCTTTCACCCGTATCCGACCCGCCCCATCGCCCGCTACACCCGGCACCCGAGTTTCACCCGTATGTTAGCGGATTTTCACCCATTTTTTCGGGGCGGATTTTCGGATACCCATCGGATGCGGGTGTGATTGTCATCCCTAATCATGATCATGGGTTGCCTTTTTTATAGAATAATTTGACGTTGTGATGAAAGGTGTTATTTGATTAGGATCCACTTTTTAATAAATTAGCATATGTAGACTGACTACTGATTGTGTGATTGTGTGATTGTGTCAATGTGTATTATGTGTGAGATTTGGTAGAATTTTTACGTTACAAAACACTAGCCTATATTAATCACTACGTAACGGCTCCTGACTGTGTCAACGTGTATTATGTCTTCGTTTATATCAAGTCAATCCAAAGCCTCTCCGACTTCAGAATCCGATTAAGACCAATCATCTTCTTCGCTTTTTTCTGCACATTCTACTTTGAACTCCGTTTCTTCAAGGACAGGGACAATATTTTTCTCTAATTCGTCCACCATGTCTGCGCCTATCTGTTGAAATCCTCGGGAGCTTTGGCCGGAAAAAGGCTTTGATGAAAACGAAGGAGCTTTAACCGTTCCGAATTCCGATAAGTGAGAAGGAGAGAGAAAAACTTAAAATCCTATATTGGGCCTTATAGTTTTCCCAGATGGGCCCAATATAGATATTTGGGCCATTTAGCCCAATATTTACCACGAATATGACCGACCATGTAAAAAGATATCACCTAAGAATATAGATCCAAATGTTTCAATTGAACGTATGGACACACATCTAAATTGCGAGACTTGTCGGTATCCAAATGTTTAAATGAACCTTTCAAAATACTTCAAATGCATTGGTGAGTGATCTAACTGTTGGATTTAGATGCATGTCCATAAAACCCTTACAAATATAAATTCTTAGAACATAAAAACAAAATATCAATAATACACCTCGCATTACTTTATTATATTCGAACTTATTAGGCTCCAGTTATGTTCCTATTGTATATGACAATAGGACTTCTTACATTATGAAAACCATCAAACCATGTAAGAGATGCAGTCTCTCTACCTTGGTCTACAATAACTCTAACTTCAACACGTACATTGAAAGACTTCCTCTCGTTCAATGACTCGAACGTCAAGAAACTCGGTTGAACCGTCACCTTAATATCAGAACTCGACGTAACAATCGCGTTATAAGTGGAGTTTGCGTGGCCCACATTCGTCACTGTTCTCTGGAACACGACGGTGAAGTCTGTAGTAGACGAACGACTAGCAGCGGCCATAGACGGGTAGTTCATATCAACCGGTAAAAAGTTTTTGGACACATCATTACTTGGAGTGCACGTAATCTTGCGTCCTGTTATCAACTCGATCAGTGTTGTATTGTATCTCATCTTGCACAAGAAGTTAACGTAGTCATTCGTGTCGGATTCGTAGACTAGCCCCGGGTCCACTGCCTTCACCGGATCCATGTGTCCGCTTCCATACCCGAATTCGCCTTCCGGGTTTTGTGCAACGTTCATCTCCCAAGCTACATTTGTACGTACAAGGAAAATAATTAACAAAGAGTAGCGTAAAATTCAGTCAATATATATATATAGGACATGCATTCTATATATCTTGCATGTACCGGTTGTCATGAGAGCGGATTTAATCGCGGAAGGAGACCATGTCGGATGAAACGACTTAATGTAAGCGGATGCACCGGCAACATGAGGGCAAGCCATGGATGTTCCAGAGATTATGCTGTAATTCACAGACCTCTTGTCTTGAGCGTAAGTTGTAAGATGAGCCATGGGAGAATATGCAGCGAGAATGACAACCCCTGGAGCTGTTATATCCGGCTACAATAACATTACAATACGAATTATGTGCTTGACTCAAACCTAACACGCATTTACACTCAGATGTACCACATCACATTAATGTACCACCGATTTATCACAAGATAAGAAGAAAAAGAAAAAAAAAAAGAAGAGAACCTTAATGTACAAATCTTCAAAGTATCACAAGCCATTGTATTTGGTCCTCTAGAAGAGAACGACCCGACAACAGGCGCGGATGAGTCTTTAATGGCTTCGGGTTTGTGGATTGACACGACGGGCGACCTGAGAGGAAAAAGATAGAGGATCAACTTTACCATGAACAAAAGTTAAATAATTTCAAAGTTATTAAGAAATCAGTGTACATGATTACTTTGATTGGTTGTAGTAATTTTGAAGCTCAAAGTAGTCCATAGGTTCTAAAGAGGAGGCAGCCAAGGGGTAAATGGAGGGCACATTGTCGCTAATTGATACTCTAATTGCCCCATCTGCACCGGCTCTAGCAGCTTCATTGAACCCAAACAATCCATCACACATCACAATCTTCCCTTTCACTAGCTTGGTATCAAGACATCCGTCGGAGCAAGCCCTGCATCCAAATTCATACTCAACATGTTATCTCGTATTAGCAAATAGGGTTGGAGAGTTAAGATACTCGAGCTCATTGACTTACTAAAGAAACCGAATATGAGTCATATGGCTTGAATTAAAGGCCCATTAACAAGTGCATGCACCATCAATCTTTTATATATATCTATATATTACCTTGCATCCATTGGAGAACATGTGCTTGTGGCATCTTTCCCGTAAACCAAAGAGTAGTTCCTTGCTTCCAACGTATTAGAATTAATAGCATTACCCTACAAATGACAAGTGAAAACTAATCAAAGAAAAGAACTCTCAAACAAATATACTCATAAAAACTAAGTAAAAACTCACAATCATGTTTCGTCCATTGCCAAGGACCGTATTCGTGACAATGCGACGATCAATGGAGGTTGCAGCAACAGAGAACAACCAAGGTGCAAGACTATCCGTCGAACCCAACGAGGGACCCGAGTTTCCACCGGCTTGTACAGTCAATATCCCATTCTCCATAGCATGAAATGCTCCAATCGTGAGGCTATCCGAATACAACCCTCCGGCGAAGGCTGAACTGATTGAGATACTAATAATGTCAACGCCATCTTTGATGGCAACATAGAATCCTGCTAAGATATCCGATTCATAGCAATTCCCTTCACAAACTTTATATGCAGCTATCCTAGACGATGGAACTGCTCCTCTTGTTGATCCTTCTGCGATTCCATAGAAGCTTGTACCATGAACTACATTTCCTGCTGCTATTGAAGTTGTATGTGTTCCATGGCCATCAAAATCTCTTGGAGTTTTGGATCCGGTGGAGATTGACAAGAGATTTCTTGCTCCAATAAGCTTTCTGTCATAACACATACTTCTTAGGAAATGTTGTTAAGTCATTTAAAATAAAACTCTACTTAGTCGGTTTTGTTTTCGTAGTTTAAGCTTTCTTTAATAACTACGTTTTGTAAATTACGAAATTTTAATGAAAAATTCAATCAAAAGCTATTGTCTTACACGTAAAGATAGGTTAGAAGAGTATTTGAGACCAACATGAATTTAATAAATTGACAAAAACTTCTAAAATGACTTATAAAAATGTCTTTAAAAATCTACCAAAACTCCAATCTTCACAAAAACTTCTCCTAACCAAACACCCAATAACTTATAAAATTTTCAAAATTCCCAAATAATCCAAAAAATGCTCTACCAAACATGACATAAGCTTGCATGGGAAATACTATCATATATAGAGAAAAAGAGAGGGGATTCAAACTATAATTTATGGGTTAGTTTAGCAAATTGGTATGAATTAGATCGACGAATTTGAAACCTGTACGTGTTGTATAATTTTTTTGTAAACTGATCAAGGGGAGAAAAGACTTACTTATTGCATGGGAAAGATGGTGGACATTGACCTTTCCACTTGCTAGGAATCGGACCAAAACCTTCATCGTTGAAGCTTATTGATTCCGGCCATATTCCAGTATCTAGCATGCCAATGATGATATCACTCTCAATGATTTTGTTGCGTCTTATGTTTTCGGGAAATCCCATGAAATCCCAAGATCTTGTCGTTTGAAGTTTCAATTTTCTGTCAGGAAATACCGAAACCACACCCTCCAAACCTAGAAAATCAAAGTCATCATTTAAGATACAATCAAATATACTAAGAAATAATGGTGTTTTTATTGGGTACCATTGTGTCTATATATCTCCCACATGGAAAATTTTAAAAGCTTCATTTGCCGGGTTTGAAAAGTTGGCCTCAATAGAGAAGAGAGTAAGGAAGGGGCATAGAGGATCCGAACTCCATTTCTTTGCGGGTTTGTTGTGTGTTCGGTTCGATGAATTGGGCTTAAAAGGTTTAGTTTGTAGTTATACACTCACTAAGGATATATTATGAAATGACTGCTAAAATGATAATTGTTTTCATTATAAGCAAGTATATACACAGAAGTAAAAGTTACATACGACTGAGCTTTTGCTTCTCTATGTCGGTGAGTTTTGCCGCAAAACCATTGAAGCTATTACCATAGCTTCTGATGATTGAATCCTCGGATATGGTACTTTTTGCACACAAAAGAAAACAAAGGATTAAGTGAAGTAGTTGTAATTATATACATGCTTAGATGAAACAATATATGCTTCTGAAATTTGATGTGTAGAAGTACCTCTCGTCAAGAACACTTCGAAGGATTTTTAAGTGATGAGAAGATGGTACGTACTCCACTTCCTTCGGTAACGAACCCATATATACGATAAAAGCCTACATAATTAGTATTTATAGACTTAAATCATGATTTGTTCTCAAAACAAATTAGAGAGCATAATCATAAATGTAAATCTTGATATGTTAAATTTATCTTACAATGGTAAATAAAATTAAGATAAAAAATAAACAAAAGATGCAATGTTCAAAAAAATATATCACCTAAAATATATCAAATTATTTAAATATCTATTAATTTTCAACAAATTAATAAAAAAAACAGCCCGCAAAAACTTGTAAATAAATGTAGACTTTATCATCTACGGTCCACCTGTATGTCGGGAAACGATCATAGGATGATGCCCGACCTTGCCGAAAAGTCCGGTCCGGTCGGATCCGGGAAACGCTATTGGCCGGGCTTGTGCCAAAATGCCCGGGCCGTCGTCCCGGTTTATAAAAATAAAATTATATTGTATAAAATATCTTAAATTTATGATACTTCTAAACAAAATTTTTATTAAAAACAATTTTTATTATAATTTTTTATTTTAAAAAACGAATACCCGGCACGTCTAGACGGGTACGGACACTACGTCATGCCCGTTGACTTTACACGAATCCAGATAAACGATCAAATTTGTTTGTAAGGCCCGAATCGGGATTTGAATCAAGACTGAAGTATCGAGTTTTGGAAGACATAGAACAAAGCCGCTTACAACATTAGCGAGATAGGGCACTTACCTTCCTACTATCATCGGATAGTGCATAAGAAAAGCATATGCAAACAATGACAGACAAAAATAAGCGAGTAAAAATACCCATGTTGGAATGAAGTAGAAAGATGAACATAGGCCATATTTATATGCAAAATAAAATCATAAATATCGCACATATATAAATATATTGGGTATTAAAAACTATATCAACGTTAAATTTTATTTTCATAACAATTATCATTAAATTTGGTGACCTTTCTGTCAATCTGTATATTCTAAAATGATTCAGCTAATTTGATCAATTTTTTATTTTATTTTTTTAGTATCAATTATCTTTAAATTTGGTAACCCTCCTGTCAATGAACATAAGTATGACGTAGAAAATGGATCTGGACAAGTACTTACAGCAAAATTGTAATATTCATACAATTTATCACTAAATTTGTTCATATAATCTATGAGCTGTTTCCTTTAAAATATGAAGTGAAAATTTGATTTAATTAATTTGCCTAGTGTATATGGTCCAATTTTAGAGAAATTCTAATTTAGTTATAAATGTGTGTTCACCTAGTCTACTCTATCAATCAATCTAATTGTAGAATAATTTTTTTAGATAATAACATATAAGTTTGATACATGCACCTTGTGTTGTATGTTTTAAAACTCTGATGAATTGATCAAGTTAATATTTTTTTTCTCGTAAATTTAGTGATCTAAATTACATTTATATAAAAATCATGAAATAATATAAAGTATATTTTTACCATCAATTAAACCTCTAGCATTATATTTACAAATTATATTTTATCTTCTTGTTCGTAAAATAAAATATTAAAAACTAATTTAAATCTAATTAAAAATATATTTTTATAACATTAATGGTGTATTCATCTTAAATTTCTAATTGATTGATGCAGGTCATAAATTACTTCGATTTTAATATATAATAAATAATAGATTATCATATAGTATTTCTTTTAATTTGAAATTTTAATAAATTGAAAAAATGCACCAGAAAATTGTCGTGTTTGTTTTACGAAGATGGATTTATTAATGCAACACAAGATGGGACTATATTATGTTGACAAAATGTGTATTAAGGTAAAAGTGGAATGATTATAGGATTTTAAAACTAAACACTTTTTCGGATGATAAGTATGCGAATTGATTCGGAGAGTTTGTCTCTAGTCTTAGATTTGACATTTCGGACTCAAATGGATCGTGACTGAAGATTGCTATTAACCTTAAGCTAGCATTAGGGATGACCAAAATTATATAATTTGGTTTTTCATATCCGACAATTTAATAATATGATCTATCTGAAACCGAAATGATTTATAGATTAATTATCTAAGTCTTAGTTGAGCGGAGGTTATCGGATCACCGGATCAAGGTCTTTGATTAATAATGATTTAAATGGGGAAGTAAGCCTTAAATATATTCCATATAATAAAGTAAGCAACTTAAATACATGATTTTAATTTCCCGATTTTAGTTTTTCGATTTCTATTACCCAATTTTTGTTGCCCGTTTTTGTTAAAGAAACACTTCCCTTTTAAGGTCAATTAGATTTATCTCATTCAATCATTTTTTTTTTTCTTAACTAGTTATAACGGTATGTGTCTAGTTAATTTTATACATTAAACAAAAGAGGTACCGGTTTGGCCGTTTCATTACACCAATTCCAATTATCTCATTAATAATCAAATATTGGGCATTAAATTCAAACATATTCAACTAACTTGGTAAGAAATTACTCTGATTGGGTGGAATATCCGGATTGGATATTGTAATACCTCAAATTCTCAGAACTCGAGCTGTTACGGACTAGGATCTCACAATGGGTCTCAACCTTACCTTCACAACAACTTTACTAGATCACAAGGCACGAACGTAATTAAAATAAATAGATCAAAAACGTATTACAATAATAATGTCATGAATGCAACATGAGACAACCTTGTATGCGATAACTGCTAACATACTAAAACAATAGCCCTAATATATGAATGCAACATATGAAAGGCCATCCAATCTATATGAGTACATGAACCCGACTGACCATCCACTCCGGATCGCCCCGTAACTTTCTTACCCTACAAGAAATATAACAACATAACGGTAAAAATAAAAACAAGCTAGCAATCCTAAATATCACAGAGTACTACAATAGCACAAATACACATCAATGCGGAAAAATAAACACAACAACATGCTTGTACACAAAACCTCATTATTATCTTTTATTAGGTGATTTCCTCTAGATTCAACTTATTGTGTAGCACGAGGGTCTCCCGACCCTCGCCTCCGTCCCCTTATACCAACAGGAGTGGTACTAATGCATATGGCCAAATACCTTAGTGGACTAGTCACATGGAGCTTCCCGGTCTCATGACAAAGCGGGCAGTGATGTCACGACCCGTTATACATAAACTTGAGTCTCGTAATAAAGTAATGTCGTCCTATTCAAGTAGTAATTATTAATCACCAAGCACACACCACTATAATAGCACACGCCAATACGAGAAAAACTAACTAAGTAAGTCCGTAAGACTTACCTGAACAGATCCGAAACCCGATAACCGCTAAATCTTAGTCCCGTATGTATATGACCTTAAATTGCCTGGTTAAAACAGAAACATGTCCCAACATCACAATTCCACATGTTAGAAGTTCTAAAAAACGGTTTATAGGCTAGCAAGGATGATTCGGAAAGTATTTGCAAGATTAGCCTCGACATTAAGGAATAGACGGTTTTATCCCTAACTTTTCTTAAAACTATAAAAGGGTCCAAAAGGCTCTAAATCTCCAAAATTAGTCTATCAACATGTTATGAACGATAAACGATCAATAACGAGTTTTGAAATTTTTGAAAGTTTTCGGAACTTTCAAGCTTACTGAGAAATCCTAATAACCTTTTTAAGCAAACTAGTCAATTACCCTACTTTAGCCTTAATTATCTACACTTATACAACTCCTAAAAAATCAAAGGAAAATTTCTGGATATACTAAGTCATGCATATTCTAAGTTAGAAGGAAAAAAACTCACAAAATCCTTTCCACAAATTATAAACAAATTTTCAAAGTTGCCTCCACAAAAGGCGTTCCCATACTTGGCCAGTTTCTGGATTTTTCCCTCAAACATATTTTTCGCCCTAACTTTTCAAGATCATAAATTCTAATTCAATCATTGGATCTTCTCCAAATTCAAATATGATAAACTATAATATATCAACTATAACATATCAAAATTTCAATCGTAAAAGATGAGTCCAACATACACATATCTGGCCCCAATGACACAAGCTAACTATACTTAATCATTTTTTGCACTTTTTCATTAAAAAAAACAAAATTTTGTCCTAACTTCACAAGATTATAACTTATAATCCATCCGTTAGATCTTCCCCAGATTTGAACATGATAAACTACAATATATTGATTATAACATATCAAAATGTCAATCGTAAAAGATGAGCCGATCATACATAGATTTGGTCACAAAAAAGGCTGCTAGAGAGTTGTGAAAGATGGGAATGCGGAAAGTTTGAAGTATGTTTTGTTGTTGGGCATTGCTTGTTTGTTCCAGGTGGGTCGAACATTAAGAATGAGGCTTGTTGTTGCCTGGGTTTGTCAACCTTGCGCTCGGCATCTCGATGGAAGAGGAAGGAGGTCGTTGTCAGTTGATCCATGTTGTCGTTATTGCCTAGGAATGGCGGGAAGAGGAAGCTCGGTTGATAGTTGTTCGTCATTGTTGTAGAGGGGAGAAGTTGTTGTTGCGGTGTTGCTTGTCCATCGTGTAGGAGAGGGAGGAAGTCGAGTTATTCGTTGATGTGAGTAGAGGAGAGAATGGAAGCTGAACTTAGTTGTTGTATAAAGGAAGGAGAAGACATGCTTAAGGTTGCGGCTGATGTTGTTTCCAATGTAGGGTAGGGTTAGAGTACCCACATTGGTTGATCTTGTGGGACCAAGAAAGAGAAAATTATTTTTGCTATAACAAAGAAAATTTCATCTTCTATAAGTTGAAGCTAAGATCACAAATTGCGGGACCCATTTTACTTTATTTGTATTTCATTTAAAAAGATGATTTACATATTATCATTATATATATATATATATATATATATATATATATATATCTAATTTATAAAAATATTTTTGTGTATCCATAGACATCCATTTTATATACACTTATTTTATTTAAAATTTATAACATTTTACATATAGATTTATTGATATAGGTTAAATATTGGGATTGTGGGTGACGTGGATGAAAGATAAATTGAAAAAAGTAATTAAAAGTGAGGTAAGATTTATCTTATGTGTTCTGTAGTGTGGATGCTCTTAAAAAAAGGATTACAAATGAGTCGTACAGGCCCACAGGGTATGCAAACACCCCTTGCACCATTAGAAATAAGAAGAACAACACATAGTGGAGGTAAGTCAAGCACATGCACCTAGGGCTATTCACCGGTCCGGACCGGAAAAGGGAGGACTGAAAATGAACCGAAAATTTCGGTACAAGTCCGGTCCAAAACCGGTTCAGGTCCGGTCCTGGACCGGATGGACCGGATGGACCGGAATTTATTTTTTTAAAAAAAATTTTTTTAAAAAAAATTTTAATTTTACTTTTTTCCCATTTTTTTCGCAACAAGCCTATTGCGGACCGGACCGGACCGAGAGTTAATTAGTTAATTTTAATATTTTTATTTCACTAAAATTTTAATTAATTTAATTTTTATAAAAAATATCGGTCCGAACCGGACCGGTTTTGGACCGGAATTCTTGGACCGAGGACCGGACTTGTTTGTTCCGGTCCGGTCCAGGTCCGGTCCGGTCCGGTCCAAAACCCGGACCGGACCGGAAAATGAACAGTCCTACATGCACCCCAAAACAAAGAGAGAAGGGAAATTTAGCAAGAGATTCCGCCACCGTATTACCTTCCCTGAAAACATTGTCGAGAGTAACATACCACTATCGGAGAAGAAAGCCTTGGCACCGTAGTACTAGGCTAGAAAGTAGGTGAGAAACTTTCACCCCTTTATTAAGAGATCAATCACCAACCTGAAAACCACTTTCACATCAACAAAGCGATACCCCTCATCCCAAGCAAGTTGAAAACCCTATACCCATATCCAAAGCTCCGCTACGGGAGCACTTGCAATCCCAATAATAGATGTCACCCCTTTCAACCATCAGCCTTCACTATCCCGTAAAACCCCTTCCGCTGCAAACAACCCTCATCACCTCTCGAGGCTCCATCTGTATTTAACATAATCCTTCCTTCCCTCCGTTTCAACCACCAAACCAAGCATTCCTTCTTAGGGGCCAAAGTATTAATTAAGTTGGTTTGATCAAAAGCTTATGTACACTCTCTATATCGAGCCCAAATGAAGGACACCTTGCTAACCTCACCATAAATACCATTAAATACCCTAGAGTTCCCCCACCTCCAAAGCCACCATATAAAAATCATGAGCAACACATTCCAACGAATACCTTCATCCCCCATACTTGTAATTGCGAGATTCTGGAAAAACCAGTCTTCCCATTGTAGCGTGTAGAAAGAATGAATATGCTCCGGAGGAACCAAGACATTCCATATAATATGTGCGTGTATGCAATCCCTGAGAAGGTACATGGTAGTTTCCGCCTCCAAAGAGCATGAAGTACACCAGGGGTTATCCACCAAGTGTCGTCTACGTCTCTACTGGTTTGTTAACACAACTCCCTAGCTTATCAACCATCCAAAGAACAAAAATCTCACAAGGACCTTAATTTTTCATATCAATTTGAAGATGCCCTTTTGCACGCACTCATGCAGTCATTGCTTACTGATGAACTTGTATGCAGACTTAACAGAGAACCTCCCCATGGAATCTCCCATCCATATGATGAGTCGGGAATGTCAGCAGCCACATTTATATAGACCGTAGCTAGATGCAATAAGTAGGAATTGGAGATTCTACAATTCATATAGGACCAGTCCCAACCACTTTCACAGTTCCAAACATCATTGACATGCAAGCGTAACTCCATAGGAGTGAGTTGCATAGCACATGAACTCTCCAACGGCTCCGGTCCCAACCATATGTCCTTCTAGAACATAATAGACTAGCCATTCGAAATACTCCATCCAATATTTTTTGTAATTACCTCGTTATACCCAAGTACCAAACCCCTCCATGTAAAGGAAGCCCAAAGTTTAGCAACAAGATTGGTAGGCCAAGGCTGGTCCCCCACTCTATACTTAGCGTGTAGCACCCTAGCCCATTAATGATTCCTGCATTAAAAAAAATCTCCAATTTAAATTGCAAATCATGGCCAAGTTAGATTCAGCTGTCGGCCTCCAACCAATACCACTTGACGCAATCGGTTGACAAACTTTGTTCGAATTTAACAGATGAATTTTCCGATCCACACCATTACTTCCCTCGAGAAAATTTCTACATAGGCGATATAATTCATTGTAGATACTCTTAGGGAGAAGGATAGTATGCATATAATACGTAGGGATAACCGTTAAGACAAATTTCACAAGAGTAGCACTACTAGCTAGGCTAAGAGTTGTGCTTTCCACTCGGCTAACCTCAAAGTTACCTTAGCAACAATTGGTAGGAAATTCTCTTTCACAACAGTCTCATGTAATAATGGGATGCCAAGATAATTACCTAATTGTCGAGTAGACTAGAAGCCACAAAATTCACTCAAATGACGTTCCAACTCTCCCCCGACATTAGGCGAGACAAATAAACGTGACTTGGCCACCAATATCGTAATGCTGGATGCCCCACAAAACTCATGCAATATCTGTTTAATCAAGCTAACTTGGGAGACAAAAACTTCAACGCAAAGGACTATATCATCAGCGAATAAGAGATGAGATACATGGAGACCTCCACGAGAGAGCCTAATTGGTTTCCATTGCGAATTAGCAATCGCTTTATCAATCATATGTCCTAGCCTCTCTAAGCACAAAACAAATAAACACGGTGATAGCTAATCACCATGCGCAGGTTCCGAGTCATAGAAAAAGAAGGGCATTTTTCCCCATTCTAAAGGCACTCATATTTCTTGTCGAAATACAACTAGACGCCCAACAAACCCATTTGTTAGATAAATCAAGATCCCTGAGCGTATTAAGGACAAATTCCAAACGGAGACGATCATACGCTTTCTCCAAGTCAAGGTTAAGTATCATACATCCCTTCCTACCTTTCTTTTTCCGCATAAAATGAATGACTTCTTGTGCAAGAATCACATTATCCAAAATCGTACGTCTTGGGATAAAGGCGTTCTGCATAGGACTCACCAGTCACCACCATATCCATAATATTTTTAAGTCTATTAGTAAGGACTTTTGTAACGGTTTTATAACACATGTTACACAAAATGATTGGTCTAAACTGTTGTATGACTTCCGGTTTAGCAACTTTGCCAATCAAGACAAGTAGATAGAGTATCATTAGCATGGGATGGAAGTATACATGAATCAAAGAACTGTTGAGCAAAGGTAATAAGAGAAGATCCTACGGATTGCCAAAGAAAAGATAGGATGGAAGCCATTTGGCCCAAGAGCATTTAATGCCCCAAGAGTCATAACCATCTGCTTGATCTCATTCTCCTCCATAACCCTATCGAGTTCCATCTTGATCAGCCCCGGGAGTGTAGGAAAGCCACAAGTGAGTAACGATCCTAATAGGGGCAAATCCTGAGGCTCATAGAGACTTTCAAAATTCCCTTATGCATGCAGATCCAAACTCTCCTTTTCTAGGCACCAGGATCTGTCATCGATCTTTGAAGCCTCTATGCGATTTTGGTGCCTACGAATAACAATAGAATGGTGAAAAAAATATGTATTTCAATCACCACACGTAATCCACTGTTGATGGCATTTCTGACACAACACTTCTTCCTACTCCAACGTGAGGTCCAATATTGAACTAATGTCAATCTCTTGTAGAACAAGATCATCTAAAGCCCGAGTAGCTAACTTCAGCGTCACCTCCTCTAGTTCCCGCACAAGTGCTTCCTTCCGTAAATGAATTGACCCGAAAAATGTATTATTCCATTTACGTAAGATCCTTTGGACTTTAATCAACCCTGAGGGCAAGAGCGCTAATTTATCCCAAGACTCCTCCACTAAGGATGAGAACTCGGGATGGGTGAGCCACGCAACTTGGAAGTGAAAGTGTCTCCTTTGTGACTTATTATAACATGGTTTATTATCCTAGTTTAGACATGCATTTAGGTAGATTTTCCCTTTTTGCATTCATGATTAGGCCTTAGTTTGTGTCATTTATACTTGTATTGTTCTACTTTGCAAGAATAGATGTCTACACATTCTATTGGTGTCTTTGTAGGTGATTTGGCGCATTTCGGAGCTAAAACAACATATATGAGAATCAAGCATCGGAGTGGATGTCTTAGAGCGATCACAAGTGCAAAGGGAAGAGCAAGGAATCGAGCTAAAGGTGTAGAAGAGGACATTAGAGCCATCTCGGCTCAGTATCTCGATCGAGACCCTTTGATTAATTTAATTAAGGGCGAGATCCACCAAGTCGAGAACGATCTCGGGTGGTATCTCGGCCCGAGATTCCAGCAAGGCCGACCGAGATCCCCTGGTGCTGAAGAAATCGAACAAAGCCTTCAATCTCGGACCCAATTTGCCTATATCTCGGCCCGAGATTGGTACCCGAGATTTATTTCCTGATCGTTATATTTTATTTTCGGACCTTTTTATTTGACCCATGTTTTTTAGTAGAGGTTTGGGTATAGAAAAAAGCCCGATTATTTTCTAAAGGGAGCTGAATTGGATCCTAAGTGTGTAATTTTAGACCTAGATAGAGAATGGAACCTAGAGTTCTCTTTTACATTGTCTACTTCTTCTACTTGACATTTCATAGAGTTTACAGTGAAAGTTTGAGACTTTGGTGTCAGATTTTGTTCGGAAACAGTTTGTGACAGAGTTTTACTTCATTTGTTGGATATTCAAGCTTTTAAATTGAGTTCGTTTCTTTTTCCTCTTTTACATTTTCATTCTATGAATTGTTTGTTTCTTTCCAATTTAATTTCAGATTTTGATATGATGATTGTTGGATAGAATCATTGTGATTCTAAGGTGGATAGTGAATTGTTTATTGCTTGGACTATGATGGATTAGGTTATATGTTAGAATTAGTATAGAATTTCTTGAAACCCTAATGCTTGGTTAGGGATGAATCTAGGTTAGAACGTTCTAAGCTAGCAACCTAAGTTGGAATTGAGACTTACACGGTGATATTCCTCCTTGGATACAGAAGTATATAGATTGATCATAGGTAATAGACGTGAAAGCTTCTATTGGATTGAATGTGCCAGATTACTACCTGAGTTAGGTAATTCCCGAGACTTACCCGGTAAGGGGTTATCTAGTCCTTATATAGAGAATTCGGTTTGTACTGAATTTCTATCCTAGATACCTTGAGACTTACCCGATAATAGGTAGTTAGGATTGAAACTAGATGATCTTGAGACTTACCCGTAATATATTATCACGGAAGAAACGTTCATCCCTGCAGCTTTTATTACCAAAGCTTTATGAGTTATCCCGAGTCCATTTGTCATAAACAATGATCTTGAACCCTCGGAATCCATTATTTCATATAATTTGATATCCTTTGTTTGTTTAGCTTTATTAATTGTTTTTTTTATTGAAATCGATACTTAATCAAGAACAAAAGAAAAACTCAACCAAAAATATGAATCTTCTAACCCTTCTTCTTTCTGTTTCTTAGTCTAGATTTATACTATTTTTAGTCATTACTTGCAAAGTGAACCGCCAACGTCCTTGTGTTGTTCGACCTTGGAATACTTGTTCTACTTCGTACGATCCATACATTGTGGGTTTGATACTAGTTAGGTGATTATTTATAAGTTATAAATTTTAAAACTAAGCATATCGTGTCTTGTTAGCTTATGAGTCTTTATCACTACTAATACGGATTTATAGGGTCATAAATCTAGCGAACAACTTACAAGAGTCGTGTCCATCAAAGCGAATGAGCAAAGGATTGTGGTCCGAAGAGACGTGGAACATGTTGCACAGTAGCCTCTGACCATCTAGTCTTGCCCAAGGGAGACATAAGTATACTATCTAGTCTCTTAGAAAGCATTGTTTCGACCTCTTTGCCACAATGCCAAGTAAAGTGCGTACCTTGGTACCCTAAATCCACCAACTCAATTGAATTAATCCAATGACTGAAGTCCACAAAATACTTGGACAATCTTGTTGAGCCCCCCATACACTCTTCATTAGAAGCAATCACGTTGAAGTCTCCTTCAATGACAACGGAAAGGTGAGCCTCACTAATGAGTACAAACAGTTCCTCCCAAACTCAACCTCTACCACTAGGGTTTGGGTAGGTGTACACAACAAATAGCAGGAACGCCGAAAGTTCTTCGCCCACAATAGTCTAAATGAACTTCCTTTCCTTTCTGATAATAGTAATCGAACCTGTGCGTGCATCCACAAAATCCAAATTCCTCCACTTTGACCAATTGCCTCAACACGGTCAACTAAGTCGAAGCCCATCTTCTCACAAATAACTACAACCTTCTCACCCGAGCAGTGAGTTTCAAATAACGCTACAAAGTCAGGTTTATATTTACGAAGCACATATCTAATCGATCTTCGAAAATTGGGCTTCACCCTTCCGAAGCAATTCCATATAATACCTATCATTAAAAAACCTATAGATTGCTCAATTAGCCTATACGGGCATCAAGTCTGGGAATCCAGGACTCTCGAGACTTGAGAGTCTACAAGCTCATCCCCCTTATCAATATCCATACGATCGACTAGTTTCTTATCAATTGTGGATTCGCTCTCAGACACCACTTGCACCTTAAAAACTACACCATCTAGCAAAGCCTTGTGCAGGATCTTCACTTGTGAAGTAGGTTGGATATGTTGACTCCTTACTCCTGGGGGTACAGAGCTAGTTGAGGTAACTCCTACCCTAAAATTCACATTCTCAGTACGACTCATACTTTTCAACACAGCGTTGCTCCGAGATCTTTTCCGCTGATTATTCTCTAAGACATACACCGCTCCTGGAACCCCTATGTCCTAAACCTGTTGTTTGCCCTTATACATTTGTATACCAATTGTAATATTCACCGCTCCTCCACCATGACTCTGTTTATCTAGGATAGCTCTAGTTTCTTTAGTTTTTTTGTCTTTGTTTTCTAGGTACAACCATCCAAGGACCATGCCCATGGTCCTCTACAGTTGTTGGTGATAATACCTTAACTGGTTCAGAGTGATTCACCACAATCTCTTCCTCATTCGGCTTTGGGGATGGATGATGTACACCCTCATTCTCAGGCTGACGGTTTGCAACCTGATGTAAGTGTAGGCATTGTTCGGAATTATGGTCATAACGTCCACATGAAAAGCATATGGTATGGAGATTTTCATACTCCAGCTTCAAAGTAGATCCATTCAGGATATCTCCCCTTTTAGCGTTTTGTCATGTAGACCCGAAGACATGCTCTAACAAAAGACCTCTAGCCACTTATAATGTATTCTCATCAATTTTTAAAGGTTTAATTTCCGATCGCAGAGGCTATAATACGTAACATGCTACTATTGTACACGGAGAAGGGAAAATCTGATATCCTTACCCATACACCCGTGGATGAGATGCTAGAGGTAAAGGGATCGAAAGAAGAGTCTCATTGCTGCATCAAGAGATGATGGCCATACATTCGCCATGGGTCACCCTCTAGGGCAATAAGCATATCTTCTTCCCTCTCAAAACGTACCAAGAAGTAATCATTGGGTAGGTCAAGTATATACCAATCTCTTGAGGGTTTTCATAGCACTCGAAGGATTCTCTTGAAACGGAGCAAAATAAATCATTAGACCCAATAATTTAAGAACGGTTGAATTCTTCCATGAAGCATTCATAATTTGGATTGTCGGGCAAATAACATGTGAATCTGGACTTTACCATTCTTGACAAGATTGCCGGGCAAAATTGAAAGCCTTTTTCAAGCATTGGCCCCAAATAACATGTGAATCCAAAAGGGAGCCTTTTCAAGAGGTTTCCCGGGCGGGATCGGGCCCACCATTGGAGAAGCATCGGAATTGGTGGCAGAGAAAGAGGCGGTTGTGGAGTTGCGGCAGCCCTAGGATTTGTCGCATTAGGCGATTGATTAATCGCCATTTTTTTACCTAAAGGATTTCACAAATTGTTTAAAAATCTTACTAGTTACTTATGTGTTTGCATAAGATGGAAGGAAGCTGCTTAAAAGTTGTTTGGGTAGAAGGTTAGATAAAAGGAGGTGAGGAAATGATAGGATTAGGGTAGAGTATTGCCTTGTTTGGGCTAAAAGAAGTAACTTACCCACATGAGATGGTGCAAGAAAAGAGCTATGAAAACGAGCGGATTGACTATTTCCACAGTCATCCTCCCTTCTCGGTGATCAATTTTCTAGATGTTATTGGACGAAGGGATGGAGAGAGGACGAATTGGGACGAAGGTCGACGAGTGCAAACGAATCACAGAAAATAACTTCAAACAAATATATTCAACATTGTCTTTGTTTATACCAAGTCAATCCAAAGCCTCTCCGACTTCCGAATTCAATTAAGACCAATCATCTTCTTCGCTTTCCTCTGCACATTCTACTTTGAACTCCGTTTCTTCATGGACAAGGACAAGGACAATAATTATCTCTAATTCGTCCGTCATGTCTACGATTAACGCCTATCTTTTGAAATCCTTGGAAGCTTTTGGCCGGAAAGAGGGATTGATGAAAACGAAGGAGGTTTAACTGTTTCGAATTCCGATAAGTGGGAAGGAGAGAGAAAAACTTAAAATCCTATATTGGGCTTTAGTTGCTTTTCCAGATGGGCCCAATAAAGATATTTGGGCCATTTAGCCCAATATTTACCATGAATATGACCGATTATGTAAAAACATATCACCTAAGAATATATATCCAAACCTAAGAATATATATCCAAATGTTTCAATTGAACGTATGGACACATCTAAATTTTGAGACTTGTCGGTATCCAAATGTTTAAATTGAACCTTTCAAAATACGTCAAATGCATTGGCGAGTGGTCTAACTGTTGGACTTAGGTGTATGACCCTTGCAACATAAAAACAAAATATCAATAATGATACTAACCACATCGCATTACCTTATTATATTCGAACTTATTAGGCTCCAGTTATGTTCCAATTGTATATGACAATGGGACTTCTTACCTTATGAAAACCATCAAACCATGTAAGAGATGCAGTCTCTCTACCTTGGTCTCCGATAACTCTAACTTCAACACTTACATTGAAAGACTTCCTCTCGTTCAATGACTCGAACGTCAAGAAACTTGGTTGAACCGTCACCTTAATATTAGAACTCGACGTAACAATTGCGTTATAAGTGGAGTTTGTGCGGCCAACATTCGTCACTGTTCTCTGGAACTCGACGGTGAAGTCAGTAGTAGACGAACGACTAGCAGCGGCCATAGACGGGTAGTTCATATCAACCGGTAAAAAGTTTTTGGACACATCATTACTTGGAGTGCACGTAATCTTGCGTCCTGTTATCAACTCGATCAATGTTGTATTGTATCCCATTTGCACAAGAAGTTAACGTAGTCATTGGTGTCGGATTCGTAGACTAGCCCCGGGTCCACTGCCTTCACCGGATCCATGTGTCCGCTTCCATACCCGAATTCACCTTCCGGGTTTTGTGCAACGTTCATCTCCCAAGCTACATTTGTACGTACAAGGAAAATAATTAACAAAGAGTTGCGTAAAATTCAGTCAATATATATATAGGACATGCATTTTATATATCTTGCATGTACCGGTTGTCATGAGAGCGGATTTAATCGCGGAAGGAGACCATGTCGGATGAAACGACTTAATGTAAGCGGATGCACCGGCAACATGAGGGCAAGCCATGGATGTTCCAGAGATTATGCTGTAATTCACAGACCTCTTGTCTTGAGCGTAAGTTGTAAGATGAGCCATGGGAGAATATGCAGCGAGAATGACAACCCCTGGAGCTGTTATATCCGGCTACAGTAACATTACAACACGAATTATGTTCTTGACTCAGACCTAACACGCATCTACACTAGATGTACCATGTCACAATGTACCACCGATTTATCACAAGATAAGAAGAAAAAAAAAAGTGAGTTTACAAACCTTCAAAATATCGCGAGCCACTGTATTTGGTCCTCTAGAAGAGAACGACGCGACAACAGGCGCTGATGGGTCTTTAATGGCTTCGGTTTTGTGGATTGACACGATGGGTGACCTGCGAGGAAAAAGATAGAGGATCAACTTTACCATAAACAAAAATTAAATAATTTTAAAGTTATTAAGAAATCAACGTTGATGATTACTTTGATTGGTTATAGTAATTTTGAAGCTCAAAGTAGTCCATAGGTTCTAAAGAGGAGGCAGTCAAGGGGTGAATGGAGGGCACATTGTCGCTAATTGATACTCTAATTGCCCCATCTGCACCAGCTCTTGCAGCTTCATCGAACCCGAACAATCCATCACACATCACAATCTTCCCTTTCACAAGTTTGGTATCAAGACATCCGTCGGAGCAAACCCTGCATCGAAATTCATTACTCAACATGTTATCTCGTATTAACAAATAGGGTTCGAGAGTCAAGATACTCGAGATCGTTCACTTACTAAAGAAACCGAATATGAGTCATATGACCATATATATTTTGAAGCTCAATTTCGAACGAGGTGAACATGATCTTACCAATGTTCTGCTCATTCACAATAGGTTTGTCATATAACCCGAGCAACTCGAGCCTGGTGACATTTTGATTGTCGAGTTACAAAGCTCAACTCAGTTGGCTTAAATTAAAGTCCTATTAACAAGTGCATGCACCATCAATATGTGTTACCTTGCATCCATGGGAGAACATGTGCTTGTGGCATCTTTCCCATAAACCAAAGAGTAGTTCCTTGCTTCCAACGTATTAGAGTTAATAGAATTACCCTACAAATGACAAGTGTAAACTAATCAAAGAAAAGAACTCTCAAACAGATATACTCATAAAAACTAAGTAAAAACTCACAATCATGTTCCGTCCATTGCCAATGACCGTATTCGTGACAATGCGACGGTCAATAGAGCTTGCAGCAACGGAGAACAACCAAGGTGCAAGATTATCCGTCGAACCCAACGAGGGACCCGAGTTTCCACCGCATTGTACAGTCAATATCCCATTCTCCATAGCATGAAATGCTCCAATCGTGATGCTATCTGAATACAACCCTCCGGTGAAGGCTGAAACGATTGAAATACTAATAATGTCGACACCATCTTTGATGGCGATGTCGAATCCTGCTAAGATAGCCGAATCATCACAACGGGAGTCTTTGCAAACTCGATATGCAGCTATCCTAGACGATGGAACTGCTCCTCTCGCTGATCCTTCTGCGACTCCGTAGTAGTTTGTTCCATGAACTACATTCCCTGCTGCTATTGAAGCTGTATGTGATCCATGACCATAATAATCTCTTGGATTATTGGGTCCGGTGGAGAATGATAAGAGAGTTCTTGCTCCAACTAGCTTTCTGTGATAACATTAGAACCGGGTTTTGTAAATAATAAAAATTTGCTAAAAAATCTAATAATTTCCTTATCAATCATGATATATACATTAGAACTTAGAAGGTTATTTTGTACCAAACTAATTAATAGTTTTTTTTTTTGCTCAAATAGCGTAAAACGTACAAGAGACTCTTAATAAATATACCCAAAACGTACTAAAAATCTAATCAACAAATTTTTTTCCGTACCTAGTAACTTTTATATCCTCAAAACTCACCGATAATCCAGAAAAAAAGCTCTATCAAATATGAGAAAAGTCTGCTTGATTCAACATATTCGAAAACAAGGATCTATGTTGCACGGTTGCACATAAATAGACATGAAAACAACATAAAAATCAAATATAGTCATAGTTGTATAGTCTTAGTTACAACTTTATATTTCCGTCCGACCGTCTTGTACGTGTTGTATAAGTTTTTGTAAATTGATCAAAGGGAAGAAAGACTTACTTGTTGCATGGGAAAGATGGTGGGCATTGACCTTTCCATTTACTAGGAATCGGACCAAAACCTTCATCACTGAAGCTTTTCGATTCTGGCCAAATTCCAGTATCTACCATGCCAATGATGATATCACTCTCAATGATTTTGTTGCGTCTTATGTTTTCAGGAAATCCCATGAAATCCCAAGATCTTGTCGTTTGAAGTTTCAGTGATCTGTCAGGAAATACCGAAACCACACCCTCCAAACCTAGAAAATCCAAATCATCATTAGATACAATCAAATATACTATGAAATAATGGTGTTTTATAGGGTACGATTGTGTCTGTATATGTCCCACATGGAAAATTTATGTGTTTCTCGGGTCGGGTTTGAGAAGTTGGACCTCAAAACTTGTGGAATTACCAAAAAGTTGAGATCTTTAATTACTGTAATCCGATGGGTTAATTAACCAATGACCCGTTGCATGGTGGGTCTCGGTTATGAGCCTGAACATGTCACCCGTGAATGGTGAGAGTGCAAAGCATGAGCCTTTTCTTGGTGGGTTTATTGTGTGTTGGGTTCGAGGAATTGGGCTCAAAAGGTAAATTTTCGAACAACAATTTTAGTACATTACACAGTCATTAAGGATATATTATTGACTGGTTGCTAAAATTTCATTTTGAAACAAGTACGGTTTTAAGAATTTAAGGTATACAAAAGTGAAAGTTACGTACAACTGAGTTTTTGCTTCTCTGTCTCGGTGAGCTTGGCCGCAAAACCATTGAAGCTATTACCGTAGCTTCTGATGATTGAATCCTCAGCTATGATACTTTTTTAACACAAAAGAAAACAAAGGGTTTAGTGAAGTAATTATAAGTCTATATATGCTTAAATAAACAATATATGCTTGCGAGATTCAATGTGCAAAAGTACCTCTTATCAAGAACACTTTGAAGGATTTTTAAGTGATGAGAAGATGGTACGTACTCCGCTTCCTTCGGCAACGAACCCATATATACGATAAAAGCCTGCATTATTAACGCAAGTAATTAGTATTTATAGTTGTATAGACTTAAATCATGACTTATTCTCAAAACAAATAAGAAAGATTTATTTACTTAAAGTATTTAGAAAAAAATTTATTTTTGAAAAAAATAATATTAGGAATAAAAAAACAACGCTCAAAAATACAATATAAAGTGAAGTTATTTGAAGTAAAATATTCACTAAAAATACAAATACAAATTTAAACAACTTAAAGAAGTAACCTTTATTTACTTAAAGTATATAAAAACAATAATTTTTTATTACAAAAGTATGGAGAGTGACTAACGGATTGGTATCGATCCGAATCCGAACCGAACCTAGACTGAATTATCGAATTTCAGAGTATGTGGAACAAAACCGTTGATTTAAAGTTCAATATACAACCCACACAAACTCTTACTTAAATCTAATAACAATAGAAAGTGAAGTTATTTGAAGTTAAATATTCAATACAAATACAAATTTAAACAACTTATTGAAACCTTTATTTGCATAAAGTATATATATATAAAAAAAAACAAAAAACATCATTGTTTTATTAATAGATTAATGGATGGACCATGAGTCAAGGATTGGTATCGATCCAACATCCAAATCGAGCCTAGACTGATGTAGTGGATTTTGGAGGACATGGCTTACACCAGTTCTAATAGATTGGTTTTGCGTGACTCTTTGATAGAAAGAATCGAAAATGAATCTAATTTTTCAATTTCAAATCGGTTCTTCATCTAAAAATCAGGTCCAAAAATCCAATCAAAACCAAAAAATTCATGTAATAATAAAACGATAACATAAAACATAGCAAGATAGGGCACTTGCCTTCCTACTATCATCGGAGAGTGCACAGGAAAAGCAAATGCTCACAATGGGAGAAAAAAATAAGCAAGGAGTAAAAATGCCCATGTTGGAATGAGTAGAAAGATGAACATAGGCCATATTTATATGCAAAATTAAATCATAAACATTGCACATATATAAGTATATTGGGTATTAATAACTATATTAACATTAATTTTTATTTTAATAACAATTATCATTAAATTTGGTGACCTCTCTGTCAATCTGTGTATTCTAAACCTAAGTACGTATGAATGTAAAATGATTCAGCTAATTTGATCAAAAATAATAATAATATTAGTATCAATTATCATTAAATTTGGTAATCCTTCTGTCAATGAACATAAGTATGACGTAGGAAATGGATCTGGACGAATACTTAAAGTAAAATTGTAATATTAATACTATTTAACACTATATTTGTTCATGTAATCTATGAGCTGTCTCTTTTAAAATATGAAGTGGAAATTCATTGAATTAATTTGCCTAGTATATATGGTCCACCTAGTCTACTCTATCAATCAATCTAATTGTAGGATAATTTTTCAATAGATAATAACATATAAGTTTAATACATGCACCTTGTGTTGTATGTTTTAAAACTCTGATGAATTGATATATTTTTTATCAAGTGAATTTTTTTTTTTCCCGTAAATTTAGTGATCTAAATTACATTTATATAAAAATCATGAAATAATATAAATTATATTTTTACCATCAATTAAAACTCTAGCATTATATTACAAATCTTATTTTATCTTCTCGATTTCGTAAAATAAAATATTAAAAAATAACTTAAATTTAATTAAATATATACTTTTATAACATTGATTCAGTACTTTAGAAAAACTTTTTTTAATCGTTCAGAACAAGGGAAAAACAAGAAGAAGGAACAAAAATGATGAACAAATAATTAATGAATAGAAACTGGTCAATACAGTTTCGTCATTTGTTTAAAGAGGTAAATTTGACTGTCGATTATCTTGATTCTTATGCTTTTAATTTCTCTATAAGAGTTCATTTTATTATCGATCCACCTATGGATCTTATTCCCATTCTTTCGGATGATCGTAGAGGTAGAGCGTTTTCACGCAACATTGTTAACTACTTCCTCAGTTTACTTTTTAATAAAAGCGCCTTTGCCCCAGGAGCCTTGACTCCTTAGTCTCCTTTGCCTACCAAAAAAAAAATGAATAAGAACCGGCATGCCAATAAGCTTATCGTTTGCCACGCCTTCGGGTGTGAGACCACATCAAAACTTAAAATTCCTTAGCTAGCGAGCTCAACAAACCAAACAAGAGCTTTACCTAGAACATCTTGTTGTGCAGAATCGTCGAGAGTTTCGAAATTACCCAGGACGAGTCCGACTCACATTTATTATATTGTTAATTGAATTTCTACAACATAGTCATGGGTTTAGGTTTGCAAACCGGCGGTTTAGGTTTGGCCCAAGGCCAACCGAAACCGGGAAGCCCAAAACCGGCAAACCGGCGGTTTAGCCCGGTTTATAAAAAAAATAAAAAATAATAATAGTAATAAATAATTAAAGACAAAGTATTATGTTAAAAAAAATAAAATTAATATTATATAAAAATAAAAAAAACATTATAAAAAAATTAGTACAAAAAAACTAGTAATTAAAATTTATACCAATTGAAAAAAAAAAACTCGGAAAAATTAAAGGGCTTGAACCGGTTTCCCGGTTGCTTACATATCCTCTCGGGATTAAGAGGAATCAAAGCCCACGTAGTTCTCTTACCTTGACTTACCTTTTTTCGGACTTCCGAGTTTTTTTTTAATCCCGCTTACCTTTCGATGTCGGACTCAGAAGTAGTGCCGGTGTCTTCGGAGTTGGAATCCGATTTGGAGTCGTACACCGGTGCATTCCTTTGTTTCCGCTTAGCCGCCCTTATCCAATCTTGAATACAAACTTGCATCTCCAACTTCTCGGGCTTCAATTGAGTTCTCTTGTGACCGAGAATGTTCCCGCCTCGGCTAAATGCTTGCTCCACCGCAACCATTGATGCGGGCACGGCCATTATTTGTTGTACAATTTTAACTAAGGTTGGATATTTGGGAGCTAATCTCTTCCACCAATCCAAAATATCAAATTCAACATTATCATCAAAATTAAAACAAGTGTTAAGATAATCTTGATATTCCGCATTTGAAGATGAATGTCTAGGTGTTTTTGTTCTTCTAGCAAAAACTTGTTGTGCAAGTGAAAGAGAAGAAGATGAACTAGTAGAAGAGGGAGATGGACTAGGTGCGGTAGAAGAAGAGCTAGCACTAGATTGAAATGTACTAAGTAATTTTCCAATTTCGGTATTAACTTCTTGCACAATGTTTGGAATATTATAGTCTTCTTGTGTTAAGTTTACACACAAACAATCATAATAAATAGTCAATAAATCGGAAAGACCATCTAGTTTAAGTCTAGGATCAAAAACGGCGGTTACAAGATAAATCATGGGAATGTTTCTATAATATTTAAGCCATTTTTATTTCATATCAAGCATACATTGTACAAGGCAAGGTATGTTAAAACATTTTACAAAAGCTTCGGAAACATTAACGGTAATTTCTAAAAATCTATGAGATGTTGGAGTGTAAACACAACTCATGGTATTAGTTGCATCATTAAAAGTTTTTAAAATATTACAAATATGGGCACAAGTTTCCCAAACATTTTCATCCTCTAAAATTGACCAAGGAACATGAATTGAAGCAAATTCTTGTAACAAAATTTTATAATGTACGGCTTCGGAAAGTAGTTTTGTAAGTCGAGTTCCAACGAGTTCCAACATCTTTTGAAAAAGCAATAGGATGAACATTTTTGTTTAAACATAAATTTCTCCATTTTCTTCTTAAATCGGAATCATGCCAAATATGATCAATAACAAGTTTGATTAGGGATAACATATCTCCTAAAACCTTAAGTCCATCTTGAACACATAAGTTTAAAATATGACATGCACATCTTTGATGAGTATAAGGAGTTTTTATATATTGTCCCGCATCCTCAACCAAATGGTTTACGGCGGCGGTATTTGCGGATGCATTATCAAAAGAATATGAAAAAATTCGATGTTGTAAATTATATTCTTGTAAAACCGTTTTAATCATGGTTGCAATGCCTAGTGCATTATGTCTTTGATTAAAATGCCGAAAACCAATAACATATTTATGCAAAAACATAGCGTTATCAATAAATGTAAAGTAATGCCCATGTAAAAATGTTGTTGTGATTGTATACTCCAAATATCACTACAAATTGAAACTTGATGTTCAAAACTAGCCAAATTCGATAAAAAAAAATTCTTTCTTTTTTTAAGTAAGATTTAGTAACTAATTTTGAAACGGTTTTCCTAGAAGTTGGTTTAAAAGAAGGTTGAAGATATCTAGTGTTATATTCCCTAACTTCTTCATATTCGGCATAAGAAAACGGTAATGAATGTGAACAAATAACATCGGTTAATCCTAAACTTTCTTCACTATGATTATATGTAAATAAAGGAGAATGAGAGGTAGAAGATGCAAGCCCGTGGGACAATTGTGTTTGTCCCCGTGAAATCCCGAGCTTCTCCGGATGGACGTTTTCCATGTGAGTTTGCAATGTCCCGTAGCCGCCCTTCACCTTCCACTTGTACACCTTCGAGCAATAGTTGCATTCCACTTGACAATACTCGTTCACCGGCTCCCCCTTGGTGTAATGCTTCGTAAATATTTCGGATGTAAGCATTTTCGGAGGGGGGAGACTTCTTCGTGGAACTTCGGTAACATCGGGATTGTCGGGCATTTGTGTTTCGCTCTCTTGGGTGCTAGGAAAGTATTGGGAAGAGAGAATTTGATCACTTGGGTTTGCCATTACGAGAAATCGAGATATCGAGAATACGAGGAATCGAGAATTCGAGAATAAAAGATTAGGAGAGTAGAGAAGATGAGTTGTAGATGGTGTGATTTGTAGAGGAAGAGAGAATGGGTATTTATAGGAAATTAGGATAAATTGTGGGTGGGGGGTTTATTAATTTTTTTATTTTTTATTTTTTTAAAAAATGTAAAAGCCCCAACGGCTCATTTTTGAGCCGTTGAGGCTTAAAAACCCAACGGCTCTTTTAAAAGAGTTGTTGGGCCCAACGGCTATTTTAAATAGACGTTGGGTTTTTTAAAAAAAATAATAAAATATATATATATATATAGTTGTTGGGCCCAAACCGGTTCAAACCGTCGGTTTGGGCCGGTTCAAACTGCCGGTTTAGGTTTTCGGAAAAGCCAAACTGAAACCTAAACCTTGAACCGGCGTAAACCTAAACCGGCCAAACCTAAACCGCCGGTTTGCCAAACCGGCGGTTTGAACCAAACCGGCCCATATCTATATGATTATGTCATATGGTTGGAGCATGTTAGTTACAAACTCAAATGTGATTTTATACTGTTCATTACCACAAGTCTTGGATGCTTTTTTTTCATCAACGTATGATTTTGGGCAATTTTAGTGATATTTGGTTAACGGGGTACGGTTTTACCTTAATTAAAAATTTTGAGTATGTATATTAAACTTGGTTGTTAAAGACATATACTTGTATATTTATACACCATATATTTATACAATCTCTTGAATATGTCAATTTACGGGTTTTTTATTGACATGTTTGTATTTACATGCGTTGGGTGTATCGAGTGTAAAGTTTGGATTTATTTACACGAGATATGTTTATGGATATGGTATTATTGATTGATATATAGTGTGGTTGTTTATATGAGCGTAAAACTTAGTCTTTTACTAGTATATCTTATATTGATCAAAGGTTATCGAGTGTAATATTTAAGATTAATTTACACGAGATATGATTATGAATTTTGGATATAGTTTATTGAAACAATATGCTTCCAAAATAGTCTCAATATAAGGTTATGTGTAATATTCGTTTATGCGGATATCGGTCGGCCCAAAGGAGGATTGATATTTGGCCAAACGTTAAATACGCTTGTGGTTTTACTTGTTTATGTGAATTGACCGTTCCAAATGAAATTTAATATATAACCAAATAATAAAACAATTGAGATGGTAAATATTAATTATTTTGTGTGATATTTTGTTTATGCAGATATTAATCAGCCCAAAGGAAGGTTAATATTTGGTCAAACAATAAATACACTTATATTTAGTATCAAATAATTATATTTTATTATTTATGTGAGGGAGAAAACGTACGTAGAGCCCAACCCATGGCATCAGATCTCCACATAAAGTTTTGCATTATCGGCAGAAGCTTGTTGCCTAGAGTTTATACCAGACATTCTGTGAGAGCCCTTTTCTTTCGGACCGAGTCTTGGTCCTTAGCCGAGATTGGCCTTTCCGCACCCGCGGGCATGATTGCCGCCCCTGCGGATTTCCACCCCTACGGCTCATGGAACCGCCCCTGCGGTTTCTGGCGGCTGCAGCCGGTTTTGGTGACTCATTTGACCCGTGCTTTACCTTTACCTTACTTCTTCCTTTCCCTTGGTTGATAAGGGTTTTCATCTTCACTTCTATTCCTCAGTCCTCACGTCCTCCTTGCTTCTCTTTCACCCTTCTTGATCTTGTTCTTGATTTCTCTTGGAGTTTGCTTGAGTTTGGTGTGTTGTTGAAGATGGTAGATGTGGTTGCTGAGCTTGGAAGCCAGCTGAGTTGTTGTGGAGCTTGTCCTTGCCTAGTCCAGCAGTAGAGGTGAGCCTTGTGTCCTCTTTTTTTCTCTCTTTCTTTCTTGTTCTTCCATCTCTTTAGCTTAGAATTAGATGTTTGGACATAGGATGATGTTGGTATGTATGTTGTTGCATGTGTGTGACTTTGGATTGGAATAGACGTGATTTGATCACGGGAAGAGCCGAAGAGAAGCCGCGGGATCACGTTCTGCACCGACGCCGCCCCCGCGCCTAGAAGTCGCCGCCCCTGCGGAAGTTGTGCCGCAGCGCCCGCGCCAGCGCCTTGCCTGAGTTGCCTGCGTCCCGTGTCACCGCGCCTGCGGATGCTGCCTGCCGCGCATGCGGATTGACTACTCCGCCCCTGCGTCCCTTGATCACGCAGGTGCGTCTTGTCCCGGGACTACCTATAGTTTGGTAGCCCCTTTCCTTTCCTAGTATGAGGGACTTAGTACCATGCTAGGTCTCGGATGTTGATGAGTATGATATAGATATGTCGGTTACGGCCTTGAGGTTTACGAGTTGGATATGATTCTTCTGGATCCCTTGGGTCTAGGTGTGACCCCTTTGTGTGATAGGAGTTTGATATATATATATGTATGCCTTGTATAGGCCGTGTTGTCCTCCAGTTTGGATGGACCTGAGTGAGAGCTGATCGTAGTGATACGACTTCTGAGATTGAGGTAAGTCCATAGGACTTACTTAGCTGCCATTCTTATATTGGATGTGTGCATGAGTGGTGTTTGTTATATGCTTTATAACATGCTTTATGTTGGTCACCGACCTATGTTATATTGATCGCTCATTGTAGTGGCCGTGACAACTTACCTTTCATCCCGTAGTGGAGTCTGAGAAGTTCTCTGTAAGCTAGTTAGTTCTGGTATACGGGAAGGGCACCTACCACTCCATATGGTATACGGGAAAGTGCGCTGATACCACTCCAGCTAGCTATTGCACGCAGAGGCGAGGATTATATTCATTCCTCGTGTCACGTATTTTCATATACTGATTTATATACTCTTGAGTGATTAACGTTATAAAGATAATAAACCTGGTAAATGCGTGACATCATGATGAGGTGTTAATATTATTGATATGTGATTGTGCTCTAGCATCTTCTTATATATGTGTATGGTTAACTAACGGTTTTATACCGTGTTGTAGATCCTTTGCAGGTTAGGAGAGCTGCAGAGTGATCCAGAGGGGTGATCTGCTGAGGGTTCCGTACACTGGGCGTTATCGTGGGATTTTGGGTTTAGCATTATTGTACGGATTTCTGTTTGACTTTGTACTCAGCAGTACTCTGTATCATCCTTTTGATATGTATATATAGATCAGTTTTATGTTTTGTTTTAATCTATTGGTGTCTTGTTGTAAGATTCAGTGAACTTGTTGTCAGGCTAGGGTCAGGATCCATTGTGAGATCCTATCCCAGTAGCACTCCGAGTCCTACGGATTTGGGGTGTTACAAAGTTGGTATCAGAGCCCAGGTTGGCAACAATGGCACTAGTAATCTGCAATAAAGTTCGAATAGATAAATAAACAAAACCCGAAAGGGGTCTGACTTTTCAAAAGATTTTGGTTTTGAAATGAGTACAAATGTTTTGGGATATCGTGTACGTGAACCATCACCCCTTTGAAGATCTCGACAGTATATATATAGATATTCTGTTGTGATTGTTTTGATGCATACATACGGAATATATATAACCTTCTAATTTAGGTTTACGTCTTTTGCGGATGGTTCAGACTAAAGTCTTACCTATAGTTAGGCGAAGTAGAGGTAGACCCCCTCTAGGTAGAGGACGAGGTAGGACTCCTGCTGACGGTTCACATGCAGGAGAGATACATGAGGAGGTTGTTGAGAGCGTCGTTCCTGAGACTGGGAACGGGGCAGCTGAGAGATAGGGGGCACAGAAAGCCCAGTCTGGTGAGTCTGATCGTGTCTCCATGGGGGATCAGAGTTCCGAGCATATATCAGACGTGTAGAGGAGGCTGCCAGAACCGGTAGACGTGCCCCAGATTTACAGGCACATGAGGGACCATCTGAGAGGTCCCACACCGTTACTCAAGTGCCAGTTGTACAGGTACCTGCTGTTGAGATTGCCAGAGCACCAGAGGAGCATAGAGGGCCTAGACCAGATACTTGGTTGAAGGCATTCCATCAGATGGGTGTACCCCCTTTCACTGGGAAGGTGGGGTTCGAGGTTGAGCTCTGGATCGGGCATGTAGACTCAGCTCTGGAGTCTATTCGATGTCCAGCTGACAGACAGATCGAGCTGGTTCAGACTTTATTTCGGGACTTGGCACAACACTGGTGGAGATCAGTACGGGGTCAGGTTACCAGTTATGATCATAGGAGGGCGATGATTAGAGAGCGTTTCTGCCCTGCCTCTCTGAGGAGGGAGAAACTGCGAGATTTTATTGAGGTTGGGTTTGAGGATGTACCAGTCTCTGAGGCCATCAGGAGGTTTCAGGAGAAGCTGGCATTACTGGGACCAGCTGCACCTTCTGCAGACCAGCACATTTATCTCTTTTCCCGACAACTGAGGTATACTACCCGGGCCTATATGGCGGGATTTCATTGTGAGTCCTTGATGGACTACCATGATAGAGCCGCCGACTATGAGCGAGAGCGGGCGAGTCAGAGGAGAGCTTCTCAGACCGGAGGGTCTGAGAAGAGGCAACGTACAGGGCAGACCAGTGGTACTGGTGGTTCTGCTAGAGGTTGGCGTGGTCAGAGTCAGCCCTCATCTGCACCGGTTGCAGAGAAGGCATGTCAGTGTTTTACTGTGGAGATCCAGAGCATATGAGGCCCGAGTGCACGAGACCATTAGTGACTTGCTACACTTGTGGTAGGCAAGGTCACCGAGTTGTTTACTGCCGCCAAGGCGGAGCTTCATCTCAGCAGGGTTCTTCTCCTGCCAGTGCAGCGGGAGGTGGGCAGAGGCCACCTCAGCAGCAACAGACTCAAGGACAGCAGAGGGTCCCAGATCGCCCTAAGACTCAGGGATCTGCTCCTGGGCCGAGTAGAGGCAAAGGTCGTGGTGGGGGCACCACTGATACCAGAGGCCCACAGGGTCGTGTTTTTGAGTTGAGGAGTGCAGAGGAGCCAGCTGCACCTACTGCTACAGGTACCATTCTGATTCATGGTTTACCTGTTAGAGTTTTATTTGATACTGGTGCTACACACTCTTTTATTTCTGATGCCTTTGTAGAGCGTCTTGGTTTAGATACAGTTGAGGGGATGCCCTTTATTATAGGGTTACCCGATGGTGGTAGGGTCAGACGTACCCGTGAGATTCACGGTTGTCCCATTTCTGTAGGGACCCGTGTGTTACTAGTTGACTTCTTTGTCATGCCATTAGAGCATGAAGAAGTCATTATAGGTATAGACTGGATGGATAGACACTCTGCAGTTTTAGATGTAGGTAGGAGGACTGTTACCCTCTCTACCGAGTTAGGCTAGATAGAGGTTTTCCGAGGTTGGGACCTTGGAAAGACAGGCACAGTTGTCAGCGTTATACGGGCAGCTAGATTGATTGCACAGGGTTGCGAGGCCTTCTGGTGTTATGCCATGAAGGAGGGGGAGAGTCCAGCATTAGAGGATATCCCAGTTGTCTGTGAGCTTACTGATGTTTTTGCTGAGCCGTCCAGTTTGCCGCCTCAGAGGAGTGTGGATTTCAGTATCGAGTTAGATCCTGGTACGAGATCCATCTCGAAGGCCCCATACAGGATGGCGCCTGTTGAGATGCTGAAGATGAAGAAGCAACTCGAGGAGTTGGCTGAGAAGGGCTTTATTCGCCCTAGCGTGTCCCCATGGGGAGCACCTTTCCTCTTCGTACGGAAGAAGGACGGATCACTGAGGTTATGTATAGATTACAGAGAGCTGAACAAGGTGACCATCAAGAACAAGTATCCGCTGCCTCGTATTGATGATTTGTTAGATCAGCTACAGGGAGCGACTGTGTTCTCCAGGATTGACCTGCGTTCCGGATATCACCAGCTGAGGGTGAGGGAGCAGGATGTGCACAGTACAACATTCCGGACCAGATATGGCCACTACGAGTTTTAGTGATGTCATTTGGGCTTACGAATGCCCCAGCCGTCTTTATGGAGTTGATGAACAGTATTTTCATCGACTTCCTGGATCAATTTGTGGTGGTTTTCATTGATGACATTCTGGTATACTCTCGCAGTGGAGAGGAGCATGCAGGACATCTGAGGACTGTATTGCAGGTTTTGCGGGATAGAGAACTTTATGCTAAGTTCTCTAAGTGTGAGTTCTGGATGCCATAGGTAGCATTCCTGGGTCATGTGGTTTCAGTTGAGGGGATCAAAGTGGATCCAGCGAAGATAGAGGTAGTAGCAGCTTGGACGACACCGACGAACGTCAAGGAAGTACGTAGTTTCCTTGGCCTAGCCGGTTATTACAGACGCTTTGTGGAGGGATTTTCTGTGATTGCCCGTCCACTGACGAGTTTGCTAAGAAGACTACCAGATTTGTATGGTCTGATCAGTGCATGTAGAGTTTTGAGGAGTTGAAGAGGCGTTTGACTTCTGCTCCTATTTTGACACAGCCAGAGGGTACTGAGGATTTCGTGGTATACAGTGATGCATCCAAGCTAGGCTTGGGATGTGTATTGAGGCAGAGAGGCAGGGTGATTGCATATGTGTCTCGACAGCTGAAGACGTATGAGGATAACTACCCGACTCATGATCTGGAGTTGGCAGCGGTAGTTCGTGCACTGAAGATCTGGAGACATTACCTGTATGGTGCTACATGTCAGATCTTCACAGACCATAAGAGTCTGAAGTATATTTTCACGCAGCGGGAATTGAATAACCGGCAGCGTAGGTGGCTCGAGCTGATCAAGGACTTTGATTTAGAGATTCTGTATCATCCAGGGAAGACGAACGTTGTCGCCGACGCCCTGAGCAGGAACACGCCTCGAGAGCAGGCGATTGCGAGGCAGACAGTTCAGCATCAGTTGCAGAGAGACCTGATCTGGTTAAGAGTTGGACATCTAGTTTCCTGATGAGGATGTCCAGCTGCGTATTTTAGAGGTTCTTCCTGATATGTTGGGTGAGATCCGACAGAAGCGGGAAACCTGCCCGACACTGATGAGGATACGAGATAGGATGTCTCGGGATGAGGCACCACAGTTCCTGCTAGGAGCAGATGGAGTTTTGAGACGCCGCGGTCGCGTCTGTGTACCTGCCGATACAGAGATGAGACAGAGGATTTTACAAGAGGCTCACTGTACACCTTACTCTGTAAATCCAGGTACGAGTAAGATGTATCAGGATTTGAGACGTCTATATTGGTGGGGAGGGCTGAAGCCCGATGTGGCCAGATTTGTGGCATAGTGTGCGACCTGCCAGCAGGTCAAGATAGAGCATTTTAGACCTGGAGGTGAGCTTCATCCACTTCCTGTTCCACAGAGGAAGTGGGAGGACGTCACCATGGATTTTGTGACTAGACTGAGGCTGAGCCGGAGTTTTGATGCTATCTGGGTTGTTGTGGACAGATTGACGAAGACGGCACGTTTCATTCCTATTAGGGAGACGTGGCCGGTGAGCAGATTAGTTGAGGAGTACACTAGGCAGATAGTGAGAGTCCATGGTGTACCGAGAACGATCGTCTCAGACAGAGATGGGCGATTTAACTCGAGATTCTAGCAGCAGATTCAGACTTCCCTGGGGACGAGTTTGCACTTCACGACTGCGTTCCATCCTCAGACTGATGGTCAGTCAGAGAGGACCATTCAGACGTTAAGGATATGTTGCGAGCTTGTGTGTTGGATTGGGGACAAGTGTGGACAGATCATCTCCCACTTTTTGAGTTCTCATACAACAACAGCTGGCATGCATCAATTGGGATGGCCCCATATGAGGCACTGTATGGACAGAGATGTCGTACCCCGTTATGCTGGGATGAGCAGAGCAGTGTCAGTGGTTTAGCACCTGATCAGATTCAGGATGATATGGCTCGAGTAGCATTGATCAGAGAGTGTATGTTGATTGCGCAGAGCCGTCAGAAGTCTTATACTGATAGAGGCGTAGACCTCTAGAGTTCAGGTTGGAGCCATGTGTGGCTGAGAGTGTCCC